>CM049853.1:22027635-22580135 GCA_027422415.1 Schizothorax lantsangensis | reverse complement strand
TCGTGAATTTGAAAGTGAAAGCACACAAAAAGAGGAATTCCTGTCACAAAATATAAATCACAAATAATACTGATGAAAAAGAACGAGAAAAAGAATGTTGAACACTTTCGTTACCATATAACTATAAACTATGATAAAAGTTCATCAGCATGCATTGATTAATCGAATGTTGTATATAAAAAAAAAATGTTTTTTTATAAACTTGCGACTAATTTTTTTATAAAATTGCGACCAAATAATGGGCTCGTGCGACCAACTGAGAAAGTTAGTCGCACAAGTGCGACCAGTGGGAAGAATGAGTCTAGAGCCCTGGATTGTCGTTTGCGCATTAGCTCCGCCTACTACCAGAGAACCCGGCAGTTCTTAAAAGCTCCGTTATTTTGACAGGAAAATACAACAAAGAATATTGTTTACATACCATGCAGAATTGACGTGCTACATGTAAGACTCTCTCGCTCGCGCTCTCGCTCTCTCTTTATGTGTGAGAAAAAAACAAAGCGACGGCGAGTCGTGCGCCTTCACACTAGAGTTTACGGTACGTCAAATACAGGTGTGCTGCGCATCCATTCAGATGGAGAGTGACACTCTGAAGTGCTCAGTCAGAGTGTTCAGCAAGTGAAAATATATCTGTGCTAAACTTATACATAGCCTCCAACTCACAGACTGGCGAGTAAAATCTGAGCATTTATTAGCCAGTGGCTAATATTAGACCTCATTCCAGGGAGAAGATTTTGTCGCATATGCGAGTGATTTACTGGCAATGTGCTAGCACATTTGTATTTCTTCTACGCTGCTCTAAATAGTGGTTGCTTGTGGCAACACAGCACAAGTTCCTGTGTTTGCATTCTGAGCAGCGAAGAAGAATTGATTTCCGATTTGCAGCGTTAAGCAAAGCTAGCAGGCATAACTATAGGTCTTTAGGTTTAAGAAAATTGTATCGGTACATGGGTTCAAGTACTCGCCGATACCAGAATTTTTTGTGGTATCGGTGGAATTTCCGATACTAGTATCGAAATCGGAACAACCCTATTTGCTATGTCACAAAATTCAATAATCACGTCAAGGGATAGATTCCTATCACTAGCATGCAAAATATACCAATACCAGCACAAAACCAAAAATAGAGCAAAAAACCCATGAAGCCGTGCAGTGTTTCCCACACATAGACTTTACCCGGGCTGTTTTTATTACTATTATCTCTTACATTCTTTTTTAATCCGCCCGAGATAATGAAACCATCCGCGATCGATTTAACTAGTGGAAAATCTCTCCCCTCGCCCTACGCATTTCGTACTGCTTGTTCTGTGTGCTCAAGAACTGTCGACACTCCCTCAGTGTTTCCCATACTTTGATTCGCTGCCATCAGCTCCCGCGTCTCACACACACGAGCGCGACTTTAGCACAACATTTAGCAACTTTCAGACCCTTTTGGCGGCTTTTTTTCCCATAAGAGGTACATACTGACAAACCTAGCGACTTTTTTTGAAATAACCTTAGCTATCATTCAGTTGGAAGATGTCTCCACTGCCCCGCGCAGCGTGTCTCTTCTGAGCAGCGAGTGGTAGAGAAGCAGCACATTCAGTTGGCCGTAACGCAGCCGACTCGTCAGTAAATCATTTACAAAACAGTGTTTACAAGCACCTGTCACTTACTGACTGTTTGGACTTTTAAATATGAACAATTCGTCTGTTAATATGCGCATATATAGTTACTCAGATGCAGGCAGTGCGCTGAATGAGACAAAACAGTAATATAGCCAAAACCACCACATATAGTCGCTTTTTAGTGTAAGTTAGATGTATATTGATTTTATCAGACGATGTTGCGATTATAAATCAGGATTTAAGGAGTATAGTGAGAGTGATTCCTGGTTAACGTAGTATTAATGAGTCGTGTTTACTATTTATACTTGTTTTATGTATGACAACAGAAAATATAATGTGAACAGCTTTATTGGGCATTCAGTTGTATTACAGTATGTGACATTTCATAGAGTAGAACAGATCTGAAGTGCCAAAACTCGTCTGAACGCAAACGTGACGCAATGACGTCATAAATATGCAAATTAATATGTGACGTCACCTGCCGCCACAAGTGTCACAAAATCCTGTGGGAAACACTAAAGCCGTGGTTTAATGTGAATTTAGAACCGCTAACTGGCATTAACCCGCAGCAACAGTGTAAAAGCCCGGAGTCAGACCCACCTCTCCCACATTGGCGTCCGCTCAGGTGACCATACGTGCCTTTCTTCCCGGACGCGTTTTGGCCAGGATTTTTATATTGCCAAAAATATCTTGGTTTTGGCTTTGTTTGAGTGCGCAGACCGATCCGTGTATGACATCAAAGTACCACACAGACGGTTCCTTATGCTTTCAAAATGCTCTAGAGGTACTTTGTCAAACACTGTCTGAGCCGCGCCGCTTTAAGTCAAACACACCCAATATGTACGTGTATTTGCATCGCTTTGACCATTCTTGAGCATTCTTGCTAAAAAGTATTCATTTCTATAATTTCTTATAGAAATTATACTGACTCCAAGTGAGTTGCTGCAGAAAACAAAAAAAATTGAGAAACAACAAAAACATGTTGCTGGAGACGGGCTTATTATTGAAAATGCAATCTGATTCTCTGCCAGTAGGAGTCGCTTTGAGAGCGGTAGAACTAGCGGTTTCCCCAGTAATGGCTGTAATCTAAGCAGCTCCGCTCGTGAACGCTACTTTATCAGATAAAATGAAAATGCCATCAAAACTATTCTGAAGACAGTCGGCTCCCTTCAGATAAATCACAAACATTCATATAAATCACCCACGCTGCGTTTTGATTTTGAAACGTGCAGTGCTCATGTTTATTCAACGAAGTCAAACGCCACAAATAAATCAATGTATGGGAAACACTGGTAATGTATATCGAAATATCGGAAATGTGTTTAAAAATCATATCACTGTTATTGAAAAAAATTATATTGCGATACATATTGATATTGAATTATTGTCCAGACCTGTATACTTGCGATGTATAATATAATTATAATATTTTTTTTATTTGTCACATACACGATTATATAGAGATTATATAACCAGCAGTGAAATGTATTCTCTGTATTTAACCCATCCTAAGTGAACACACACCCAGAGCAGTGGGCAGCCATGTTACAGCGCCCGGGGAGCAGTTGGGGATTCGGTGCCTTGCTCAAGGACACCTCAGTCGTGGTATTGAAGGAGGAGAGAGCGCTGGTTATTTACTCCCCCACCAACAATCCCTGCCGGACCCGAGATTCGAACCCACAACCGAAAGCCTGTTGTTACAACGGAAAGCCTGTCAGTCATTCAGTGCTTATCATGGAGGAGATACTGTTGACAAGAACTAAGAACAAAACCATATGCATGATTTGCAATGCTCAGGTAAAATGCTATAGTAATACCACAAATCTGTGGAAGCATTTGACATCACACATAAGGCCCCTTGATTTCCGCAATGAATGAAAAATGTTTTGTTTACTACACACATACTAAAGTGCGGACGACGCTCACAGTGTTTTCAGCCTCTGCAGTCTCACTACATGACGATATGAACACACGAAAATCATCTCCAGCTGCTTTGAGAGTCACTTCATTAGCATTTTGCTGTTTAATTTGAGAAAACTACCATCATATCACATTCACAGCAGCTGCAAGTTCTTCACGGCAACCCGTCAAAATAAAAGTTTGGTTTAACGTGAAGAAACTGTAACATAAATATATTACTATTGTGCAGTCTTAAAACTCAGTGTAATAACAATACTACTACTACTACTAATAATAATAATAATAAATATTAATAAAACTATTTTTAAATGAATAATCACATTTGTTTTCTTTTTAATTTTAACAGTAAACCAACTTGTGTAGCACTTTGTTTGGCAAAAAATAAAAGGGTTTAATTTTCATTTAAATAGGATAAATTAAATTAATGTTTTATGCCTTCATTTGATAACCAGAAAAAATAAAAGCATTTCATAGGGCCCTATTATTGTTTAAAAAAAAATAGGACCATATACAAAAAAAATGGGTTTAAAATACAGGTCTGTGGTTCTTAATTTCTTTTTATTAATTCGCCATTTGTAAACTGATGTTTACTGTTCATTTTTCAGAAATATCAATAGCATTTGTATTAAAACTATATTCACTGAATGTGACCCAAAAAAACAACAACAAAAAAACGAGAATCGAATCAAGAATCGAAAGCTTGCAAATCGGAATCGAATCAGGACATCTGAAATGATAACCAGCCCTATAATTCAATGTCTAATATTTTAAAAACTGAAGCAGCACAAACTAAACTTTTACCAGCACAAACAAATGAGACTATTTGGGGTGAATTTGGAGCATGTGGGGGGGGTGAGTGACCTCAGAATGACCTATAAATATTATTTTAATATCTAAAAACCAAAGCAGCACAAGCAAAAAAATTTACAGCACAAACCAGCACAATCGGAGCACAAAACGATATTTTGCCGACGTTTTGCGTTGGGTGGGGGGCCAACTTCACGGAAGTTCACAAAATGCGACCATTTAGTCACAGTATGAAGCCCTGCTCCTAGTTGTTTGTTTTATCATGTTAAATGCTTCATTTGACTTTGGGGCACTTGAAAGATACACATTTAAAAAAAAAAGTCAGAGCAAACACTTTTCTTTGTTCAATCTGGTCACTGAAGAGGGGTTGGTTAATTTTGCTCTTAACGCGCACCAGATTAATGCATTTAATACATGGTTTTCTGAGACAGTATGCACACAGGCCCACAGTTCCACCTACCATAGTCTTATAAAATCCTGTAGAAAAAAACTGCACTTGGTTAAAAAAAATTGTGCATGATGAAGGATTATATCTCAAGAAAAATAAAAGTGAAAAATGGTTAATTACAATATTGTATGACATTGTCTTACAATGATAGTACACTAATGGTGTTAATATTTCTTTACTTTTCTGCCGAGTGCAACAAATGCATCAATAAATACTTAGAATGAAAGGAAGCACTAACTTGCACTTGTTAAAGGCCTCCATTGCAGATTTCCATTCCTGCAGTTCAAACTGAACCATGCCATTCAGATAAGCAGTGTATGCCTGCAGAAAACATGAAAGACACTTACAGCGGAACAGAGCTCAATCAAGTCAGCGATAAGATGACCTCAGGAACTGTTAATATATATTAAAAGCCTGTACACTACGGAGATTAGTGGACATATGACACAGTGACTTTTTTCACCTGATATTAAGATACATTTTTTTGTGATCTAATCAAAAGTAGTCAAAGATTAAAAAAAAAAACTCAAAAAAACAAAGGGTTCTGTGACTGACTCACTGAAATGACTTGTGGAGATAATCAAAATCACATATTTGTCTGACCTGAGCTTCTAGTTTGGTCTTGGCGTCCACACGGGAACTCTCACACAACTTCTCTAGCTGCTCCCCATGTTTGGCTGCCTTTCGCAGGCGAGCCAACAGGTGGAAACGCTTTCGGGGCTCAGTGTTAGCTTCCTGTTTAAGCTGCATGGCATAGCTCCATGCTCTTTCTGCTTCCATTAACACTAATAACAGATGTCTGTAGTAGAGAGAGAAAGAGAGAGAAAGAGAGAGGGGGGGGGGGTGGCTCAGACCACAGATAATATGCATCTTGTTTACTGAACATATTTTAGGTGCTAAAGATTACCTGTTGTCTGAAAGCAACTCCACAGTCACTTTCTTCCCAGTAAACTTGTGTCTGTTGCCCATTTTAAAGCCCAAAGTCTTTCTCAATCGACGTAATCGTCTGGAGCAATAACCCCTGTGATGTCAAAAGGAGAGGACCAACATAATTCAGGGTTTCTGCAGGTATCATCAAATCTAATTTAATGTTTTTAATGCCTTTTAAAAAAATGTTTAATGCCATACACGACCCATATTTCAGTAAAAAAAAAAAAAATATATATATATATTTTTTTTTTACTACACACACAAAAGATTTTTAATGTTTTTGAAACAAGTATCTTCTGCTCACTAAGGCTGCAGTAATAATAACATTGAGAAATATTTAAATGTAAAATAAATGTTTTCTATGTGAATGTGTTAAAATAATTTATTTCTGTGAACAAAGCTGAATTTTCAGCATCATTACTCCAGTCTTCAGTGTCACATGATCCTTCAGAAATCATTCTAATATGCTGATTTGCTGCTCTGTTATGATTATTGGTGCTCAATCATTAATAACGGTTCTTATCAATATTGAAAAAAAATTCTGCTTTATGTGTAAATCATGATACATTTTACTTTTCAGCATAAATTTCAGCATAAATAATATTTCAAATAAATCAGCATTTATTTGAAGAAATCTTTTGTAACATTATAAATGTCTTTACTATCACTTTTGATCAGATCGGCGCCGGGAGATGATGTCTGCGGCCCTGATCGTCAGCGATGAGCCCCAGAGACATATCCCCAGTGAAGACCTTGACTAAAAATACAATAAAACTAAAAATAAAACAAAATAACTAACAATATAATAATAAAATAGCTAACTACATAATACTATAATTGTTAGAAATTGCAACAATATAAAAATAGAAATATAATACATTTATACATTTAAAATTTTAATTAAAACAATAAGTAAACAATAAATAAACAATAATATCCTGGCCAGAGGAGAGCTGGCCCCCCGACTGAGCCTGGTTTCTCCCAAGGCTTTTTTCTCCATTCTGTCACAGAGGGAGTTTTGGTTCCTTGCCGCTGTCGCCTCTGGCTTGCTCAGTTGGGGACACTTAATTTCTAGCGATTATCGTCAATTTGATTTCACAGATACTATTTAAACTAAACTGAGCTAGACAATGGCATCTCCGAATTCAATAATGAAATGCCCTTAACTGAAAATTGAGTGTTTAATCTTATTATTATACATTACTGACACTCTGTCCTCCAATGTGATACTGTTGAGTGCTTTGACACAATCTGTATTGTTAAAAGCGCTATATAAATAAAGGTGACTTGACTTGATCAATTTAATTTGTCCTTGTTGAATAAAAGTATTTAAAAAAAAGAAAAAAACACTTTAGTTTTTTTAATTGTATTTTTTGAATGGTAATATTATGGTTTCCACAAAAAAAAATGAATAAGCACAACTGTTTTCTATATTGATAATCAGAAATGTTTCTTGAGCAGCAAATCAGCACGTATGATCATTTCACAATATTACTGTTTTTATTGTATTTTTGATCAAATAAATGTAGCCTTAGTAAGCATAAGAGACTTCTTTCAAAAACATAAAAAAATCTTAATGATCACCAACTTTGACCAGTTATAGGCCTATGTTTTAAATTAACCATTCAATTTGACAATGCAAAGATGATAATCTTGGATATGTGAGAAAATCTATATAATTTAAACTATCACTTCTATATCAGTTCCTACTTACTGAAATCAGCATATTTGTGATATTAAATTGATTTCCAAGGTGTTTTTTTAACTAAAGAAAGGGCCATTTTTTCCTAATCTAATAAAAGAAAAATTGCATTATCTTTCATATCAAATTCTTACATTTCATTACTGAATTTACATTGCAAAATTACAACTGCATGAATAATGTTATGAGCTTAGTGTTTTAAATCATTTTTAATATACAAATATGAAAAGTTGGAAAAAAAGCAATACTTTAAAATATGAGTGTAACCCGCCAGTAGGTGGCGTCAAGTGATTGTGTTATAGAAGGTGTGTTCGACTTGAAGTGGCGCTGCGCAGTATGACATCAAAGTACAGCGAGAGCGATTCGAAAGCATAAGGATCCATCTGCTCTCTTATCACTCTCGCTGTACTTTGATGTCATACACTGATCATTCTGCGCAGCGCCGGTTCAAGTCGAACACACCTAATAAGTGTTGTGTTAATAAATTTAAATCATTAGTTCAAGCGATTAATTCAGACGGCTGATTCATTCAAGAAGCCTGTCCTTACCAATGGATCACTGAATCATGGACTTAAATGATGTCATTCAGTAACGAAACACGTGTGCTGCTTGGAGATTAGTGAATGATTATTACTCGTTTATAGAGTGAATAAAATCAATGTCAAATCTGCAATCGTGCTGATATTCGGGAATCAACACTCTCTTGGTCGTCTCATGTTGCTTAACTAGGCTACGTCACATGGTATAAATATAAAAACTCAAATTTTACCACAGTATGTTTGTTCTAGGAGTTGTCTGTGCTGTTGCACTCATTTGTTTTGATTTCTCCACGAGATTCTCTCACACACACACCGGCTGCACAAACTTCAACATGTGTTACTGTTCAACCTTGTTACTGTCAATCATGGGCGTCGGAACATTGTATGTGGGTGGGACAGGACCCACCCACTTTTGAAGACCAATGATATTGGACCCACCCACTTTTACCGTCTCCAATTCAGTGAATATGTCTGTGCACTTTTCAGAGCACCGTCAGTCAAATCCATTCCACATGACGAATGCCCTAATAGATTAAACTCCATTTAGCTACAGCCTTGAATTCCACACTGGTGCTTCCTCAAATCTATTCCATTTGGCTCATTCAGAGTCCATATAACTCTATTCTGTGTTTTCACTAGTTACTCGCACCTGCTGCACTTCCGCTACACAGCAAAGTAAACACAGCATCTTAGCGTATCTGCTGCTCAGATACACCTAATCCTACCCGGGGTTTATTTAAACTTTTAGATTATTTCCTTCATTTTTTTTTATTGAAAGCAAATGCCTTTCCGATGTAATATGAGATGTGAAAAGGGAGAAGAACGATTTCAGCAAAAGGCAGATGCGAACTCGGGTCGCTCGCTTCAAAAACACTACGCCTTTACCAGCTGCGCCACTGGAATTGTGTTTAAACAGCTGTCTTTTGTAATGTTGTGACTTTAGTGGGCAGAGGTAATGTAAATAACACCTACCAATAAGGTGGCCTATTCCATTAATTAAAAGGCACCAGACTACAGAAAATGGCATATACTCCAGTAATTTTTTTCTGGGGGAGGACCCACCCACATTTATTTTGCTTCCGACGCCCATGCTGTCAATACATTATTTATTATCAATCGTCATTTACGCCAAAAGTAATAAAATCAATCATTCTCGCCGAAATTGATCAATTGCACTAACGTTACACAATTTCTTTCTGACTTTACAAAATTAACATTCTCTGCTCTTAAGCCCGAGACACACTGCACGATTGTCGGCTGTCCCAGACGAAAGATTGGCATCGTGAAAACAATCGTGGCGAATCAGAAATCGCTATGATTGTTTCACGGTGCCAGTCTTTCGTCTGGGACAGCCGCTATCTAAACATCCGGCGTTACGGCTATTTCGCACCGACCGGAGGCGATTAACGTTACTAAAAAGTTCCGCGTGTGTGTATCACACCAATGTACATATTATACGACTAAATATTACATATTAAAATTAAAAAGTTATTAGAATTATGAAGATGCTATATTCAAAATAAGCTGAAACCCTGATAATTTCAGGAAAATTCTCTCTTCATTTCACTCAACAACAAAAAAAATCTGCTCAACCTCACTCCTGCCTCACCTGTAGCGCTGGTAATCCCCATGCCTGAGTCCATGCTGCTGCTGAGAGTCCTTAATGATCTGCAGGACTGAAGTCTGTGCTAAGGACAATAAACCTAGGACATTTCAATTTAACTGCAGCATGCTGGGATCTTAAAGTACTACCAAAAGTGTATACTGCAAGAACTACACACTTAAATTAAACCTCATCCACTACTTCAATCAACACTCCAATGTGTATGAAAACCCTACTGAAACTCTTGATTATACAGAAGACTCCACTTAACTAGTCAGTACGTTACTTGTGTGACACGTATCCCGTAAGACCCCCGTATCACTGTACCACTCTCCACTAAACTGCTAAATTAATGCTGATTCCCAGTACTAGCTAATAACTAGCGATTTAACAGTGAGGATACTCTCCAGGCCAAGACTCTCGTCGATGCTGTTCTCTTTATTTTCCTCCATTTGCTGTGTTTTCACCTCATTCTGCTGCTCCGCGGCCATTTTCAGCAAGCACACGTCTGAAAAACCAGCGGATGAGGATAATTCGTCGTCTTCTTCTTCTTCTTCTATTTAACATAGAAGAAAGAGGCTGTCTTGCAAACAAAATAGCATTACCGCCACCTACTGTGCTGTAGCATGAACGTAATAAACTACATACAGTCGTGGTCAGGGTTGTTGGATAACCTTGGTAAATATGATTTAAAAAAAGACTGTGAAAATAAATCTGCATTGTTTATCCATTTGATATTTCATTCAAATTAATAAAAAAATCTTAGAAAAAAATTGAAGTAGGGGAAAATCACATTATGAAATAAATATTTTTCTATAATGTACGTCGCTTTGGATAAAAGCGTCTGCTAAATGATTAAATGTAAATGTTAAATGTAAATGTATAATACACAATGGCCACAGTTGTTGGTCTCTTTAAAAATGTTATAAGCAAAATATCTCTAAAGTATATTCCCATTCATATTTACATTTTTATGTTTATATTTCATATTTACATCTAGGAATATGAGATAAATAAATGTATATATAATTTTATTTGGAAAAATAAACATCATTATTTGAATGAAAACACTTTGTAATCCACTTATCCAAGATGGGCTAAATGTACTTGATTTTGAAATATCAAACACTATTTTTAAAACTAAGTGGATACAAAATTATATTCGTTCAAAAGATAAGCTATGGTATTACATCCCTAATATTATTTTTGAAAAAGTAGGTGGTGTTCAATTTCTCCTTAATTGTAATTTTAATAGTAGTAAGCTTCCCATAAAACTTTCCAATTTTCACAAACAGGCATTGTTATCATGGATGATTATATACAAACACAATTTTTCCCCTCACAAATGCTTAATTTGGAATAATAAATATATTACACAATTTTTTTGTTAATTGGTTTAGAAGCAATGTTTTGTTGGTTTCACAACTTTTGAATAGTAATGGTCATGTGCTTACCTATTTAGAGTTTTTAGAAAAATTTTCATTTTATATACCTGTCAAGGAGTGGTAATTAATACCGTTCCCTCAGAGCTTAGGAAATTTTTAGGAAATGATATAGATGAAAAAACAAATTTAGATTTTAGTCTTAAATTGGAAGGTATAAATATCTTAGAATGATTTGCAAAATTTCCAGTGTTTCTTTAGCCATTGGTTTTTGGAGATCACAATTTCAAGTTGTCAACTGGAAAGAGACCTTTAAGATCTCCAGATGTTTTTGTATCACAAATAAAATCTAAAAAATAGAGAGGTATCATTTAAGATTGTTCATCGTATTTATCCTGTAAAACAGGTAATTGCAAAATTTTGCAAAGTTTTCTGCAAAAAGGAAAATGAGAGTATTGTCCATTTATTTTATGATTGTATTTATACAAAATTATTTGGGTGTGATTTTTTTTTTTGTTAAACAAAGTACGAATATTGAATTGCAACTCAAAGAAAATTGTTTTATTTTTTTATGAGTACTGTTGACTTTTTGGTATATTTTGAATTTATTCATTATATATGGAAAATTCTTTATTCACAAATGTAAATGGGCAGTGAAAAAAACTAATTTTACTCATTTTAAAATAGAAATAGGTCACTACCTGTATATGTTAAAAGAAGCAAGAAATAAAGCGATTTTTTTTATTATTATTTCAAAGACTTAAACCTACTCTTTGAATAATTTGTAATTATTTGTACTTGTTTACGAACATGTAATTTTCTTATTGCTTATTTTATTTATATATATTTGTTTATTTTTGTATTTGTTTTGATGTAATTTATATGTTATTGCGCTTGAATGTTCTTTGTTCTAAAAACTGCAATAAAAAAAGAGGGAAAAATAAAAAGATTATCCAGCCATGACTTCCCGTTTCACAGAAGTAGGCCATAAATATGATCCACAAATAAATGTTAAGAGATGAACAAAAATTCCCGACCTGTCCCCAATAGAGAATGTGTGGCGCATTTTGAAACGCAAAATGTGACAACGAAGACCCCGTACTGTTGCCCACCTTAAGACTTGTTTGCAGGAAGAATGGGACAAAATTACACCTGAAACACTTCATCACTTGGTGTCTTCAGTCCCTAAACGTCTTTTAAGTGTTGTGAAAAGGAATGGCAACATTACAAAGTGGTAAATGCTTTACTGTCCCAACTTTTTTTGGAATGTGTTGCAGGTCTGAATGACAGGAAAGGATGTATATTTACAAATGACATGAAGTTGACCAGACAAAACATGAAATATTTTGTGTTCATATTGTCTGCAATGAAATACAAGTCAAAGTAAATTTAGAAATCACTACTTTCTTTTTTTATTTGCGTTTTCCATACTGTCCCAACTTTTTCTGATTTGGGGTTGTAGTCAAAACACAGGCAGGGTCGAAAACTGGCAAACAGGTATATAGAGGGCAAGTAACAAAAGCAGTCCAGTAAACAGGTGTGGGTCCTTGATCGACGAGCAGTATCCAGAGGGCTTGATGAGAAGGGCGATCCGATAACGTGAGCAATAATCCAGGCAAGGAGCGAACAGAGTCCGAAACGGCAAGACAAGGGTTCATCCAAAACAGACAATAAATCCAGGGCAGGCTGCTGACAGACGAGATGAGATAAACCAGGCAAGGATCGAGACACGAATAAAACAGACTATAAACAAGGCTAGGCTAGACTTGGGGAAAACTAAGAGTGGCTCCGTAAAGCAGCTATCACTTGGAGAGTGACAAACGCAGAACAATACAGGAGACTAAACACCAAAACAAACACGGAATGGCTTGGTAAAGTAGCTAACACTAGGAGAGTGCTAAACGCTAGACAATACTAGAGACTAAACAGAAAACACACACAGAATGGCTTGGTAAAATAGCTAACACTAGGAGAGTGCTAAATGCTAGACAATAGAGACTAAACAGAAAACACACATGGAATGGCTTGGTAAAGTAGCTAACACTAGGAGAGTGCTAAACGCTAGACAATAATCGGTAACTAGATCAGGATCTGAGTGTGTTTTATGTAGTGTTTGTAATAGCTCTTAGGTGAGTGTGTGATTGGTGACAGCTGTGTGATCAGTGCATTCAGGACATATGAAAGCACGTATTTCTGTACATTTCGAAATAATGTGCATTAAATGTCAATAAATCCTTGATTAATATGAATATTTGAATTAAAAACTTATCCCCACATACTATTCAATAAAAATCTACTGCATTTAAAGTCTGCGTGAAATCAAAATTGACTATATTTATTTTGTTAGCGCACATTGCTATTTTTGTGGTGAACAATTCATCCATGCAAGTCAATCCACAAAAAAAAATAGTTTGCCTTCATAATCTTTAATCCAAATCTAAAAATGCTCCTCCCCTCTAAGATGATGGGCCTTATCTGATGACATCAGTTTGACGGCTTGGGCATGAGCATGACATCCTTAACCACGCCCCTCCAACTGTCAGTGTACATTTCTTTTTTTTGTTATCAACATTTTTTATTTTTTCACACATAACACAAAACAGCATCCAAAATATAACAAAACAAAACAACAGACACATACTCAACATCTCAAAGTCCAGTCAAAAGGGAGGGAGAGAGGAAAGGACAATAAAAAACACAAAAGTCACTCCTTTATACAATCACGTATATCAAACAAAAAACACTGCCAAGCATCAATGGTCGACGGCCTAGCCCCACGACTCGCGCCGTTGCACATTCACAAGTCACTATTTGCAGGAGGCTACGACATCCAATATGTTTTTCCACATATGTGCGGTGTAAACCAGTTCTGTATTATTGTCTTCTTCGCAGCTGTAAAACCAGCAAACAACATTCTCTTTTGCATTGAACTTTGCATTGATTGTAGTTTCATTTTAAATCTTTTGTAAGGAGTTATGTATGTGAATGTGAAACTATTCTACATGAAACATCTGTACGAAACAAACCATCAGACAGAGAAGACAGGCTGAATTAATGCAGATTCACTCTCTGCCAGCAGGTGGCGCTTGAACATCAATTAAACATAGTTTCATTGGTTGCCGCTGTAAACAAAGCAGAGCTGCGGTTATGAACACTACTTTAATATGCATTACACGGAGGCAAGATGAAAAGAAAATACCATTTAAACTTTTTTTTATCTCCCTCAGAGATAAAAGTCATCATATACCAAATGACTTGCGTTTTTTACGAGTCTCACGAGTCCAAGTCAAGTCTCAAGTCAGCTGTTCACGAGTCCAAGTCAAGTCCCAAGTCTTTATTTATGCGACTTAAGTGCGACTCGAGTCCAAGTCGCAGACTCTAGTTTCCATCTCTGGTTTCTAACATCTTCAAATCTGCTCATAAATCTGTTTTTAGAACAGTAAAAGCTTTTTTACTGTAGTCGCAATGTTATATTGAGTCACGTTTATCATAAAACACTGATGAAAGCATATATACCCCCACTTTATTAGTATTTAAATAGTATATATTTACGTTGAACTTTATTCTTGAACAGATGGCACTGTATTAAGCAGTATAAAAAAGTGTTTCTGTTCTGCCCTTACTAGGATGACTGCTGAAGTGCTTGAACCTGACTAGCTTGGCAGATAGCTAACAGGTTCCTCCAAGAAAAACTCAGATGCCAGGTTTTAATTGAGTGTCGTTTACTTGAAGGAAGCACTGTAAAAAGACATATATTTTCAAGGCTTTCGTAACATCAAACCGCATGCCAGAGAAATACAGCGTTCTGTTGAATTTCTTCTGACGCAACACTAACTATGGCAGCTCTAGAGCTACATACTTAAAGTGATAGTTCACTTTGAAATTAAAATTTGGTATCTATCAGCTTACCCCAAGGGCATCCAAGATGTAGGTGTCTTTTTTTCTTCAATAGATCCAATTTTGATGTTTTTAGGTCAAACCGTTCTAGTCTGTCAGTCATATAATGGCAGGTATAGGTCACTGTCTCTATAAGAGGGAAAAAGAACATGCACAGAGAAATCCAAATTAAACAATTCCCCATCGTAACTACACATTGATGGCCTAAGACACGAAACGAGCGGTTTGTGTGAGAAAACGAACAGTATTTATATCGTTTTTTACCTCTTGTACACAACCATGTCCAAGTGATCTGAGTGCGCACACGCATCTGGTGTGTGCGCGCGCTCTGGCTCACGCTGCATTCACACGGGACGTCGGCGTCAACGATTGACGGAGGGTGTGTCTGAAGCGTGGTGCTGACGCAACTTTTCAAGCGCCAACGGAGGCGTCAGCCAATCAGATCGCCTCATGCAAATACCCAATCCCGTTCATGCAACACCAGAGAAGTATGTGATTGGTTGTTGTAACCATGACGGCGCGTCAGCACCACGCTTCAGACACGCCCTCCGTCAAGCGTTGACGCCGACGCCCCGTGTGAATGCAGCGTGAGCCAGAGCGCGCGCACACACACGTCACACACCGGATGCGTGATGATAAATGTCCTCCGACTTGTATTACTCCATCTTCATCCAAAATGGGGTTCAACTTTCTTATGATGCTGCGTTTGGGCACCTCTTCGTTTCTTGTGAGGCACTTCAGTTCCTCTGAAAATGCTTCTTGTTGAACAGTTCTGATAACCACAATCCTTGCTTGTGTTAATTCATCCATTTTGGAGTTAAGGTTTCCAGAATTGGATCTGACCTTACGTACAAGACTAGCCATGGCTCTGGTGAGTACTTTCCAGCTGGAGAAGCGTGTAAATCGCTGTGAGTCGAATTTCTTCTCAGAGGCTTTGGTGACTAAAGCTGACACATGTGGCCGTAGCTCTGCATCTGCGTCTGGCTCCACAAGGTTGTAGATCTCTGGATGAAATGTGTCATCGTTCAGTCCATCTGTGTGCAAAAACTCAGGGCCTGTAAACCAGTTTGTATGGCTCAGTAGCTCTGGGGATATGGGACGTGTTCCATGGTCTGCAGGATTTTGGTCTGTACTGACAAACTGCCACTGATTTGGGTGAGTAGACCTTCTGATCTGAGCAACTCTGTTGGCAACATGCACGTAAAACCTTCTGCTTGTGTTGTGAATGTAACCTAGGACAATTCTACTGTCTGTGTAGAATTTCACTCTTTGCAGTTCAATATCCAGCTCAGTGGTCAGCAAGTCTGCCATTTCCACAGCCAAAACTGCAGAACAAAGTTCGAGACGTGGAACCGTCAGAGAAGTACGAGGAGCTAACTTGGATTTACCCAGAAGAAAGCCAACGTGGCTGCATCCCTCTGTGTCAATTGCTCTAATGTAAGCTACAGCTGATATGGCCATGGTAGATGTGTCTGCAAAGATACAGAGTTCTCTGTATTTTGTAGAACATAGAGAAACCAGAAGGTATGGCCTTTCAATCTGAATCTGTTCAAGCTTCAAAAGTGAATCAAGCCACGCTCTCCACTGATCTTCTCTTTCAGCTGGTATGGGAGAATCCCAATCACATTGATCATTGGCCAGTTTTCTGACTAACGCCTTGCCTTGTACTGTTACAGGGGCTAAGAAACCCAGAGGATCATAAAGACTGTTGACCACAGAGAGGATGCATCTTCTGGTAAACGGCTTCTCTTCCTTTGACACATAATAAGTGAAAGTGTCCGTTTGCAGATTCCACATGAGTCCCAGACTTCGTTGCAAAGGTAAGGGATCTGATGGTAACTCAATGTCTTGCAAATCCTTGGCCAAGCCATTATGACAGAATGCTTCCATAACCTTTCTACTGTTAGAAGCTATTTTGTGCAGTCTGATGTTTGATTCTGCAAGTATTTCCTTTGTCTGTTTCAACACGGTGATAGCTTCTTCACTGGATGGAAACGAAGCAAGTCCATCATCCACATAGAAATTCCGAATCACAAATTGTTTCACCTCTGTGTCATGTTTGTCTTCTCCTAGCAGAACAGCTCTTCGCAAACCATATATGGCCACAGCAGGTGACGGACTGTTCCCAAACACATGCACTTTCATGCGGTAGTCCACAATCTGTTTGTCTGGATCATTATCTCTAAACCATAGAAATCTGAGGAAGTCTCTATGGTCTTCACGGACAATGAAACAATAAAACATGTGCTGTATGTCTGCCATGACAGCCACATGTTCCTTTCGAAAAAGTATGAGAACACCTAACAGTGTGTTGTTCAAGTCTGGTCCACTCAGTAACACATTGTTGAGGGAGGTACCTTCATATTTAGCACTGGAATCGAATACAACACGTATTTGACCCTTCTTCTGTGGATGGTAAACACCAAAAATGGGCAAGTACCAACATTCCTGCTGTGGTTGCATTGTGGGTGCAAGTTCAGCCTGATCAGAATCAAACATCGTCTGCATGAACTTGAAGAAGTGTTCTTTCATATCTGGTTTTCTTTCCAGAGTGTGTCGTAAAGATTCAAGGCGTCTGGCGGCTTGGCATCTGTTATTAGGTAGGCGAGGCTTATTTGGTTTGAAGGGCAATGGCGCTACCCATGAATTACAGTCATTCATGTAGACCTCCCTGTCCATAATGTCAAGGAATACTTTGTCTTCGATTGACAATCCTACTTTGTCATCACAGGATGTACATTGGAACACACTGCTGCCAAGGTCCTCTGCATCAGAAACAGCTGTAGCTACATCGCTTCGAGGATTGCAATGCGACACTGCGTTACCAAATTTCTCCCTTACAAATATGCTACTAGTGCATGGTGAAAGAATGGATGAGCGACCATTACTCAGAATGTTAGTTCTAAAAACACTGACATCAGCAGGTTTGTGTGTTCTTCCAAGACACACCTCTCCGATGATCACCCAACCAAGCTCTAGACGTTGCGCGAAGGGCGTGTTGTGAGGTCCGCTGCGCTGTTCTAGAACCTTATGCACTCCCAGTATGTCTCGGCCGAGAAGCAAGAGAATTGCTGCACAGGGGTCGACAGCTGGGATCTCATCTCCCACAGCTTTGAGATGCGGATGGTGTCTAGCAATCTCTGGTGACGGTATCTCAGACCTGTCATCTGGAAGCATGTCACATTCAATTAAGGTGGGTAAGGAGATTCGGGTTTTACCATCGAATGATTCTACAACAAAGTTATTTGCACGTCTACCTACTGTTTCCATTATTCCAGAGCATGTTTTCAGAGTATATGGGATTCCATTTCCTTTAATGCCAAAATGATCAAAGAATTGGGTTTTGGCCAAAGACCTATTGCTTTGCTCGTCAAGAACAGCATAGGCCTTAATAGCTTTTTCCTTTTGTCCTGCTGGATATAATTCGACAAGAGATATTTTGGAACATGATCTTGAGCTTGTACCATTTTCATAAATTTCAGTGCATTTGGATGTCACTGATGAGGCTTCAGTTGTTGGTTTCTCCCCGCCTTAGTCTTCAATCGAGGTGCATTTGCTAGCTTTCCAAGGTGCTGGACCTGGATGTAACGCAGTTGGATGCTGATTGCTGTTACATTCTTTACACTGTACAGGTCTATCACAGTCTTTGGCAAAATGGCTGGATGACGCACAGCATCTGAAACAGATGTTCATGTCTTTGAGGTAAGATTTCCTCTCATCTAATGTTTTGCCACGCAAGCTACGACATTTCCTCAGCGGATGGGGTTTGTTATGCAGAGGGCATTGATTCTCAGAGTCAATTACCTTTTTCTCTGTAGCCTTTGAATGAGTTTTTTCAAGATCTGTAAACACTTCTGTTTTCCTGGTGGCTACTGTATGTTTTGTATATGGCTTATACGAGGGACCTCTCTCTGTCTTAACAACACTTGAACTTCCAACTGCTATATCAGCGAAACTTGGATCGTTACGGACTCTAGCATGATCGCAGACAAACTTCACAAAGACAGAAAATGGAGGGTAAGACACACCATTTTGTTCTTTATACTGTGCTCCTAATGTGATCCATTTCTCTTGCAGGTATAATGGAAGCTTCTGCACAATTGGGTTGACTCCACGTGATGTATTGAGATATGTGAGCCCAGGTAAGAATCCATCAGCTCGTGCCGCTTCAAGTTCCAACAGAGTATCGCCTAGTTCTCTCAGTTTAAGGTTATCTCAACTTGAGATTCTTGGGAATTGTTCAACCTTTTTGAGTAAAGCATTCTCGATTACTTCAGCTGAACCATAACTATCTTCTATTCTTTGCCATACCATCCTAAGGCCAGCTCTGGCATTGTGGATGTGAACTGCTTTGATTCTCCGAGCCTGTTCAGAGGATGATGGTCCAAGCCACTTACAAAGCAAATCAAGCTCCTCTGTGGCTGTGAGATTCAAATCTTCTGTGGCGCTAAGAAAGGATGCTTTCCAAGCCCAGTAGTTCTCCGGTTGATCATCAAATTTTGATAATCCTGTGCTTACCATCTCACGCCGTAGTAGGCACTTTGCTAAGTCTATCGTAGTTGAAGGGTTTGCTTGCCACTGACTGGACTGGAAATCATTATGCTGGAATCTTGCACTATGCGGCTGTTCACTATAGAGGTAAGGTTCACTTGGAGAGCTTGCAGTAAAGGGATTGCTAACAGAATTCCAGTTAGTGTTCTGCTTCTTAGGATATTGAGCAGGTAACTCACTGAACTCATAGTCACTGATTTCACTTGACTGTACTTTACTCTTTCTCATATAGCTAGCTGTCCAACCACTGTCCTTCTTCTGCTGGTGCACTGGTGGACAAGAGAGATCGAGTGGCTTTAAGTCTGGAAGTGGATTTGTGACTGAGTGTTGCATGACAGGACAGGAAACACTTTTACTGGGAAACTGTGTTAAGTTTTGTAGAGACAACCTTATGGAACTTTTAAGATCGGTCTCTCCGAGCTCTTCTATAGATTTTCCAACAAGGGGAAAAAATACCCTGGACTTTGTTTACACCACACAGAGAGGATCTCTCTCTGAATGTGGAGAAGACGAAGGAGATTGTCGTTGACTTCAGGAGAGTGCACTCTCTGCATGCTCCTCTGACCATCAATGGTGTGACCGTGGAGAGAGTGAGCAGCACCAAGTTCCTGGGTGTGCACATCACAGAGGACCTCTCCTGGACCAACAACACTGCAGCACTGGCCAAGAAAGCACAACAGCATCTCTACTTCCTCCGCAAACTCAGAAGTGCCAGAGCCCCGGCCCCCATCATGTGCACCTTCTACAGAGGCACCATCGAGAGCATTCTGACTAGCTGCATCACTGTGTGGTATGGTGCCTGCAACGCGTCCTGCCGCAAGTCCCTTCAACGGATAGTGAGAGCAGCTGAGAAGATCATTGGTGTCTCTCTCCCCTCCCTCCAGGACATCTACAGCACCCTGCAGGCTGCCTCCAACACCTCTGCTTCTGCAACAGCAGCTGCAGCGTGTGTAAGTTTGCTTTAAGCTCTGCTTTCTTTCTAGCTGCTTCTTCCACAATGTATGCTTCTTCTTTCATCATCTCTGCTTCTTTCTTTGCAAATGCCAATTGCGCCCGTGCTGCTTCCGCCTTTGCACGTGCTTTGATAGCCATTCCACTGGCTGCTGAACCCCGACTTGAACATGAGGTCCTGGAGCAACATGATCTTATTTCTAGTTGTTCACTCACGTCTTCCTCAATAGGTTGGGTCATTGTGACTATTTGCCTTGCATTTAAGCCAGAGAGCTGGAGTTCACTGGTGGCTGGGGCTTTGTATTTCCCTTGAGTTCAGAAAGCCGTCCGAAGTTATGTCTTTTTACTATTCTGCCCTTACTAGGATGACTGCTGAAGTGCTTGAACCTGACTAGCTTGGCAGATAGCTAACAGGTTTCTCCAAGAAAAACTCAGATGCCAGGTTTTAATTGAGTGTCGTTTACTTGAAGGAAGCACTGTAAAAAGACATATTTTCAAGGCTTTCGTAACATCAAACCGCATGCCAGAGAAATACAGCATTCTGTTGAATTTCTTCTGACGCAACACTAACTATGGCAGCTCTAGAGGTACATACTTAAGACATCAATTTCGCTACGACCACTAGGTGTCACTATGGGACTGTTTTAATGAGGTCGGCACAGTTTCTGTTGGTCATGAAAACGTTTCTGAAACGTCGGTGTATTTGACAGATATTGCATTTTATTCACTTCATCTATGATAGAGTACACAAACACAGCGTGAGCCAGAATATATCCTGTTAAAGAAACATTAGAGCGTTTTCATCTGGATATAGATTACAACTGCTCTTTCTGTAATTGTAAAAAAAGAGTCTATTGTGCATGCATTTTTTGATTGTCCCTGTTCATCTTTGTTTTGGTCTGAAATGTCACAATTCCTAACTGTATCCTAGTTTTACTTTTCTAAAAGGACAATATTTATTATTTATCTGTTTTTGCTATTAGGACAATTTATATTCATCAAACTAAATGGAGTAACTTAAAACCCAGTTTTGCTCAGCTAAATTAATTTAAAATATGCTTGTAATGCCCTTTTTTTCTCTAATTTTATTCAATTTTTTTGTCTGATTATTTTTTAAAATTATTTTATTGTTTTTTATTTTATTAAAATTGTCTCAATTTGTATTTTCAAAATGTGTATATATGTGAAGAACTTGCTGTTGAATTTTGTAATTTTGAAAGTTCAATAATAAAACAAATGTTTAAAAAAAGTAAAAAAAAAACAAACAAAAAAAACAGCGTGAGTGTCACTACCGGAAGCAGAAAGTGTCCGGCTTGATGTGTCAGTTTTCAACTCCGTCCCCGACTGCAAGCGGCTACTCTTGCCGATAGGTCTGCGCAGTGCTGCATGAAGTCAAACACACCTATTGATTCTGGGACGATGGAACCGGAAGTGCTAAAATGCTAACTCGCTTCCGGGTTTTTGCCTACAAAGTGACATCATAGTTCCACCGCTCTATTGGAATTGAATTGTTAGAATAAACACGCAACACACCTCGTGCTTGTCATCACAGATTCTAACCAATGAGAATATAGTGTGTCGTCAACAAGGCTTTCGCAGCCGATTTTGAGCAACTGCAGCACCTGACCTAGGCGGCTGGTCTCTTTTGCTCTCGCGGTACTTTGATGGCACATGTGATCGTAAGGTGGCTGCAGCGCCGATCAAAGTCGGACAAATGTTATAACCAGAATGCATTGCTTTTGTCAGGCGGCAGCCGATCTTTGAGGCGCCGCATGAAGTTGAACAAGCCTCTTGTCTTTCCCGGATCTGGTCTGGACCCGTTCATTAAGTGGGTCTATGGGTAATCTGGCCAAAACTAGCTATAGAAATATCTAAAATAGAGCTGACAAACATTATATAGACTGATTACTCCATATGTCTCGCTTTATTAATTTTAATAAATCATAAAATCATTCAAAACTTGAAAAATCTACTTTCCTTGGCCAATAACAATGAGACACTCTATAAAAAGTAGGTAGGCTAATTACAGACTGTAAATACATTGAATAGGTTTTACAGAAAAATAAAATGCAACCATACATTGTACAAAAACATTGGTTTATTTAATGTAAAACTTTAGCTCTAAAAAAAGACAATAGTATTGATTCAGTTAAATAACTTTGAAAAGTTAATCTTTATGAATGAATTAGTTTTATTCAGCTATCATGAATCCTATAGCACACAAAAGTTTCATTATTCATTTTGTGTCTGCTTGATGTTGATTTAATCAAATTCAATATCAGTGAAAATTGCAAAATTGATAAATTATGTCAAGTCAAGTCACCTTTATTTATATAGCGCTTTTAACAATACAGATTATGTCAAAGCACTTAACAGTGTCAAGTTGGAGGATAGAGTGTCAGTAATGTATAATAATAATATTAAACACTCAATTTTCAGTTAAGGGCATTTCATTATTGAATTCGGAGATGTCATTGTCTAGCTCAGTTTAGTTTAAATAGTATCTGTGAAATCAAATTGACGATAATCGCTAGAAATTAAGTGGAAAAAGTTGATTCGACAATAAAGCAGCTCTGGAGAAAACAGTGATGTCATAATCAGACTGCCTCACTAGTCCGATTGTGGACTGATGTCATTCAGAATATTTTATCCAGCTCCTTCTGCTTGAAGATCAGGATATGGCATGCCATCATTTGATCGGAAGAGAAGTTATAGTCTGTCCAGCAGGGCTGCCGGGCACACGCCTTCCGGGAGGGGGGAGTTATGTCAGGGTTCTGTTGTGTGCGTCATGTGTTCCCGCCTCATGTGTCCATATTTGGTTTGTTTCCTGTCCTCGTTGTAAGTGAAGTCATGATGATGTTAAGAGGCTGAGTTTGAGTTCGAGTTCAGGAGCCTGATGGCCTGGGGGAAGAAACTCCTAAGTCTCTCAGTTTTAGCCATCAGGCTGCGGAAGCGCTTACCAGATGGCAGCAGAGTGAATAGACGGTTTCCAGGGTGATTTGAGTCCTTGGTGATTTTGACAGCTCTGCTTCTGCAGCGTTTGAGGTAGATGTCCTGCAGAGACGGGAGAGCAGACCCAGAGATACGCTCAGCTAAGCGCACAACTCTCTGCAAGGCCTTGCAGTCTTGGCTGGAGCTGTTTCCATACCACACTGAGATGCACTGAGTCAATAAACTTTCTATGGTCCCAGAATAGAAAGTTTTCAGGATTGTTGGAGAGACCCTGAATTTCCTCAGCTGTCGCAGATGGTACAGTCTTTGCTGGCTTTCTTAACCTGTGTTTGAATGTGTGTAGTCCAAGTCAGGTCCTCGGAGAGGTTTACACCGAGGTACTTGAAGCTGCTCACCCTCTCCACAGGGGTCCCACTGATCATAAGAGGAGTGTAGGGCAGCAGGTGTCTCTTTCTGAAGTCCACAATCAGCTCTTTAGTTTTGCTCACATTCAGAGAGAGACAGTTGTCCTGGCACCATGATGTAAGTCTCTCCACCTCATCCAAGTATGCGGTCTCATCATTGTTGGAAATGAGGCCCAGAACCACAGTATCATCAGCAAATTTGATAATAGATGTGGATCTGTGAGAGGACACGCAGTCATGTGTGTAGAGAGAGTAGAGCAGGGGACACAACCCTGTGGGGCTCCAACGTTCAGGGTGATGGAGTTTGAGGTGTACTGGCCTACCTTCACCACTTGAGGTCTGCCGGTGAGGAAGTCTTGAATCCAGTCGCAGAGTGAAGTGTTTAGGCCGAGGCCTGTGAGTTTATTAGTCAGCTTGATGGGGACTATGGTGTTGAAAGCTGAGCTATAGTCTATGAATAGCAGCCTTGCATAGTTCCGATTGCTGCTGTCAATGTGTGTGAGGGAGGAGTGGAGAATGTGAGAGATGGCATCATCAGTTGATCTATTGGGACGATATGCAAACTGAAGAGGGTCCAAAGTAACAGGGATGGATGAGCTAATGTGGCTCTTAACAAGTCTCTCAAAAACCTTCATGTCTATAGATGTGAGGGCCACTGGTCGATAGTCATTCAGGCAAGAGGGTTTATTGTTCTTAGGCACAGGGATGATGATGGATTTTTTAAAGGAGGTGGGAACTACAGAGGTAGCAAGGGACTCGTTGAAGATAGAAGTGAACAAACCAGCAAGCTGATCAGCGCATGATCTCAGAACCCGGCCTGTGATCCTGTCAGGTCCAGCCGCTTTCCTGATGTTCACTCTCTTTAGTGCCCTCCGAACCTCGTCCTCCGACACGGTGATCACATGATTCTCGCTTCTCTGCCTGCTGCTTCCTGACGCGCTGCTCGGCAGAGCCGCGCTGCCGCCATTGCATTCAAAGCGGCCGTAGAAGGTGTTTAATTCGTCGGCCAGTAACGGATCTGCTCTCACCTCCGCGGAGGATTTGTTTCCAAAGGCACAGATGGTCCTTAGTCCCTGCCACATGCGTCGAGAGTCATTGAGCTCTTTTCTCAATTCTCTCTTTGTATCGATGTTTGGCAGCACTTACTGCTCGTCTGAGAGCATAACACAATGCTTTATACACGCTCATATTCCCAGACAAAAGAGCCTCGTTGTATGCGGCAGTGCGTTTGTTAACCGCATCACGGATTGTTCATTAATTAAACGGGAAGGATTGTGACACAAAACTGTCTTTGGACGGGTTTGGGGCACCTCTACGGCTGGACCGTGACCCCTCAGTCACAACGAAGTTTCAAGCAGGAGGTGTCTGTTTGTACGTGAACAATCGATGGGCAAAGACAGTGATTGTGCGTGAGAAAATGTGTACCGCTGATATAAAACTATTGACTGTATCTATCCGACCTTTCTATTTGCCAAGAGAATTTCAGCAACTTTTTATTTCAGTGGTATACATTCACCCGAAGTCTGATGTTCAGAAGACAATGGACATCATCAGTCAGGCGGTGCATCAGTATCCATTGCATTCCACAGATGCTCCCTGTAAGATGTTAATATATAATAATATAACATAAGCAGGTCAATTTAGCTCAAAGGGAATCATTAATGATTTTATAGGGAATTTGAACAGACTCACTGTTCACAGCGATTCACTGAACAAGCCATATAACAAACTCTACACTGGATATTAAAATCCAAAATATGTGCAATTGCATAGCCCTGTACAACATCAATCACTTATTTAACCCTCGCATCGAGTTTCTCAATGAGGCTAAAATTTGTATTAAACTGCACCAATTCAGTAAAAACTGGAGGTTACTTGCTGTTGCCTTTGTTTTAAGGCAGGGATTCCCTTCTGTTCATTGTCTTGGCAGGAAAGGGGGTTTCCCAAGTTTGCTGATTGGATGAGAGTTCAGTAGTCGTTGAAGTAAGGTCTTGGGAAGCCAATGGTTGGGCGTTGGCTGGCGATGGTTTCAGTTGCTTGTTGAAGTTTGAAGCGGGTTCAGTCGAACTGGACTTTGCGGCCAACTTAACTTTTGAACACGAAACTCAATGGAAAGTAAAGAAACTAAAATAAAAGAATACACTGATGTAAAGAGACTAGGTGGTATTTCTTCTCATCATGGTGTTAGCTGGTGTGCAGGCCGAAGCACGTTGGAATGGCGCTCAAAGAACGCAGAAAGTGATGACAAAAAACATGGCTAGAAGTTAGAAGAGAAGCGGACGTAGAAGAGACATTTAAGAGCATTTTAAGAGAGCTTAAAGAGATTGTAAGAGAGCGACCAAGAGAGTGTTTGATGGCGTTCTGAGTTTTTAAACTTGGCTTGTGGACACCTCCTAATGCTTGTCTTGACCAATTAGATACTGTTCTGGCTCGGGGTGTTGCTTTGTTTCTCCACCCCATCAATAAATCAACATGTTAAATGGTCAGTCACATGTCTGAACTTTACAGGCTCTTGCAAAGTATAATTTTGGACATGATTTCTATAAGAAGACTGATACATTTGACAAAGAATTGATTGGAAGAAACATTTAAAGCATGATTTTTCAAACTCATACATACTAAACATGAATATTAACCCTTAATGCTTAAGCCAGTGGTTCTCAACCCACGGCCCGCGGGCCGCATGCAGCCCGTCACGAATCCAAATGCGGCCCACCATGCTGAATGTTACAGTCTGAACACAATTAAAAAATAACTTTCAGTTTTACAATTCATTTTAGGTTTTACATTAATTTAAAAATGTACTAAAGAAATATAAGCTATAATGTCTTTATGTAAAATAATTTTGTTTTTCATATATTATTTTCAGACATGAGCAGACCTACTCACGTAATTAATGTTACGCATTTAACGAACACTTACAAGTGCGCACTTTGGAAGAATTCAATTCAAATAGTCATCAGCAGCCATTAGTTCTGTAAAACTGAGCATCAGAATGGACAAATTTGTTAAGGGAGAAAACGAAATGTGGAAAATGCCAGCGAAGCTGGCAAATGCTGATGCCAGCGACTATTCTTGTTTGAACGCATTCATAGGCTGTAGGACAAGCGGAAATGCTGTAGGTGACGTCAGACGCTGGAGACTTGGCGGAAAAACTGAATGAACAACGAGGACAGCGAGGAAAATTTAGAAACTCTTCAGGAATACATCGACTGGTGCTTCGACGTTATAGTCATGAAGAAAAACCAAAATGCATGTTCTCCAGCCAAAAGCGAGACGCCGTCTTCCAAAAGAAGTCGCCCAGCAGACTCGCCTGAAACAACATCGCCGACGGGTAAAAGCTTTACCGACATCCTGGAGTCAATCGACAAGCGGTTGTCCAGCTTCGACGCGAGGTTGTCCCTGGTCGAGATCCTGCACCGTGAATTTAAATCCCTGAGGGAATCACTGGAATTCAGCCAGCAGCAGGTGGAAACACTCGCTGTTGAAAACGCATCACTACGGGACTCGGTCAAATCTCTAACTGAAAATATGACCCATCTAAGTGAAGAAAATAAAAAAATAAAAGAGACTGTCATCGATCTCCAGGCCCGTAGCATGAGAGATAACCTGGTGTTTTCAGGCATCCCGGAATCTGCCGAAGAGGACCCAGAAGCTACGGTAAAAAACTTTATCAAGACGTACCTGAAGCTTCCGGAAGACACCGTGGAAAACATCTGCTTCGAAAGAGTCCATCGGATGGGAGCGAAGAAACCTGGAGCCCCGAGACCGCGTCCAATTGTGGCCAAATTCGGATACTTCAAGCAGAAAGAGCAGGTGAAGAGTCGCGGCAGGGAGCTGAAAGGAACAGACTTCGGCGTAAACGACCAGTTCCCCAAAGAAATCCTGGAGCGACGCAAACTTCTGTTCCCAATCCGACGCAGTCTCATCCAAAAGGGCTCCCGAGCTGTCATCGCAGTGGACCGGCTCTACGTGGACGGGCAGCTCTACCGCAACCTCCGTACCACTCCGTGGTTATATTAACACCACTCCAGATAAGAATCCGTTATATTTATCTTTTCTTTTTCTCTCTTTCCTCGCTTGTTCTTCCATTTACCGCTAAATATTTATGTCATTTCGATAATTTAATACGATATCATAACAAACACGTACAGTCAGTCTCCGCAGCGTTTAAATGATTTTGCAATGTTTTCGTTTCTGTCAAGTTTTTACTTTCATCCCTCTATGCTTGCTTCTTTGTATGTCTTTCTTACTTCCAACTCCTTTCACGGCACCGATCACCTGCTTTACTACACATATAAACAAAACACCCTATATCACACATCTGCTTGGCACGACCATGTACATATACACTCAGCATTAACGCAACCACTCAGACCTTACAGCACACACAGACATGAAGGACATACTCGCATACAAGCGCGTACACGCCCGCTCATATCTTATTCATTTGAGCATCACACGCAGCGAGCAGCATTAGCTACACACACACATCTATGGGTGCATTAAGGTTTGTCACATGGAATGTGAATGGAGCTGGCTCCAAGGAAAAAAAGTTAAAAATATTTAGCCAGCTTAAAAAACTACAAGCAGACGTTGTATTATTACAAGAGACTCATAGACCTGCCACAGCTACAGATCAACTTAAAACAACTGAGTTTCCTAATGTGTTCTCAGCCTGCTATAACTCTAGGCAAAGGGGGGTAGCAATTTTAATACATAAAAATGTTAATTTCACAGTACTCAACACAGTTATAGATCCAGAAGGTAGATTTCTAATCATTAAATTATCTATATTTGACAAAAAGTTATGTATTGTTAGTATATATGGTCCAAATGTTGATGATCCCTCTTTCTTTCATGGTTTTTTTACCGCACTTTCTGAACAACTAGATTGTGCACTTATAATTGGGGGAGACCTCAACTTTGGACTAAATAAAGAAATGGACAGGCTAAGTACAGCTGGAACTCAGCGCAATTGGGAATCCACAAATATAGTTAAACAGTACATGAGCGACTATGGACTTTGCGATGCATGGCGTTCTCTCCACACCAACAGTAGGGAATTTACTTTCTTCTCACATGTCCATCACTCTTACTCTCGTCTGGATTATTTCCTAGTCAGCAGCTCACTGCTGAGTGACATTTCGGACACAGAGATACACACTATAGCTGTCAGCGATCATGCTGCTGTTTCTTTAACTCTAGTAAATAAGAAGACCACTCCACCAAGTAATAACTGGAGATTCAATACATCATTGCTTAAAGACGACGATTTTATTAAATATTTTAAAGAAGAGTGGGCTTTATATTTAGACTATAATGACCTGCCTGGAACATCAGCATCTGTTCTCTGGGAAGCAGGCAAAGCTGTGATGAGAGGTAGAATAATCTCATTCTCATCGCATAAAAAGAAAAGAGAAAATAAATGTATTCAGGAATTAGAAGAAACCATAAAAACTTTAGAAGAATCCTACGTATCCTCCCAGGAACAGGAAATGCTGAAAAAAATATGTAAAGCAAAACTAGAATTAAATGAAATTATTAATAAAAAAACTAAATTCTTAGCACAAAGACTTCGCTGGCAAGAATTTGAATATGGTAACAAATCAGGTCAATTCTTAGCGAACCAGTTAAAAATAAATAAAGAAAAAACAACGATATGTGCTGTTAAAGATTTAACTGGGGATACAGTATATGACCCTGAAAGAATAAACAACACTTTCAGAGATTTTTACGAATCTTTATATTCTCCACAGATAAACCCATCTAAAGACGAAGTTGACCAATTTCTTGACAATATAACTCTTCCGAAATTAACAGACAATCAAGCGATGGCATTGGATTCTCCACTGACATCAGATGAACTTCAGGAAGCTTTGAACAGTATGCCCAATAAAAAGGCTCCAGGTCCAGATGGCTTTCCAGCAGAATTCTATAAAGAATTCTGGGCTATTCTGGCACCAACATTCTACAGAATGTTGCAGGAAACCAAAGAAAATGGCAGACTTCCACCAAATATGAATTCTGCCAACATTAGTCTCTTACTAAAACCAGGCAAAGACCCTGTATTGCCTACTAGCTATCGTCCAATATCCCTTATTAATGTGGACACTAAAATAATCTGCAAAGCTATCTCAAAAAGAATAGAGAAGATAACCCCTCTCATAATTCATTACGACCAAACTGGTTTCATAAAAGGCAGGCACTCCTCAACAAATACTCGTAGGTTACTTAACTTGATAGACTATTCATGCAATAGAAACCTTCAAATTACAATATTGTCTCTAGATGCAGAAAAAGCTTTTGATAGGGTTAACTGGAATTTTCTATTTGCAACTTTACACAAATTTGGTTTTGGAAACTCTTTCATAAACTGGTTAAAAATATTATATAACTCTCCAACAGCATGTGTCAGGACAAATGCCCAAACGTCCTCTAGCTTCTGTCTTAAGAGGGGCACCAGGCAGGGATGCCCCCTCTCCCCCTCACTGTTTGCAATTTTTATTGAACCACTAGCAGCAGCAATTAGACAGGCAACAGTGATTAAAGGCATTAAATGCAAGAATGTAGAACATAAAGTTAGTCTTTACGCAGATGATGTGTTACTTTTTCTTCAACATTCACAAACTACTCTCTCTGAGGTAATTACATTAATAAACTCTTTCTCAAGAGTCTCAGATTATTCAATAAACTGGTTAAAATCAACAGTTCTTCCAATTAATTGTTCCTTCCAGAATTCTTCCACTCCATTGCAATCTGGAAATATTAAATATTTAGGTATTAATGTTTCTCCTAAGCTGACAGATTTGATTAAATTAAACCACATCCCACTTTTAAAGAAGGTAGAAGATGATCTAACCAGATGGAGGTCTCTACCCATATCACTCATGGGAAGAGTCACCTCAATAAAAATGATGGTTTTGCCAAGAATTAATTATTTATTTGCAATGATCCCGAGTAAACCACCACCTGACTGGTTTAGATCTTTGGACTCCTCTATCTCTAAATTCCTTTGGAAAGGTAAACCCCGCGTATTAGCTTAAAAACGCTGCAAAAGACCAAGGATAAAGGAGGACTAGATCTACCTAACTTTTACCACTATTTCTTAGCCAATAGGCTTCAACACATTTCAGGGTGGTTAAAACACACCCTCTTAGATGAGCCTTGGCTAGATGTAGAACAGGCATTATGCAATAATATAGAGATTTCGGATCTGCCATTCATTAGCCCGATCAGCAAACGACACGTATGCTTTAAAAGCATCAGTATCAGCTCTTCTCTGACAGCATGGTGGGAGTTTCTAAAAATGACGGAGTCTTCACTAATCCCATGCAAACGTACCCCTATCTGGAACAATCCTGACATATTGCTAAACAACAATATGATAAACTTCACAGATTGGAGTTGTAAAGGTATTAAATACCTGGAACATATATTCAAAGGGACAGACTTTATTCCCTTTGACAAATTAATTAAACAATATGGGATTAATAAGAACAGATTTTTAGAATATCAACAAATTAAATCTATTGTAAAAAGGAAATTTAAGTCTAATCATATCAATTTACAAATACCACCAAGTGTGTCAGATTTTCTTAATCTCAATACCCCCAAATTAATGTCTAAAATATACAGGGCACTTTCCAATATAGATGAATCAGTATCACTTCCTATTGCAAAATGGGAAGCAGATCTATCAGTAAGCTGGGACCATAATTTCTGGTCTCAGATATGTTTAAAAACCTTTGAACTGATTAGAAATCCTGGATTACAATTAATACAATACAAAATTCTGCATAGAGTGCACTACACAGGTCATCGGATGTTCAGGATGGGTTTTACAGCTTCTAACAACTGCTCACACTGTAAAGGCAATACACCTGACAATTACATCCACGCTCTATGGTTCTGTCCACCTGTTCAGAGGTACTGGTACAGGATTTGTGAAGACTTATCAAAGTGTCTTAAATGCTCTATTCCAGCCTCTCCTTTAGTCTGCTTGTTGGGCGACCTAGATGGTGTCACTACAGAAGATAACACAATCCACATGGCTTTCACTGCCCTATGCATTGCTAAGAAGACTGTCCTCATGAACTGGAAAAATAAAAATAATCTTAATATCAACCAATATAGAGATTATTTGTGGGATTATATTAGCCTTGAAACAGCTTCTGCTGACACATTAGATCAATCTCTCTGGGCTCCTTTGATCAGCTCCATCACCTAGTGTGGGTGGGGGTCCCGATTCTGTCCGGCTGTGGTTTTTGTTGTTGGCGTGGGGTGGCAATATGGGCCTGGGGCATCTGGGGGTTCCCTGGGGATGGGTTTCTTGGGGGGTTTGGCGCTGGGGCTGCGGCCTTGGCCTGGATGGGGTATTGGTGACTCTTAGATGCTGTTTCTCTGGCGGCGGCATGCGGCGCTGCTGGGGATGCCTGTGCCGGCGGACGTAGGTTGCCAGCCTGGCGGCCGCACTGTTCCGGGGTTGGTCCGGGGGGGGTTTGGGGATCTGGGGACGCTCTGCCTCCGGCTTGGGGTCACGGCTGGGCCTGGGGGGCTTGGGTCCTGGTTGGTGTGCCGCCGGGAGCATGGGTTGGTGCATGCGCTTGGGCCCGGCTCTGGTGTGGGGGTCTTCGATGCATCGGTGCCTCCGCGGGGGGGGGGTCCAATAGAGGCGGGGTATACGGGCTTTACCTGGGTGTCTTATTGTCTTATGCAGTTTGGGAAGTGACTGGATAATGGGGTGGGGTAGTTTTTCCTCTGCTGTGGGGTCTGGTGGGCCGCCCCGGGCTGCCATGGGCCCTGGTCTGGATGGGCCTGGGCCCCCCGCCCTGGGCAGATTTGGGGTAACGGGGGTGCCTATGGGGGTCAGCGGGGGAGCTGGCTCCAGAGGGGGGGGTATTTTGCCCCCTCTGATGTTTTCCTCCCCATCCCTAAGGCTTCACTTCTCCCGCTCCATCACACCAACACATAGGTAGGGTTTTGAGGTGCGGGTGAGTCGCTGGGATGCGGGGGAGGTGGTACTCCTCTGTCTCCTCGTGGCCGCCTGCATCTCAATTACACATTACAGCTTAGACATTCTCATTACTTACTGTCACATGACACATACATATAGGGCCTTGGGGGTGGGCACACTGAATGGCATCCGGAGGGCGGTCTGTTCATTCAGCCTTCCCTCTGGTGCCAGTGCCCACTTCTCAATTTTAAGTTGCACATAGACATTGAGGGCTCTAGGGAGGGGACGAGCTGACACAAGCTTGTGGAGGGTGCCCCTCCCCTGTTTTAAAGCACCCCTGTTTTAAAGCACCTTAGAACAACACACACCAACACTACATTTGAGCGGGTGGGGTGAAGCATGGGGTCGTTTTTTTTTTTTTTTTTTTTTTTTTTTTTTTCACACCCCTGTTCTCTGTTCTCTGTCTGGGGCCGGGGGCTGTGAGGATGAGCTGGCCGCCCGGTCAGGGTCTGGGCTGTTGATTTTCTCTGCTGCTGCGGGGACCGGGGTGGTCTTCCTGTCCCCACGCCGGAGCGAAGGGGGTTCAGCTCCGGGATCGGGCGCTGGCTACCCCTCTGGGGGTGGTGGTGCCTGGATCTAGGAGTATAGAGTGCATATGGGGAGTGTGAGTGTGGGTACTGTGTCCATTTTTGTGTGTCTACATGTGGGGCGAAGGTGTGAATATTTGTTTGCGTGCATGAGGGTGGGAACATATGCTTGTGTATATGTGTGCTTGTCGTCTACGTCTATGTGTCAGGTCGGGCCTTAGACTCCGCCTCACTCATCATCTTAGTCGACCCCCACCCCACCACCATGCCCTGCCGGTGGAGGATGCCGCCGGTGCGTTGGTGATTTCTCGCGCCGGGGCAGGATGCTCGGGCGAGCGCCGGCCCGCTCTCGGCGGTCGATTGGCGGGGCCTGGCCCTACTGGCCTTGCTGGGCCCCGTTTGTGGGGTGGGGGGCCTTTGGGTCTCCAGGCCCAGGGCCTGGTCCGCCCTGGTGTGGTCGGCTGCCGGTGGAGCCTGCGGGCTTGCCGCCACGGCACCCTGGGGCGCCTACACTGTGGCTGTCGGAGGTCCCGCCTTCGGGCTCTCCTCTGCCCTTTTTTTGGGTGGAGGCCGCGGTTGTCCCTGCGGTGGTTCTCCTGGGGGTCTCGTGCCCTGGGGGGCCTCCGGATGTTTGGGGCCCGGGTCTGTTCCGTGCCTGCTTCATGCCTTGCGGGATGGGGCTGTTGTTCCCCACACACACTATTAAACATTTACATGGAGGAACCTTATGAACACAAGCGCGCTCACACACACAGGTGTACACTCAAGCATTCACATTGGTGTAAAAACAGGTGCTCACAGACACACATTGTCTTGATCTGCTGTTGCTTCAAAACTTATTTTGTAATATTAGTTATGTGTGCTGCTCAATAACATTTAACATTTAGAATTTATTGTGATTTATACAGATGTTGGTTGTTGCTGCAGTCTCTTTGATGTTGTGTCTTCGGTTGTTTTCTCTTTTTGTCAGCAGGTATTGAAGCAAATTGTCTGTTTTTTTGTTTTTGTTTTTTCTCCCTCTCTCTCTCTATCCCCCATTCTCCTTTTTTCTCTCTCTCTCTTCCCCTTCTTTGTTGACTTTCCCCACAACCTTTTTTTTTTTTTTTTTTTCCTATCTTCTTTCTTCTTTCTCTCTCTTGTTTTCTCTGTCCCCTGGTCTTGTCTGTCACAGTGTGGTTAAGTAAAAGGGTATATAAAATTTAATTAATTAATTAATATTAAAAAAAAAAAAAAAAAAAAAATAAATAAATAAATATATTTAATTAAAAAAAAAAGAAAAAAAAGGCTGTGAATGATGATAGTATAGCCATGCATATGTACTGTCATGTGTTATCTGTGCTACTGACAGGCCAAAAAAAAAAAAAAAAAAAAAAAAAAAAAAAAAAAAAAAAAAAAAAAAAAAAAAAAAAAAACAAACAAGAATAGTCTCAGCATCAGCATTGAAGAGAGTGCTGGACTTTCGCCGCCGCCGCCTCCGCCGCCGCCACTCACTTGAAGATGTTCAGGTAAAAAGAAACACCCATAGGCTACAACGCAGCAATCATCCTTAATTACAGAAATGTGGCAAAACATCTCTGGAGAGAACCTCAGATTATTAAATTCGAAAATGGTTTTCATATTTGGATCAACATAGGCTACATTTGTGAATGCACACTTTCTGCAGTGTTGCGTGTCAAGTCACGCTTCCGTGCGCATCTTACAGACTGCAACTTACAATCACAACGTCATTGTGCTGTTACTCTTTTCGAGCAGAATTTCACAAAATTGGTCAGCTCCCGACAGCATCAGGTGTTTTATTAATGGTGAGTAGAATTATTTATTTATTTCAATAAATGTAATCGTTTAGATATCATAATATTTAGGCTATAAATAATATTATAAATCTGGTTGGTTTGAATTGATGACGTAATATGTAAATGACATGCGTGCGGCCCGTGAGACTTGCACTTGGACCATAGTGCGGCCCGGTGGAAAAAAAGGTTGAGAACCACTGGCTTAAGCTATTCAATACTTATTAAAAGCAAGACATTATTCAATACTTATTAAAAGCAAGACATACACACTGAGTGATTAAAACCGAGGATAGTCAAATGTGTGGGTTACATACATACTATGCAGTTATGCATAGAAATGATTAGTTTCATTAAAAATGAAAATGAAAGTCTTTTAGGATGATTTTAGGTGCATATGAAGCGAAAGTCTCTATGTGTAGTTCTATGGAGAATACGAGGCAAGTTCTGTGAAGACCAGAGAGAGGTTAAAAGGTCTCCTAAGGAATTTCAGTCTCAGTCTTTGTCTTGTGGGGGTAGCCAATCTAAGCAAGTCTGTAGCTTGTGGTTTTCCAGCATGGAACCCATGTGATGGCCATCTCTTTGACCATAAGTCTTGATTACTTGCCCCAAATTTGACAGTCTCCTTCCTGAATTGGAATTATCAATAAGTGTTCTTTTGTCTCAATGTTGCAAGCTGTTTTGTGAAAGAGGCTTGCTGGTTACGTTTTCTTCAGACAGGCTTGGAGCTAGGAATCTGATTTACAACGTCCTGTTGCAGCCTTGGGGCCCCCCTCCGGAATTTCGGCTCCTCATGTTTCAACCATGTTCTGATCGAATCTTAATTTGTCTGATTCAGTCTCTGATATTCTACATCCCCATTTTATTATGGGTGATTTTAACAAATGTTCTTTGGACCCTTACGGAAAGAAAATATATTTCATTATATATGAACGGTCAATATATTAAAGAATTTTCAGTATATTGGTAATTATATAGAATAATACATTGTGGTAATATATTACAATATACTGAATAATACATAAGGAATTGCCGCTTTCCATATATTGGGGAATATATGTCAACATACTATATATGGTGCTCATATAGTCACATTTATATGGGAATATGTATTAGCAATATATGAACACAATTCAAGGTAAATATTTATTTTAATATATTTTCATATATGGAATTATATATTTGTAAATATATAATTATTGGCTACAAATATAATTTAACATATATGCAGTATAATGTCACATATACCTGTATATGTGAACATGTATGCAAAATATATGTATCCAAATATGAGCAAATTTATTGTGTCATGTATGTGTGAATATATAAATATATATATATATATATGTATTTTCACATGTAGCTACTATATATTAACATTTATATGGGAACTGTCACGATTGCAAACTGGCAAAATGACGAGGGTAAAACTCAAAGAAACAGTCTGAGAAAGAATGGGTCTTTGACCTTCATTATGTATGTTTTGATTATACTGTGTTGTAAATAAAATACAAATCATTTAAAAAAACATTTTTTTCAATCTCCTCACATTCTCTCTTACCTGCCTCAAAGTCACAGTCACACTGATGGGCCATTAGGGTCCATTTGTCTCTCAGGTGAGAATCACTTAATATTCAAGCCCATTGCCACTCCCTCGCATATAGGCTTTCGATCACAAAACATGTCTTAAAAAATTTAAATCAATATATTGTTTTCTGTAAATGAGTCAGCAGAATGATTCTCACATAATTGTGAGGTAAATATTCTAGCCGACAAGACTGATTACTCAAAAGTCTTATTCAGGACTATTTAGTGTGGGTTTTATGGCCTTATTTCAGCTACATTTTTTCCCCCAAAACTTACTAACCACGCATAATATTTTTTTTTCTAAAAAATGCAAACATGTACATCCATCTTGGTCACATAATATTGTAGCACAGTTTGTGCTGAATACAAAAAAAAATACATGTTGGCCAATAGTATGTTATAAGTAGCTGAAATAAGCACAAATATCAGGGCATGTCAAAACATCTCAAGGGCCCCAAAACCACCTCAGACCCCAGAGGGTTAATCTTCTCAAAACGGGGTAACACAAGACAGGCAGAGACACACAGGAACACAACATCGACGTTAATACCAGACACTGGACAGTGGAAAACACAGGGTTTAAGCAGCAGAAACTAAACGAGGTAATTAATTAAGCACAGCTGGAACTGAATTAACTAAATGGGGACTTAACGGGAACAGGAAAACCAAATATGGGCATAAGGGAACACGAGGGAGAACTAAGTCATGGGGAGCACAAAGACAGAAAACACACACAAGCCGTGTCCCAAAGTTTAGGGTACGCACTTCGAAGTCCACGGACTTGCACGAAGGACCCTCCGAAGTCCATGGCTGCACCCGAAAACTTAGGCAGCTGACTTATTGCCTCGCTGCCCTGTCAGGCAATGAATTCAAAGGCAGTGTTTTTGCACAAAGGCACCTCATAAAACAGATTTTGGACAGGCTTCAGAGGCAGCGTAACGGTTTAATGATCTACAACAAAACAGAACGAGTTTTGGTGATAACTAAATGAATATTTAATCACTACAACACTGATTTCTCGCTAGAAATAACATCAAAAGTGCAAAAAGTTAGTCAGAAATATACATTTACACACAAACTGACCACCAAATGCAACTTTCAGACGCCATCTTTATTTTTTAGCTCAACCGTCAAGGAATGGAACGCACAGGATTGTGGGATATCAAAGGCAGCGAAGGATACATCTATGCTGCCTTCAAAAATCGATCAGATGAAGGCATCTCATGAGACAGGAAGTGAAGCTAACTTTGGATTCGGACGTGCCTTGATGCCTTCCTGCCTTGGAATGCTGCCTCCAAAGGCAGCATTTTTCAGTTTTCGGATGCAGCCCATGAGACGCTCCGCCTTCGCAGGATTTCCTAATTGCGCCACCAGGTGTCCCAGATTGCCGCTCCTGTCGCATAGCAATGGTGCGAGATGAGAGCTACCATCCTGACAGGATAGGTGGAGCCAGAATTGCTCTTTTTTTGTTTTTATGTCATAATGGAGGAGACGGTGATTAGCCAAGACCGAGGCCAGGTAAGTTACACTGGTTTGCTGCTTCCTTCATTGCCGGATTACAACTTTAAGTGCTGGTATTGGCTTTGAGTTTATTTGAATAATGTAATGATATGAAAAACTACAAAAAAACACACACACACACACACACAGCAGTTCAAATGCTGACTGATATCTTACAAAGGTGCGATTTTAGAAAGTTTATTGTCTTGACCATGGTGATCATATGTAGCCAGGTTTGCAACCCAGACATTTTAGGCAGTGAAGCATAAAAATAAAAGTGTGAATAATAATAATAAAAAAAAAATAAAAAAAAAACACTAGGGCATTGTACAGCTCAATGTTCAGTGCAGCTGTCACAGCTGAACAGTGCCCTGTATGGCCGGTCAGAGTCCTTCAGATGCAGCCTCTGATCGGATATAGTTAGCAACAATTTGTTAATATTCTGACAATTGTAACATATACTGGTCAGACACGAAGGTAAGTAAATCACAGAGGAATTTATTATTGAACAGGAGAGCTTTGGTGGAGTGAAGAGAGACTTCGGGTGAGTATACACACAGCAGTTCAAATGCTGACTGTATACTTTTTTCTTTCTTTCCCTAAATCAGACCAGACTCCTGTACTGCAGGATAAAGCTGAATGTGCCAGTGCTGGGCAGGTTTTTAATGGTTTTGGGCTGAGCAGGGAGGCCCTGACAGTGCTGCTAGATCTTCAGAGAAGTGCCACAATCCAGACCCTGGTGTTTCTCGTCTGTCTGGCCAGTGGTACATCATACAGAGTGGTCTACAGAGTGTTTGACATGCCTTGTTCCACTGTCCACTGCATTGTCCTCTGAGTCGCTGAGGAGGTGCTGGCCATTTACCACCAAGAGATTCTCCTCCCGAAGACCCCAGAAGACCTGGAGGCAGGGCTGGGTTTAAAATTGATGTTGTTTTTCTGATGTTAAACCTAAGCTGTAAATAGTTGTAAAAAAGTTATTTCAGTAATGTATAGAACAATTTGTTTTGCATGTAAAAAATGTTTTTACAGGACAAAAAAAATAAACGTATAGAAGAATGTTTTGTAAGCTGCATTAAAAAAATGAACAATGTACATAATTACTTCCCTTTTATTTACACGTGAATATGCATAACAGAAATACAAAATGTACAGAAAGTACTCAGGCTCATTTATAAATAAATTACATTACAAAAATGAATAACGTATACAACTTACCATTTCGTTTTTAACTTGCATCACAAAAATAAACTGCAGAAATTATGTTGTTTCATTGACAATGTGACAAAAAAATATTTTTTTCCACGGTTTTCTCTTCTTGAGTGAAGGGTTAATAAATAATTTATTGTCTCTCCATTCTCTCCCTGTTCTCCTGTGCTCTTCTCTCCTCTGTCTCTCTCTCTCTCTCTCTCTGGAGTTTGATGTCCTCCCTGAGTAGCTCCACCAGCTTCCACTCACCCCCTCACCTGTCCCAGGACACCTGCAATCCTAAGGCAGAGCAAATAAACCATGCCTGTTAATAACAACAGAACAATGAATTTCAGCAAAAATCTGTCTATTAACTTGCTTACTTTGTATTTTTAAGTCCTTCCCCAGCAGGCTCATCTTCTCCAGAATAGTCGTAAAACAAGAGAAAATGGAAACACTTATGGAAAATATTTAGACAGTGGTGCAGTCTTTGAAAATATGTACAACATTTAAACATATGTAAAAATTGGTGCAACATTAGAAAATATGACACAGCAGCACATGCATACAAAATACTGGTTAAAACATCTGTAGACATATCTTGCATGACAGCACTACAAAAACACAACAAAGGGAAAGACTATTGCCTTATATACTGGTTGTCTTATTGTTTGTGGGCTTTGGGTTTAAAAAAAAAACCTGTCTTTTAACACTTTTGCTAGGTATTTGAGTAAATGAAAACACAATAGGCTACTTACATTTCAAATGTGATTTCCCCACAGAACTCTCATCCGCCGTGCTCTTTCAATATAAATTCCATCGTCATCTGCGCGCAAGTGATTCTGGGATATGGTAGGGCGCGAAGTGTCCATCAGATGTACACTTCATTTTCCTGGGAAATGGAGGGCGCATTTGAAGTCGCTTTAGAATTACGGTAGCCTTCGTCGCGCCGCGGTGACGCATTCGGCCTTGGAATGCGGTCTTCGGGGTGCGCATTCTGAATTGGGACAGCTTACGTCGTGACGCTGTGACGCAATCGCACTTCAAATACGGACTTCGGAGTCCACGCACTTCACATTGGGACAGCCTTTGTCTCGCCGCTGTTTATATATATATATATATATTTATATATACTGTGTATATACATATATATATATATATATATATATATATATATATATATATATATATATTAATATATAGTAAATATAATATTGTTAATATCTACTAAATGTATGTGAAAATACATTTGTACTATATATATATATATATATATATATATATATATATATATATATATATATATATATATATATACAGGTGCATCTCAATAAATTAGAATGTCGTGAAAACTTTCATTTTTTCTTGTAACTTATTTCAAAAAGTGAAACTTTCATATATTTTAGATTCATTACATGTAAAGTAAAACATTTCAAAAGTGTTTTTTGTTTTAATTTTGATAATTAGAGCTTACAGCTCATGAAAGTCAAAAATCAGTATCTCAAAATATTAGAATATTTACATTTGAATTTCAATAAATGACCATCCATACAGTATAAATTCTGGGTATCACTTGTTCTTTGAAACCACAATAATGGGGAAGACTGCTGACTTGGCAATGATCCAGAAGGCGAACATTGACACCCTCCACAAAGAGGGTAAGTCACAGAGGGTCATTACTGAAAGGTGTGGCTGTTTACAGAGTGCTGTATCAAAGCATATTAAATGCAAAGTTGACTGGAAGGAAGAAATTGGGTAGGAAAAGGTGCACAAGCAACAAGGATGACCGCAAGCTTGAGAATACAGTCAAGCAAAGCTGATTCAAACACTTGTGAGAGCTTCACAAGGAGTGGACTGAAGCTGGAGTCAGTGCACCAAGAGTCACCACGCTCAGACGTCTTCAGGAAAAGGGCTACCAAGCCACTTCTGAACCAGAGACAACGTCAGAAGATCTTACCTGGGCTGTGGAGAAAAAGAACTGGACTGTTGCTCAGTGGTCCAAAGTCCTCTTTTCAGATGAAAGTAAATTTTGCATTTCATTTGGAAATCAAGGTCCCAGAGTCTGGAGGAAGAGTGGAGAAGTCCAGTGTGAAGTTTCCACAGTCAGTGATGATTTGGGCTGCCATGTCATCTGCTGGTGTTGGTCCACTGTGTTTTCTGAAGTCCACAATCATCTCAGCCATCTACCAGGAAATTTTTAGAGCACTTCATGCTTCCTTCTGCTGACAAGCTTTATGGAGATGCTGATTTCATTTTCCAGCAGGACTTGGCACCTGCCCACACTGCCAAAGGTACCAGAAGCTGGTTCAATGACCATGGTGTTACTGTGCTTGATAGGCCAGCAAACTCGTCTGACCTGAACCCCATAGAGAATCTATGGGGTATTGTCAAGAGGAAGATGAGAGACACCAGACCCAACAATGCAGATGAGCTGAAGGCCACTGTCAAAGAAATCTGGGCTTCCATACCACCTCAGCAGTGCCACAAACTGATCACCCCCATGCCACGCTGAATTGAGGCAGTAATTAAAGCAAAATGAGCCCCTACCAAGTATTGAGTATATATACAGTAAGTGAACATACTTTCCAGAAGGCCATCAATTCACTAAAAAAAATTTTTTATTGGTCTTATGAAGTATTCTAATTTGTTGAGATAGTGAATTGGTGGGTTTTTGTTAAATGTGAGCCTAAATCATCACAATTAAAAGAACCAAAGACTTAAACTACTGTGTGCATTTAATTTATTTAATACACGAGTTTCACAATTTGAGTTGAATTACTGAAATAAATGAACTTTTCCACGACATTCTAATTTATTGAGATGCACCTGTATATATAAATTTGCTACGTGTACTGCGTTAGGCTAACCGAGACTCGTCACAGCACTTACATATTATTGCTCTTTTGTTGGTTTGATTGCTATTGTCCTCATTTAAGTCGCTTTGGATAAAAGTGTCTGCTGAATGATTAAATGTGGACATTCATTTGCCTGAATATGTATAGAATTGGGGACCTTTGTAGGTGTCACGGTGCACACACGAGGGAGGATCAGGAACACGGAGACGAGGACTTAAACTCAAATAATAATCTTTAATCTTGACAAACAAGGCAGGGCAGGACAAGGCAAGGCTGACATGGACAGAAACACCGGGGAGTAACGAGTAGACCAGACGAAATCAAACTCAAAAGACAGGACTAATATACACAGGGTAATTAACACATAATGAGACAAACACAGCTGGAACATACTTAACTCATAATGACATGAAACAAGGACAGGAAACAAACCAAATATGGACACATGAGGCGGGAACACAAGACACACACGACAGAACCCTGACATAACTCCCCCCTCCCGGAAGGCGTGTCCCACGCCGTAACAGTTCCACCGGGGAGGGGGGGTGGGCGGGCACTCTGGAGGCCCCTCAGAATAAACACGGACAGGAACACAGGACGGGGACCTCCAGAGCGGAACAGACAGACAGGCACCATGGCGGAGCTGGGAGCTCTGGAAGCCATGGCGGTGCAGGGAGCTCAGGAGGCCATGGTGGATCTGGGAGCTCTGGCGGCCATGGCGGAGCTGGGAGCTCAGGAGGCCATGGCAGATGGACTTCGGGGCCTTGGCCTCGGTCCCCTCGGCCCAGCCCCTACAGCCGGAACTCATACTACCCCCCCCCAAAAATTCCCCTGGGGAAGTGAGGGGGTATCAGAGCCCTCCGGGGCTAAACAGACAGGACAGTACAAGACGAGACAGGAACACCCTCCAGGGCCAGACAGACAGGACAGGACAGCCCACAGGAACAGGAAGCCCTCCAGGGCTAGCTCGGAGGCTGAGACTTCCTCTGGGCATGACTAGGAGTCAGAGGCCCTCACAGGGTCCCTCAGCAACCGCCACCATATCAGCGACAAGGGGGCAGGCGGCTAGAATGGCCTCCATGGCCACAACAAGAGGAGCCGCCTGCCCCAGACGAGTCTCCACGGACAAGACAAGGTTAGTTTAAAATGTTCCTGTGGGCACAACAAGACAGACACACGGCACTCCTGGCCGTGACATGTGGACTTGATCCACGGGGCTAGGGATAGCGGCAGCCAGCGGGCATGAGTCAGCACCGATCCGGTGGGCTTGAGTCAGCGGCAATCCGGTGGGCATGAGTCAGCGGCGATCCGGCGGGCATGAGTCAGCGGCGATCCGGCGGGCATTGAGTCAGCGGCGATCCGGTGGCGTGATCTCCCGTGAATGGCACGCCTGGGGGAGCGGCAACCCGGGAACTAGGCAACCCACTGGCGGGCTAGGGAGAGCCACCGCCGGCGTTGGATATCTCCCACGATCGGCGGGCATTAGGGCTCGCGGCCAGAGGACTCGCGGCACTCGCGGCGATCTCGCCGAACTCCCACGCCATCCTGCAGTGGGCTATGGCGGGAGGACGAGTGGCGTCTTCCTTGCCATGGGACAACCTCAAACATGAACAAAACAAAGACTTTTCAAAACGAAAAAACAAAACGGGGTGAATGGGCGCCGCTTATGGTTAGGTCTGGTCTTCTGTCACGGTGCACACACGAGGGAGGATCAGGAACACAGAGCCGAGGACTTAAACTCAAATAATAATCTTTAATCTTGACAGGCAAGGCAAGGCAAGGCAAGGCAAGGCAAGGCAGGGCAAGGCAAGGCAGGGCAAGGCAGGGCAAGGCAGGGCAGGGCAAGGCAGGGCAAGGCAGGGCAAGGCAGGGCAAGGCAGGGCAAGGCAGGGCAGGGCAGGGCAGGGCAGGGCTGACATGGACAGAAACACCGGGGAGTAACGAGTAGACCAGACGAAATCAAACTCAAAAGACAGGACTAATATACACAGGGTAATTAACACATAATGAGACAAACACAGCTGGAACATACTTAACTCATAATGACATGAAACAAGGACAGGAAACAAACCAAATATGGACACATGAGGCGGGAACACAAGACACACACGACAGAACCCTGACAGTAGGCATATTGGGAATGTATTTTTGAGACATTTAATTTTGTAAGTAAACCCATGTGTTAATAAAAAGGAATGAGTATTTCAATAAAGCTATGTAGTACTGTATCATTTTTATCTTATTGCTAAATATATATTTTATATGTATCAATATATGGCCATACATGTTTCATGCATATATTGCAGAATATTGAAAAATATAAGCACTAGAGTCCCATATATCAAAATATATTTCATATATCACATTATATCTTCCAATATATTCACATATATTTTTATTTCGTAAGGGGAGGGAGTTTCAAATTTCCAGCAATATATTGACTGTCCTACACGCCATCAAAAAATACTTGATTTATGTTATGAGTCAATACCAGATGCATATAGATCCTTTTCCAGACCCCCAATTGGTTGTGCAGACCATAATGCAGTCTCTTTGCAACCATGCTATAAACCAGTGTTGCAGAGAGCTAGACCTGTCACTAGGTCATTTCAAAGATGGACTGATGATAACATCTTACAGCTACAAGACTGCTTTGACCGCACCTAATTGGACATTTTTAAAACTTCTTGTGTAGACAATAAGTTTGCTGATGTTATGAGTTCTTATATTCACTTTTGTGAGGAGTCTGTGATAACTAGGGAAAATGTAAAAATCTATTCAAATAATAAGCCCTGGGTGACAAAATTATTGAAACATGTTTTTAATAAGAAGAAACTTTTTTTTTTTCTTATCAAGGTACAGATTTGGAAAAGTGTCAGGTTAATAAGGAAGTAATACGAGAAATTAGGAGAGCAAAAATGAAATATAAGGCATCTGTGGAGGAGAAGTTTATTAAGGGAAATATTCAGTCAGCATGGAAAGGAATAAAAGCAATGGCTGGTGCAAAAAAAATAAAGAACCAATTTGAATTACTTTGACTGAGTCTATGATAGAAATGGGAGAGATAGCAAATTATTTTTTTAGGTGATTTGATACAAATGATTTTAATGAAATGTGTATGGGTTTTTATTCTAGTTTGAAAACAGAGGAATATCTGCAGATTGATAAAGCCTCTGTTTTGAGGGTTTTGCAAACCACCCAACAAAATAAAAGTCCTGGGCCTGATAAAGTGAGTGGGAGAGTTCTGAGGAGTTGTGCCAATCAGCTCTGTGATATTAGTCATTTCATTTTTCAGACCTCATTAAAATTACAGAGTGTACCCTCAGTGTGGAAAAAAAATCCATTTTTGTACCCATTCCTAAAGAGACCAATGCCAGACAAATGAACGATTTCAAACCAGATGTATGGATTTTTATTCTAGTTTGAAAACAAAAGATGACCGACAAGGCATGTGTTCAACGTCATCACGCTGGATCTGGATCAGCGCTTGCGCCACCATGCGCTTGCATCATGTACTGTTGTGAACGCGCATCCACTAGAGAAACAGTAGAGACGAAAATGTGGAATAAAATCGTTATTTTTGTTTTCTTTGCACAAAAAGTATTCTCGTGGCTTTGTAAAATTACAGTTGACAGACTGATGTCACATGGACTACTTTGTCGATCATCTTGGTACTTTTCTGGACCTTGATCGTGTAAGGACCCTTGCTGTCTATTGGGGGGTCTGAGAGCTCTCAGATTCCATCAAACATATCTTAATTTTAGATTTTAGATTTTCTGACTAGAAGATATCAAATAGGCTAGTACGGGTAAATGAGTACATTCCCGGTGTAATCATTTTTATAAACAACACATTGTTTAATTTAGCTCTTTGGTTTAAGCTTTATTTTAGCTTTAGGGAATCTTACGATCTGATATTGATATGATCAATTGATATTAATCAAATCGTCCAACTTATACCTTATCTAACAATCGTCCAGCGAGTTGTTAGATTTCAGTATATCTGAGAAATTCTGTTTATTCTCGTGGCCACGATATAATAATACAGAATTATTTAAATAACCTTATGACAGTTATGAGCATAGGTAACGTAATCTGGGCAAAGTTTGATTTGAATATTACATAACAGAACACAGAACACTTCTCTATAAATCAAACAAGAGTTTATTTGCTATCTTACTAAAATACATGAACTAAGCTAAATAACACAAAAACAAAATACATACATACACACAATGCATTGTTGCAATCTGAGAATGATTAAAATATAGCACTGTTTTGCTATTTCCACACGATTTTACCCGTGCCGATCATCAAGAGGAGAACTCTAGTGTCTTTACTTTAGAGATAAATACCACACGATTTAGCCACTTTATAGAGATTTTGTTTGATACTTGCTTAAGTTGAGATGATCTGTGTGGCTTGAGGGAATCCTGCGCGTGAGCCCCGCCCACATGGATCAATCTTCCGTGCGTAAATTTATCTGCTTAGTTATTTTGTCACATGAAGAAAATATCCTGGCAGATTTCTATATGTGTTATAATCATACATTATGGTGCTAAGGTTAATTTTCATTCACACCAAATTATTGCCACTGAAATGAGCTTTCATTAAAACTCAAACACCACGTATTTGGCATATGTACATATAATAACTTTATCTACTCCGTGGTTAAGGCAAAGATTAAACTATCTTAAATTCTGAATAATACCACCAAGCCTATGATACTAAACACAGGGGAAAGATTATATGTCACAGATACAGGAAATATCATTCGTTTCAATACACAGCAAGCTTATGACATAGAATACAACCTGAATATATATATTGTAAAATATATTGTATATATTGCTTTTGAGTATATTGCTTTAATAGCCCAGTAGCTATTATTAATTGTCTTTTGGAACACTTTATACAAGTTTTGAGTCCTTTTAGCAAGGTCCAAGACCAGAAACGAGCTGTGGAATGTGGGTGAAACGGGAGGTCAGGAAGGAGAGCTGTCCAGGTCATGAGAATGTCACATTTGTGGAGATCTGGTCTTTCTTAGCTACGTCTGTCGTAAAAACGTCTTTTCTTGTTGATAAAAATCATTGAATTATGCGTTAACGATCAGGGGATCCATGACGTTTGTTGCTGGACCATAAGCAGATGTTTCGTCCTGTTTCGGTCGAGTTATAGTTAAGTGATAAGAACCAAGTGAAGTCCTGTTTTAAACCACATTCAAGATGTTCTCCTCCAATTTCTCCTTGTTTTAACAAAGTCTCTTGAGATAAGGAGGTTTTATGGCAGGAAATCGGAACTCAGGAATGTATTGTTGCACTTAGTGTGTGTGTGTGTGTGTGTGTGTGTGTGTGTGTGTGTGTGTTCTTTTCCTCCACAAAGGCATTACACATCCCCCTTTTGCTCGGTGAGGTTCCCATTGCGAACGTCGGCGGGCACTGGAACAAGAAGCAGGGAGAACAGGCACACACAAGACACAAACAACATCCCCATCACTGACTGAATCCTGGTGCAGGGTAATTTGGGAAAGAACAGGTTAGGAACTTGAGAAGATGTAGGGGTGCATTCTTTAGGATTACTGGCAATTGAGTCATTTCGATTGGTTTAATTGTCAGGGGTTCGACGAGGCGGTATAGGCGTGATCTCAATCAGGTTGGTTGAGTTCTCAGGTTCGGGTTCTTGGTCGGTTTTATATGGAGCTTGGCCTGTACACCGAGGAGTTTCCACACTTCCTGCATGATGTCGGCGGTGAAGTGGGTTCCGCGGTCAGAGTTGACCCTTAAAGGCAGTCCAAATCTTGAAAAGATGTGGTTCATTAACAGGCAGGCTGTTGTTTCTGCTGTATCATTGGGAGCTGGGAGGCACTCTATCCACTTCGTGAATTCGCAGACCACGGTGAGGAAGTATTTGTTACCTCGCGTTTTGCAGCGTTTTGCTGGCATAAGCGACCACTCGTTTGTCTTTGTCATGGTGCTGGTATAGACCTGCGCTGAGGCAATGATTGGAGAATCCAGCGTCCAGATAGAATTCTTTTTTTGGGTCTGGGTAGGCAAGGCACGGAGCAGAGCACAGGCGCTGTTTGAGCTGGCCCATTGCTGTGTCCTGTGTTTCCGTCCAAATGAAGGGTTCATCCTTTTTCAGGAGGGAAGTTAGTGGTCGTGCGATGTCAGCGTATTTTTCGTTGAACTGTCGTGAATAATTGCACACTCCCAGAAAGCTTCGCAGCCAGGGCTGGACTGGGACAAAAAATCGGCCCTGGCATTTTTTGGTCCAGGCGGCCCACCACCACCATATAATATATATATATATATATATATATATATACTGACGTAACGTCAGTGTGACTGACTAATGGGATCTCACCCGAGAGCCCAATCACCTTCGAGTGTTAACAAAACAAGCCAATGACAGTTGGCGTGCGTGTTTCGCCACGCGCACCCCGCCCCGCAGCGCGGGTATAAAAGGAGAGCGCGTGCAAACGCACATCAGCTTTTCGCTTCGGAGCCGAGCCTTTTCAGCGAATCTCCGAGAGTGTCTGCAAGACAGCATTTTGACGAGTGTTGGTGTGACGGCGCGTCAGCGGAGGTTGCTGTCCAGTGCTGCTTCATTTGAGCGTGCTGCAGCTCTCATTCTGCGGTCGCGCTGCGACCTCCCCTGGGCGCTTCAACACTTTTTTCCTTTTCTAAAAGAGCAATATCTAAAAGAGCTCCACGAGCGACGGGCGTCTTTTTAAAGATGGCTTCCCGCTCGTGTGTTTCTGGATGTGGTCATTTCCTGGCTTCATCTGACGGTCACGATCGCTGTCTCTCGTGCTTGGGCTATCAGCACGCTGAGTCAGCGCTCGTGGATGAGTCATGTTCTCATTGCGGAAACATGACCATCGCGACGCTGCGCTCCAGATACCTCCCCGACAAACGGGGGGGTATCCAAAAAAAAAACCCCCTTGCCATGCCCCGTTCTAGCTCCTCCGGTTCTCGGAGGGCTACTTCAGCTCATGGTCAGGGTGACTTGAGGATCACAGTGAGAGCTTCCCCGTCGAGTGAGTCTCCGCGGGCCTCTCACTCCTCCAGCGCGTTGCACCATCTGGTGTTTCTGGACGAGCTTGCGGTGTCCTCGGATAGGGCGGGGCCCAGCATCTTGTCCGGAGCACCAGCGGATGACAGGATGTCGATCGCTGCATTGGAGGGCGAGCTAGGTTCTGGAGATGACGATTCGGCTGCGCTGCCTCCGTCAGGAAGAGTGGCGTTGCCCGAGTCAGATCCAGGGCTGACTGCTATGCTTTCCCGGGCCGCTGAGAGCGTCGGGCTGCACTGGAGGCCTCCTCCTTCTCCCGAATGCTCAAGGCTGGACGACTGTGTATTCTTCCACGGTACGGCTCCCCTCACGATGAGCCCGTGTCTTTCCCTGGCAGAGACCTTCTGCCGTCTCTGCTGTGTAGTTATCTCACCCCAGGCTGGCTGAGTCTACCTCAGAGACTTCCATATGTAGTACTGCCCCTGGCCAGTCCATATGTCTTCTCCACATGGTACCTCCTTTACGCAGGATGTGGCTTCCGTAGCGTTCCCCTACTTGGAGTACGCTTTCCCAGTGTTATCCATACCCACTGTACAGAACAGCAGTGTCGGTCATCTCTGCCTAAGCCCTGTCCTATCTTCCAGCCCAACTGGTGTGGGGGGACTTGCCGGCTTCCGCAGGGCACTGGAGGAGGTCAGCAATAGTGGCGTTTTCCAAGGGATCCCATTAGTCAGTCACACTGACGTTACGTCGAACGTGACTGACTGATAGGGAACGTCTCGGTTACATGAGTAACCCTCGTTCCCTGAAGGAGGGAACGGAGACGTAACGTCTGGGCTGGGGCACACAGTCTCGGCTCCTCAGCGAAAAACTGATGTGCGTTTGCACGCGCTCTCCTTTTATGCCCGCGCTGCGGGGCGGGGTGCGCGTGGCAAAACACGCACGCCAACTGTCATTGGCTTGTTTTGTTAACACTCGAAGGTGATTGGGCTCTCGGGCGAGATCCCATTAGTCAGTCACACTGACGTTACGTCTCCGTTCCCTCCTTCAGGGAATGAGGGTTACTCATGTAACCGAGACGTTATTTTAAATAGTAAAAATATTTCACAATATTACTGCTTTTACTGTATTTTGGATAAAATAAATGCAGGCTTGGTGAGCAGAAGAGAATTCTTTAAAAAAAATAATCAAAATCTTACTGTTCAAAAACTTTTGACTGGTAGTGTAGATATGTATCATTGCATCTAGTTGTTTTGGATAAGAATAAAACGTCAGGTCCGACAATATCGTGTCTTTTCGAATTTAAATCTAGATTTATTCGCATTGGCCCATGGAAACCTCTATGAACACACTTGACTTGACTTGGCAAAAAAATTGCGGGGGACGAATTTACGGTTTATTAAAAAGTGTTAAATAAAAATAAAAAAAATTATTAAAAAGTGTATTCTGCACTCATGGCGCGCGCGCGCACACACTAGATGCCTGCCTCCGTTCCGAGTCCCTTATCAAGCACTTTACCGATTCAACTACTCTCCCCTCCCCTCCTGCCTGGCTCTTTGGCCTGCATCACTCACCGCAGAGCAAGCCTGTATTTATAAAGCTGCTGTGAAACGTGGGGAAAGCCGATACGGAAGAAGTTGGGGTTTATTTAGGCGGAGCAAAATACTTCATCGCTCTGTCTATAGCGCATTGTGATTGGGTGGTTTACGCTGTCAATGCAGGAGACAAACCAATGGGCCACTGACTGCTCGTTGTCCCTGCGTGATGGTCCTTGGCAAAAAAAAAAAAAAAAAAATTCTGTCGGTCCCTTCAGTGAGTCGGCCCACCGGGAAAATGCCCGGTATGCCCGATTACCAGTCCAACCCTGTTCGCAGCTCAGAGATGTTAGTCGGCGTCTTTATGTTTTGGATTGCTTGGGTGCGGTTAGACTGTGGCTCGGTGCCGTTTCTTCCGACAAGCAATCTGACATAGTTCACCGTGGTTTTGCACCACTGTCCTTTGTGAAGGGCGACCTTGGCTCCTGTCGTTGTGGTTTAGGACGTGATTAATCTCTTTGAGGTGGTCTTTCACACTCGAGCTTTTCATCAAAACGTCATCTACATAGACAAGGTTGCCCCTGGCTCTGGTGTCAGGGCATGCTTTGTTCAGGAAGATGTTGAATTCTGCTGGTGAGTTGGCATAGCCGAAGGGACACCGTGTGAAGGTGTACTGTCGATTGCCAAAGGTGAATGCCAGCTTGTGTTGGTCATCGGGATGGACAGGGATTGTCCAGAACCCGGAGGCGACGTCCAGTGTGGAAAGGATCGTTGAGCCTTTGATTTTTGGAATTTCTTGATCCAACTGGATCATAGGCCATCGTGACAATGGTACTTGTTGATTCAACTTGCGATAGTCGATGGTGGGCCGCCATTTGCCATTGGGTTTTAGGACTGGCCATATCGGGGCAGAGTATGTGCTGTTACAGGGTTGGATGACCCCCTTTTTCAGCATGGAGTCAACAATCTCTTGCACTGGCTAGGGTTGGGTATCGTTTGGGTTTTTTCGATACCGGTGCCAAATCGATACTTTTAAAACGGTGCCGGTGCCGAAACGGTGCCTGAACCGATACTTGATATATACTGTATATATATATATATACACACACACACACACACACACACACACACACACTGTATATGGAACTAATGAAGCTCCAGGAAATCCTCAATACGGACAAAGGCATTGTTATTCCTGTAACTGAGTAAACAGAAGATATAAATGTTTTGAATGATAAAACAAATACATTAAACACTCGACTACAACAATATATAGTTTGTCTGTGTTATTCAAGCCATCTCTGGTATTTTCATAATAATTAAGTATATTTAAAATCCATTGCTAATCAATGCATTAGTAGCCTATGGAACATATTTTCTGCCTCATTCTGTGACTATCAGATCACAAAAGGAAGCATTTAACTGGTGTTGTGGACTAAAAAGGTTATTATGTTCTATTTTGTTGGTTTAAACAGGTTTAAAAACGTGAATACAAGAGGATTTTAGCTTTAGGCATTTTAATTAAAGCTAGGGCTGGGCGGTATATAGAGTTTGTACGATATATCGATATATTCTTTATAATCGATACGTTATTATGTAGCAATACAGTTAATATTGATATACAGTAGTTTGATACGAGCGCATCTGATAAAATATCTAGGACACAGACTAAGCTGCTGTGGAGAAAGTGCATAATACAATTTGTTCTAATTTAAACATGTGACAAGCTTTATATGAAGGGCTATAAAAAAAAATCTCGTAAGATATAGTAGCCTATAGTTTATAGTTTCAGTTTAAAGCGGCTCGCGCTCTACCTGTCAGATGCTCTGCGTGTGCCGCTGACAGAGATGCTTCTCGCGCTGTTTAATGTGTTTGCTGTTTTCCGTAATGCATAACTTACATTTCACAGGTATATTCTCCATCTGTAAATGTTAGAAAGCCATGGAAATATTTCCATTTTGCTGTCAGAAGTGCGTGAGCTTTTGCTTTGCGATTCTCTGCTAAACTTCACAGACTTCATTTAGAATGAGCGCCGCCGTGCGCATGCGTGCCAAACAGACGGCGCGCAATGAAATAGGAGCGCAATAACTCTGACTAAAATATACATTTTGCTGAAATATTTCTAGTTGTAGCCTGTGACGCTTCTTACGTGCGTTTCGGAGAAACAAAGGACAAATATTTTAATCGATCGCTCAGGCATGGCACCGAAATGAGGCACCAAAATCTGCGTTCTGATTCGGTTCTAGTACATACCGGTTACATAGGTACCGGTGCCATATTGGTACCGGGTTTCGGTACCCAACCCTAGCACTGGCTCGTATGACGCTATTGGAATCTTGTACTGTCGCACAAATGTGGGTGGCGCATTTGGGTTTGTCGGGATGCGCACAGTGTGGATGTTGGTCAGTCCACAATCCAGGGAATCCTTTGCGAAGGAGTTCTTGTACTTGTGCAGAACCTCTTTGAGTCCTTGGCGATCCGCTTCATTGTGGAGGGCATCCGCCTCCCTCAAGATCTGTTGAACTTGTGCGTTGAACCCGGCATAGGGTTCTTCTGCAGTGAGGTCATTTGAGGGGCTTTGGGCCCCGATGGTCACCAGTGTAGGTGATTCTGTCGCAGGCTGTGTTGAGACAGCATAGACAGCGAGGTGAGTGTCAAAGAGGATCTGTTAGTTCTGACCGGCAGACGCTTTCTCTGGACACCGGCAGAATGGACGTGATGGCAATGACTTCATGGGGTTTTGTGAACGTTACGGTGTCATCGTATTCGTCTGACATTAGCTGTGTGGGTATAGGGCCTATGACAGGTACCATCAGTTCAAAGTCGTGGAACGCCTGGCTGATGAGCCATCCCAGGTGATTGGCTTTGGGAACGTGGATGTCTTGGGCCGTACAGTTGTTGAACAACACATACACAGCACGAGATGACACTTCCATGAGAGGTGTGGCTTCCAGAGTCAGTCCGAGTTTTAGGCAGGTCCTGGAAGGTTGGATGAAGCCTAGCTTACTGTTGAGCATTTGGCCAGGTCGCATGTTGAGGCGGACGCTGACACTCTTGCTGTAGGCAGGTATTGTGGCTTCTTGCTCAGTCAAGTCAAGTCAAGTCACCTTTATTTATATAGCGCTTTTAACAATACAAATTGTGACAAAGCAACTGCACAATATCAAAATGGGAAAATAGTGTCAATAATGTAAAATGACAAGATTAAACACTCAATTTTCAGTTAAAGGCATTTCATTATTGAATTCAGTGATGGCATCGTTCAGTGATCATAGCGCATGCATCTGGCATTGTTTGACCAGATTGCAGGTTCTTGAGGTTGACTGAGGTTGTCAGTTGGTGTGACAGGGGAGCCCATATGATGTCGTTTATGGTATCAATGCGACTATTGAGCCGGACCAGGATATCCGCTCCAATTTAGATGTCATGCGGCAGGTCTGGGACAACGAGGACGTAGTGAGTCAGCTGTCTGTTGTTCCATCGTATGTCCAGAGCGCATTTGATCTTGGAGGTGGCCATGGTTGTCGACCAGGGACTGAGAGGGAAGCGGCTGTGCTTAGCGACATGTGGTAGACACTGATGTCTTTGCTTTAGATGCCTTAGCAGAGGAGAGGGTCCTTGTCCTTGCTGTTTGTGCTTGGTCCAGATCCTGGCTTTGCTACTGCATCATCAATCAGTGACTTAGGGACGGTGTCGGTGACTTGACACTGCGACTCGTTGGAGCCTAACGCCTGGCAAGGCAGAGGTTCACGGATTTGTGTCCACATCTTTAGGTGCTTGAAGTCTATTAGAGGTTCGAAGCGATTAAGCAGATCTTTCCCAATGAGGAGTGGATACGTTTTAAGTGGTGAAACGTATACAGGATGGACGAGGTCCATCGATCCCACCGTTAGGTGAATTGGGGCCACATGTTTTAGTTGTAGGCCCGTGTGGGAGTATGCTTGAAGGTTTAGTTCACACCTTTGGAGTCTGAGGGTTCTGTTAGTCCTCTTTGATCTTTCTTGGACTTCCTCCAGGAGTTCATTAGACATTAGAGTAATGTCGGCTCCCGTATCGAGGAGGGCTTTGACTCTGATGTGTCGTTCGATGATGATGGAGAGGTAGAATTTTCTGGCTATACCTTTCTCAATAAGATCGCCTAGGAGTTGAGGGACTGGAGTTTGGGAGGAAACAGTTAGGATATCAGGGCTGATGTGGCGTTCTTCGGAGGAGTGGCAGACGACCAAGACAGCACTTTCAGGAACTTGAGGGTTGTCGTCAGCAGGTGTTTGTTGGACGCTGCTGTAATTCGGAGCATTAGGTGTTGAGTTAGTGTCTAACTCTGTTGCTGGGTTTTCAGGTGGGGTTTCGTGTCCATCTGAAGTTAGTGTGATTACGGTTCTCTGAGAGTGAGGTGAAGGAGTGCTGTTCTCCGTGGCTGGTTGTGTCAACTGGTCGCTGCCATCTCGTCCGGCCGCTAGTCAGGCTGAATCTGGTTTCTCTTTCTTTTCCCATTTCCGATCTTCCTCCTTCCGTTGGAGGAATTCTTTCATCATCATTTTCATCAGTTCTTGTGAGTCGAAACACGGTGGTGTCTCTTGTTCCTGCGTGGGTTCAGTTTGAGCTCGGTCAGCTTGGAATCTTTGCGAATTCTTTCGTCGATTCCTTGGGCTGGTTGCTCCAGGGTGAGTTTGTCGTCTTCCCTTGGAGTTTCCGTTGGATTCCCATGAGTTTTTCCCTCTTGAGTTTCCAAATGAGCTTGGCTGGTTCCACGATCTCTCCCAATGACTTTCGTGGGGCCTTGACTGGTCCCATGTCTTTTCCCAGTGCCGTCCAGGTGAGCGTTGACGTCCACGCGGTCCATCCCAGCGTTCGTACCTCTGTTTAGATCGGGTACCAGCGTGGGAGTCTCGTTCTTTGTTGGACGAGGGTGCATTCCACTCTCTGGGTGGCGGCGTGGCATTGTCTTGGCATTGGGCGCCCTCTAGCGCCAGCCCTTGACTTTGAGTGTTGAAGTCAAGAACGGCTGGGGTTTTGGCACCTTTTTCTGAGGCCATCTTTTGTTTGCCGTAGGCTTTCTGCGCCAAGTCTCGCAACTGCTGAGCATTCATTGTCCGTGGACATGCGAGAATGCCAAGATGGTGGCTTACGCCGGGATGAAGGTTTCGTAGGAAGAGAGTTTTAAAGTTCAGTTCATCCTCCATGTCAGGTTCGTTGCGAGTTCCAAAGTATGCCCGTCTGAGTCGGCTGTAGTAGGCTTGAGGAGGTTCGTGACGTCCTTGTCTCATCTCCAGGGCAGCCACGAGGCCTTGTTCGGACTCAGGATCGGAAAACTCTTTAATGAGGGCTTCTCGGAGCAGTTGGTAATCAGTCTTTGTGTGAGCAGGCTGCCTGTCCAGGAAGCTGCGAACTTCAGAACTGGATGTCGTTCGAAGTAAATATAGTCTATCTTTGTCCGTAACGTTAGGTCGCATTTCCAGATGGAAATCGATATCTTGGAGATACGCTTGGACATTTGGGCTATTTGGCAAGCTCGGTTTAAATTTGCCAATGTTCCTGGTGAGCTTGTCGAGGTTTTTTAGGTCCAAGCCGTGCGATGATCTGTGACTGGCTGCAGCAGATTCTTTTGGCTGAGGTAAAGTGAGGTAAAGTTCTCCAGAGTGAGTTGGTGAATGTTTCAACACCACCCCCTCCATCTTTTTATCACGTGTCAGTCCAGGAACAGGTGACCCAGTCCTGCTCGGCAGGGGTGAGGTCGGTGCGCGTCGTGTCCTTGGTGGCTCACGGCGCAGTTCGTAAGCATGCTTGAGTTCCTCTTGGAAACTGTCAGATTCCTCTTTGACGTAGTCAAGCTGTCGTGTTAGACGACTTACCTCGTTTCTTGACTCGTCCAGATGAGCTTCAAGGGCTTTGATTCTGCCGTTTTTATCTCTGAAGTCGGCCTTTGCTTTCTCCAGAAGCTGTTCCGCATACTGTAGCTTTTTGGACCGATCATCGTAGTCTGCCTTGACTTGTTCCAATTCTTGGCTGGTAGCTGCTAGGGTTTCTTTTAGCCGGTTGATCTCCTCCTCAGCGCCTTGTTCCGCCTCATCCGACCCTTCCCGTCGTTCCTGAGCTTCAAGTTCCAGCTGCTCTATGCGTCGTTGTGCGCATGTCAGCTCCTGCTGGCATTGTGCAGCGTGCTTGTCGCTCAACTTGAGGGTGGCGATGAGTGTGTGGCTTAAGGAGCCGGTGATCTTGGCTAATTCTTTGTGATTGTAGCTGTGACTTGGGTCTTGTGTCATGAGGCTTGTTATGTTGTCATCCAGCTGGTCCTGTGTCTGATGTCTTCGTGTTTCAGCAGCTCTAGGGAGGAGGCTGTCTGTTGCAATGCTTAGCCATGTTTCCAAATCCTCCCAGTGACCGACATGTCCTGTTGTGTGAGACATGTTTGGGCGTGGTGAGTGAGATCTCGAACCGCGACTGACACAGACCTTGAAAAGAAAAACAAAACAAAACAAACAAACCAAAACAGAACAAATCAACAAACAAGGGGTGTAGATATGCAATGTAGAATGTGTACTAGTGTTGACTGTGTAAAACAGGTGGGTGTGGTTCTCTGTGACTGTGATCCTCTGGGGGCGTGCTTCTAATTTGTAGCCTCTGTGGGGGGAAAAATTGAGCGCACACACACACACAGGTAGCACAGCTAGAGAACAGGTAAAGAGAAGAAGAAGGTTGCTTCTAATCAGAGGATTTGTAAATGGGAATTTTTTTTTTTTTGTAAGTCTGTGATTGCAATTGGTTTTCTCCGGGGTGAAGGAAAACAATAACAATGACAGCACTGGTCCCGTTAATGACAAAATTTACACCACAAGCTAATTAGAGTGTTCGCGTGCTTGAAGTTTTCCGGCGCCTTTCTTCTGTGGACTTGCTTTAACCTGGCGGGGTAGGATTTCACAAAAGAGGAAGGTAAATGGAAAACAATTTTGACATGTTCTCAAGTTCCACAAACACCTGTTTCGATTGCTAAAGTTCTCCACTCGTGATCTTCACACAGGCAAAAATCTCAGCAAAAGCAGCAGTAGTCAAATTAGAAGATAGCAGCAGGAAGAAAAGAGAGAAAAATTAGTAGGATTTACTCCCAATGTTAGGATTAGTAACAAAGGTGGCAGCGCGGAGGCGCTGTTGAGTCGATTAACCTAGGGGTTTGGCTTTGCTAATTTTAGTAGGATAAACACACTGGCCTAAGCGTTAAGAAAACCTTAATTTTTTTTTTCTTTTGGAGGTTTGCTACTTAGAAGGGTTTCCCTAATTAGAAAGTTATTATACTCTAGGCTTCGTGAGGCATGTAAATTGCTCCAGTGGCGTTCAGCAGCAAGGCCCACCGCCCGAGCGCACCAGGTGAGCTCCTGTAATGGTCTTGCCGAACACTCCGCCCCCACCGTACTGCTGTGAGCTTCTCAGACAGCTGTGGCTTTTGGCACAACCGGGCTGGGACTCGGGTGAGGTATGTCAAACGACTGCTGGCCTGAAGAGGGGCGGGGCTAGATCCCGGTATCTACCCGTCAGCGCGAACCCGAAGTTCGACGTACTTCGTCAATAGTTTAGCCGGGGTGGTATATTCGCACCTTCACCCAGACAGCCGTTGACTCCTCCTCCGATACCCGATTGCTAGCCTGCTGCGGGCCGTCACTTTGCAACACTAGGACGGAAGTATTTGGGTTTCCCCTCCAGCCTGCACCAGGTACAGTCGGAACGGGTGACTCCGCTTGCTGTAACTTTCCTGTAGCTCAAATGGTAGAGCATGGCACTAGCAACGCCAAGATCATGGGTTCGATTCCCAGGGAAAGCAAGAGCTGATAAAATGTAAAACTGTAACTTGAATGCAATGTAAGTCGCTTTGGATAAAAGCGTCTGCTAAATGCATAAATGTAAATGTAAATGTAAATGTAACTAACACTGGAGGCAATTTCACTTCACTAACCAAGCACTAGGGGGAGCCCTATCTCCTATCAGGCCTAAGAAAAGGGAAACATATAAAAGTTAATTTAATAACAGATGGATAGAGACCAAACAGGTTGGAACCAAAACTCAATTGCAACTGAAATTTGAATTTCAAATTAGAAATGGAAGTTTCTAATTCAAATTTTATGATGTTATCATTTAAATTTGATAGGCTTGATTAGGATTAAATTAATCAATAAGGTATCCTTGAGGTAGGGACGCTCAGATCCTTATTAGCCAATGCTGGAATTAAAATTTCAGAGCAATGATTGATAGTTAAAGATCTAACTTAACGATGTTTGTCATTAACATTAGAAGAACACCTGTGATTAAAATAACCCGTAAGTATTGAAGCAGGGTAATACAAGCTCTAATGGGTTGCAGATGAAATTAAAATTTCAGAGCATTATTAGCAGTCATGGAAAAAATCTTGATGTTTTTCATTAACATTACAAGCGATTACATTTCATTGATCAGCCAATAGTGTTGCCATATGGAAACAGGAACTGTAATTAATTATTAAATTGAATTAGAATTTTCAAATTCGTAATTAATTATGAAATTAAATTACAAATTCCACATCCCTAATTTCGTATCCCTAAGCCTGACCAATTACTAATTCCTTGTGTTATTCAAATCATTAGAACAAATTAATCTGTATCGTCTCAATTATAATGGAAATTTAAAAAATTTCCCGGGCCAGACAATCAAACGCTTTGATAGTTAATAATTAAGATCTTAATGTTACTGTTAAATTATCAGAGCACACATAATTATCTCAATCAGTCTATGTGGAATCAGAAACTGAAATTACTTTAATGAAATTAATTTAATTTCACATCTGGGATTAGTTATGGAATTAAATGATCAATTTCAAATATTTCATAGCAATTCATCCAATGAGATTCTTAAAATCATGAGCGCAATCATAATTAAATTAATTATCTTCCTATCAAAGCAATGAGGCTAAGACCCAGCGTTAATTTATAATAAACCCCAATAGTTATGAAACTAATACCTGCTAAATATGAAACAAAACAAAACAACCTAAACACAACTGCTTATTAAAGCCACCTGTGAAATCGCTGGTCTCATTTCCTATGAAAATCAGCTGCCTTGCACATTAAAGGTTTATTTAAATTTGTATTGTTAAAGTCCTTTCACATGAGAAGTTATAGGTAGAATCAGTGAATGCCAAAGAGAGAATGAGTAAGTTCAGAAGAGAGAAGGAACTGATGTAAACAGTTTAGTGTGAGTTAAAGTTCAGCTGTGAAGGGTTAAACCATATCAACACTTCAAAAACACACTGCACACATACACCGCATTCAAACCCACAGGCTACAAAATGCTATGTGCTAATCGCTATGCTTCCAATACAACTAGCTTTGCCTAAGCTCCAATATGCTACTCATTGGCTTCAGTTAGCTTAGCTAAGGCTGTTAGGCTGTTGTTTACAACAGCTCAAAATGGTGCTCGCAGTCTGCGCTTGCGCCCTTGGGAGTTATCCCGGAAGAAGTCACTGAGGACTATTGTTAACTGTTGTTATGGTGACCATAAACTGGTCATGTGTCACACACAGGCTGCAGTTAAACACAGTTTCAGTACATCACAGGGGTGTGAGTGCATCTCACACTTTAACCATCAAAAAGCAACTATTTAGATTCTTATCTTTATAGCACTAACAATCTCAACTCGTTCAGAGAGATATAAATTAATCCATAGATTAATTATCACACTTTTGGCCGCGGCGGGCCTTAGTACGTTACTTCTGTCTAACTTCACAGACAAAACGCAGTGGATTTATCATCACACAATTCTCTTTGATCAAAATCAATAACTATTCTCCCCAGAACGCGTTTCGGCCACTCCTTCCGAGAGCCGCGTCTTAAATTCACTGTTTTAGTGAAACCAAAGATTGGCAGAGAAATAAACAGGTAGCTAATCTGATATTCTCGCCGGGAGATTAAATAGCATATCCGGAAGTGGAAAACGCACAAACCAGATCACGCTATTAAGGCCTTATGGAAGAGAGAAATGAGGAAATTCGCTCATTTGTCTCTTTTGTGCTTTTAGAGCGACTTTTTTTCTTACAAGACAATTTATTTGCTGCAGTTCATTTCTCAAACAACTAAAGTTGCTATTTAATTCATTCAAAACGCATTGCCACAAACATACAGTACCACAAACACAAACAAACTCTGTCTCTCTGTATCTACACTATTTCTCCGTCCGGTTAGAAGAAAATGGGCAAAATACAACAATATGTACTTCTGATTATGAATTTTCAAGTCAAATTTTGCCCGCTTTAATCCTCCACCATATGTAATAATTTTTATAAACAATACATTGTTTAATTTAGCTCTTTGGTTTAAGCTTTATTTTAGCTTTAGGGAATCTTACGATCTGATATTGATATGATCAATTGATATTAATCAAATCGTCCAACTTATACCTTATCTAACAATCGTCCAGCGAGTTGTTAGATTTCAGTATATCTGAGAAATTCTGTTTATTCTCGTGGCCACGATATAATAATACAGAATTATTTAAATAACCTTATGACAGTTATGAGCATAGGTAACGTAATCTGGGCAAAGTTTGATTTGAATATTACACAACAGAACACAAAACACTTCTCTATAAATCAATACAATATATTGTAAAATATATTGTATATATTGCTTTTGAGTATATTGCTTTAATAGCCCAGTAGCTATTATTAATTGTCTTTTGGAACACTTTATAAAAGTTTTGAGTCCTTTTAGCAAGGTCCAAGACCAGAAACGAGCTGTGGAATGTGGGTGAAACGGGAGGTCAGGAAGGAGAGCTGTCCAGGTCATGAGAATGTCACGTTTGTGGAGATCTGGTCTTTCTTAGCTACGTCTGTCGTAAAAACGTCTTTTCTTGTTGATAAAAATCATTGAATTATGCATTAACGATCAGGGGATCCATGACGTTTGTTGCTGGACCATAAGCAGATGTTTCGTCCTGTTTCGGTCGAGTTATGGTTAAGTGATAAGAACCAAGTGAAGTCCTGTTTTAAACCACATTCAAGATGTTCTCCTCCATTTTCTCCTTGTTTTAACAAAGTCTCTTGAGATAAGGAGGTTTTATGGCAGGAAATCGGAACTCAGGAATGTATTGTTGCACTTAGTGTGTGTGTGTGTTCTTTTCCTCCACAAAGGCATTACACCGGGAACTTTATTCTTCAGTGGGCTGCCCCCAAGGCTGTATTCTTTCACCTTTATTATTTATTTTATATACAGATAGGTGCAGAAGTCAATATCCAGACAGACATTTGATTAAATATGCCGATGATACAGTGGTGCTAATTCTGTTAATGCAAGGTGACACAGAGCATGGGCCCATTTTAAATTATTTTTTGGATTGGTGTGAGAGTTCTCATCTACAAATTAATGTCTCCAAAACTAAAGATATGACGATATAATTTTATATTTCTGTTGACACTCCATCTAAAGTAGTTATTGCGGGTAAAGAAGTTGAGAAGGTCAGTTCATACAAGTATTTGGGTACATTAATTGATGATAAGCTTATTGGGTGGAAAACACAAATCTGATCGTATCAAACGCACAAAAACGGTTATATTTACTGAGGAAGCTTAAGTCCTTTGATGTGGATAAATCTATATTGATAATGTTTTATAGATCTTTTATTGAAACTGTTTTGACCTTTGCTATGATTTGTTGGTTTTATGGATTAAATGTTAAAAGTAGATCCCAGCTGCAGAGCATCGTTAATTTAGGGTCATAGATTACAGGCTCTGCAGTGGTGTAGTCTAGTTTTTTGTAGTGAGCATACTGTGATTTTTCCCTCCTTCACGTGTCCCAAAGCGACACCCCATAAGCACTACTCACTAATGTGTACAATATGCATCTACATGTAACTGACAGCATTCTGAAAGACTACTTAAAGACTACTACTTTTCACACAAGATGGCGTCGCACACGGCAGCCATCTGGCGAATCTCCGCTCTCTACCCAACAAAACGGACAAACTTCTTCTGTTCTCCCGGACAAATAAGGATTTTTCAAACTCTACTGCTCTGTGTTTCACGGAAACCTGGCTGAATGACGCCATTCCAGACAGCGTGTTACATCTGCCGAGCTTTCAGCTGATCAGATCCGACCACGACTTAGAATCAACGGGGAAATCGTCCGGTGGCGGGACGTGCTTTTACATCAATGAAAGGTGGTGTACAGATGTAACAGTGTTAAAGAAGATGTGCTGTTCCGATCTAGAAGCCCTCTTCATTAACTGAAAGCCTTTCTACTCGCCGCAGGAGTTTTGCTCGTTCATTCTCGTGAGTGTTTACATTCCTCCGCAAGGGCATGTGAGCTCAGCTTTACTGAAACTCGCTGATCAGATCACAGACACAGAACAACAACACCCAGACTCTGTTTTAATCATTCTCAGAAACGAAAGAGAAGGAATGATGATGCAGCACAGCTCAGAAATGCGATCCTTTAACAGTTTAGCTCTGGAAAACATTTGACTGTAAGTAATTACGATGTTAATCAAGTTGTTATGGCGGTTTGAATGTAACAAGTGATTTGACTGTATTTGATGTTAAAACGAACACTGTTATTGAAGAGAATGGTTCAAACAGTTAACTGTCATTAAACAGGATAATAGCAAGGATAGCGGCAGAATAATGTTTTCTTGTAATGTAACGGACCAAGTAAAGACAATCACAGCGCCTCTTCAGCAGATAGAAAGACGATCTCAATCCTCCAGGTCATCATCATCAAAAAGGTCCAGCACAAGCTCAGCAGCTATAAGAGCCAGAGCAAAAGCAGTTGCAGCACGTGCTCAAATTGCCTATGCAGAGAAAAAAGCAAGTATGATGAAACAAAAAGCAGAACTTGAAGCAAGTATGCTGAAGCAAAAAGCAGATTTGGATGCAAGTCTACACATCTTAAAGGTTGAACGCGCAGCAGCAGTCGCTTCAGCTGAAGCAGCAGCATATGAGGAAGCAGATGAAGAGCTTGAAAGTGGAGAGCTTCATGTAAAAGCAGTTTCTGACATATCACCAATAATGTTGCTCAGCGTACTATTGAGTATATACAACAGCACTCAAGAGAATCATTCTCAGAACTCCCATTTAATGTTGAGATGGTAGAAACCAATGTTAAGTCTCAATTACTTTCAGTTGCAGCTAAAGTTGATCATGCCCTGCTGGGACCACCTCATGTAGATGTAGACAATCAGTATTTCACAAATCAAAAGAATTGTGCTGTAAAGAAAGAAGCAGAAAATGAGAAAGATGTGAAACGAACATCATTTCATCGTTCTTCACAATATGTACCAGAGACACAAGTTACATCAGATCTAACTAAATATCTGATCAGACGTGAAATGGTTACTGCTGGTCTTTGTCAAGTTATTCATAAAAGAGGTTCGTACAACGACGTATTCGGAGCTTGTCTTTATTTAGCAACCAGGTACAGCAGCAAGCGACCAGTGTTCTTTTTTTCCCCCCTTCAAAATAAAAGCATTCCTCACACTATTATTCCATAATACCACAGTCTTCTGAAATTTGATGACTGCCCAGAGAACTATTGGGCATGGAAGGCTTCTTTTGTTAATTCGATTAGAGAACTGAATCTGACTGCGAGAGAGGAGCTGGATTTGATGGTAAAGTGGCTAGGAAAAGAATCCCCTGAACAAGTAAAAAGAATAAGATCTGTGCATGTTCTCAATGCGACCGCAGCAATCAGAATGGCTTGGCAGCGCTTAGAGGAGTGCTATGGAGCACCAGAAGTGATTGAAAATACACTTCTAAAGAAAATTGAGAATATACAGAAACTGTCAAACAAGGACAACCACAAATTGCGAGAGTTAGGAGATATCCTTCTTGAACTGGAGTGTGCAAAAGCCGATGGGTACCTTCCAGGTCTTGCGTACCTCGACACTCCACGTGGGGTTAGTCCAATAGTGGAGAAATTGCCCACAAATCTCCAAGACAAATGGATAGTTCAGGGGTCCAAATATAAGGAAGACTATCAAGTAGCTTTCCCACCCTTTGCCTTTTTATCACAGTTTGTAAGAAGTCAAGCTAAAATAAGGAATGAGCCCAGTTTTTCGTTCTCCTCCTCGAGTTATCTGTTGACTAGGGCTGTGACGGTCACCGTCGGTTGTCACCGCGGTTGTCTGTTGCCACCGGCGGTAGTGCACGTGACGTCACACACTTTATAACAAGCATAATACAAAGTTTAATATAGTAACAGTTGCAAATTGTTTTATTTAGACTATAAATCTATGCTAATTCACAAATTACCTCAAACGCCATAAACGGCGTTTCATTTAGATTGGAATGTTTGAGCGCAGGAAAATGTGTTTATTCTGCATTCAGCAAATTAATTTCGTGATGAGCGATGGACCTTGTTACAAACGACAAACGAGTTACTGTGCCCCCTACTTTCCATCCTCTCCCCTCCTTGCTGACTGTGATCGATTTCGAAAGCGAAAGTGAAACCGATAAAACAACGCACATAAGAAAGCGATTGCCCTTTAGCGAGCGTCAGCAACTGCACGCGATCACAGATCGCACGCACACACACACACACACACACACACAACACGATTTGTGCCCCCCCCTAGAAATTCAAATGCCCCCCTGATAGAGGTGCCCGGCTCTGCCTTGTTGGAAAACCAAATACTACATCGCCGATCTGGAATCATTTCATTCATGTCACCCATCCGTGTTTGTAAAGTGTCAAGTGTCAAGTTCACGTGATCGCAAACGCCCGGCTGCTGGTCAGGTTTGTGTTGGTGAGGCTTTCTCCAAACTGGCCAAATACGAACGAGACAGCGATAAATGGAAGATGTCAACAAGAAATGTGGCAACATAAGCTGTGATTCCTATTCCACAGAGAGCGCGTGCAGATGAGGAGTTGCTTGGTGGCGGAACAGTGAACCGTGTCTAAACCGGACGCTGCGTCGCAGCACAACAGGTTGAGTCTGTCTACAGGACATTTGAACTTTGTGTCAGTACGTCATAAATAGGACGAGGCAGTTTACTGTGAGGGATTTGTCGTGTCTTATCTCGCCTCATCTGTAGACAGCATCACTGATTATAATGAGTTCTTGCCGTGCCGCTCGCGTGAGGTGGACAGGGTGTACTTAACTTTTTTTATTTAAGGCTACTTTCCTATTTAACTGTATTATTTCTTTGATATATTTTAGCGTTTTGCAGGCTGAGTGTTCACTGACGGAAGTGCTAAAATAAACACGCACGTTTGTTAACAGATGATTGAGCCTCATTTATTTATTTTTGCGTTTCAGAATTATATATATAAATATGTACACAACACCGCGCCACCGGCGGTAGTTGGTCCATTACCACCGCGGTGGTAAAAATCTGCCACCGTCACAGCCCTACTGTTGACTACAAGTAGAACTGAACACAAACCCAGTGGAAAGAGCACTGTAAATGTACATCGAACAGAGGTGGCATTTCCAACATTAGACCTGCAGTCTAAACAGTCTCAAAAACGAATTGAAAGTCCTGATCGGCAATGTCCTATTCACCGCAAGCCTCATCCTCTAAAAAAGTGTAAGGCCTTTAGAGAGAAATCAATAGAGGAGCGCAGATCTTTTCTAAAAGAAAATCAAATCTGCTTCAGATGTTGTGACTTGAACAAACACATCGCAAAAAATTGCAGGGTACCAATAAAATGTAACCGTGAACGACATATTGCAGCTTTGCACCCAGATTCAGTAGTCTTAACTACAGAAAAGCCTGTCAAGGAGAAAGAGCAATGCGGGGAGCAGACTGAGACCTCACCCACCTCAGTTACTTCTAAATGCACAGAGATATGTGGCAAATCTGGTCACGGAAGATCATGTTCCAAAATTTGTCATGTGACTGTGTATCCTGCGGGCAAGAGAAAGAAAGCAGTTAATGTGTACGCTGTCTTGGATGAACAAAGTAACAGATCTTTAGCCAAAACAGAGTTTTTCAATCTTTTTGAGATTGAAGCCAATTTCACACCATACACTAGTAAGACCTGTGCTGGGGTGAATCAGACTTCTGGACGGAGAGCCACCAACTTTATGGTAGAATCTCTAGACGGATGTACAAAGCTGTCATTGCCAACATTGATAGAGTGTGATATGTTGCCAGATGATAGAACAGAGATTCCCTCTCCAGAGGTGGCTCACCATTATCCTCACCTAAGGCCAGTGGCAAATCAGATCCCTGCTGTTGATCCTGATGCTCCCGTCCTCTTGCTTTTAGGATGAGACATTCTGAGGGTGCACAAATTTAGAGAGCAAATAAATGGACCTAATGATGCACCATATGCTCAGCGACTGGATCTTGGATGGGTGATAGTTGGGGAAGTATGCCTAGGTACAGCGCATCGACCTACAAGTGTGAACGTCTATCGTACTCACGTGCTCAGTAATGGTCATACATCGTATTTCACTCCATGCCCAAAACAGATTCAAGTAAAGGAATGTGTTTGCGGAATGCCGAAGCAATACACTACCATGATACCAGATCTTGATGGAAAATCAGCTGGAAGGAAAACTGATAACTTAGGCTGTGCAGTATTCCAAAAAACGCCAGATGACGACAAGCCTGGGCTGTCTATGGAGGATAGAGCTTTCTTAGAAATCATGGACAGTGATGTCTTCCAGGATTCTGCAAACAGTTGGGTCGCACCATTACCTTTTCGCTCCCCGAGGTCTCGATTGCCAAATAATAGAGATCAGGCTCTGAAACGCCTCACATCACTTCGTAAAACTCTAGATAAAAAAATAGAGATGAAACATCAGTTCATTGAATTCATGCAAAAACTTTTTGACAACGACCATGCAGAGCACGCCTCTCCCATAGATAATGAAGAAGCGCACTGGTACCTTCCCATGTTTGGTGTGTACCACCCACAAAAAGCTGATCAAATCAGGGTTGTGTTTGATTCGAGTGCAGAGTTTGAAGGAATGTCCCTTAACAAGGTATTACTCAGTGGGCCTGATTTAAACAACACACTCCTTGGTGTTCTCATGAGATTCTGAAAGGAGAGCATTGCAGTGACTGCAGATGTACAGCAGATGTTTTATTGTTTTGTAGTGCATGAGGACAACAGAGATTTTTTAAGGTTTTTGTGGTGTGAAGACAATGACCTAGACAAAGAGATAACCGAGTACAGGATGAAGGTCCATGTATTTGGCAATAGTCCTTCACCTGCTGTGGCAGTTTACTGCATGCGACGTGCCGCTCTGCAGGGAGAAAATGATCATGGCTCTGATGCGAAGCACTTTGTAGTAAGAAATTTCTATGTGGATGATGGACTAACTTCAGTCTCCACTCCTGAGGAAGCCATTGATCTCTTCAGAAAAATTGCATCCAATAGCAAAACTGTTATGGAAGCATTTCCCAAAGAGGATCATGCCAAAGACTTGAAGGACTTGGACCTAGGAGTTGATAGTTTGCATTTGCGACTGAAAAGTACTGCGTGCGACTATCAAAAAATATTTAGGAGCACCTGTGCGACTAACCCGATCAGCATATTTGTGTTTGCGCTCAGGGGAGCTTCAAATATTTCTACTTGCGTGTTTTTGCAGCGTTGAGTAGGCCAATGTATCGCAGACGTTGATTCCTTGAATGCAATGTTAATCACTCACTGCTCAAAATACTGGAGTTTTGTTCATTGCTGAGTTATGCAAGCTCACAAATTCTCTCGTTATAACAAACAAAGTGTAGACAGGGTGTAAATAAGAGATTCGTTGTGCAGTGTAGAGAGCTTCATTTATTATAATGGAACTTTGTGAGATTGCGATGAACTGAAGAGAGAATCAGTTTTTAAAGATTATTAAGGAAGTTTGCAAATGTGATATTAAATTAATACAACAGTTCAATAAACAAGAAGTTAATATTAAGTGACGTACATTATATGACTTTAACAATATTGTCTGATTTTGCTCTATTTCGTCAACGAAAATAGTTTCAAACAAAGTGACAGCCGAGCCGCTGTGCATCTCCAAGCAAACAAAGCGGTGTTTTGTTTATGAATGAATGTGCGTTCCCTTTCAGTCGTTCACTTCGACGTTGTGACAAATGTATGACACTAGGGGTTACTCTTAGGAGCCCAAACACCTCTGACATCTTTAAGAAAAGATGATGAAATTGGGTGTGCAGAATTTGCATAGCTGGTCACGCCCCGGATATCCGGGTATGAATAGGCCAGCGCAGCATCTGCTCACTTGTTCTGTTTTTCGGAGCCGAATGCAGCGTCTCTCTGTGAGAAGCTGCGTCATTCACCTCTATCTCCTCGTCGTTGGTTCTATGGCATGGGCAGCGGTCTCTCCCTTCTCAAACACAGCTAAGTGTTGTGAGAGTATCCCTGGGTGCTTCGACGGCAATCTTGAAGAGCAAATTTCCTGCTAAAAGAGTAATTTCTCAAAAAGAGCTTGCACATTTTGGGATTGTGTGTCAACAAACATGCCTTTCCTTCTGTGTCCTTCTGGTTGCGGCTTTTACCTTTCCCCGAACGATCAGCACGATCGTTGTGTTCAGTGTTTGGGCCGAGCTCATGCTGAAGCAGTTGGAGGGATCGCCCGAGGCTCCCGTCCAGGGCCTGCAAGTTTTCTTCGGCAATGGTGGCAAAGGCTTACACGGCTTTTGGACAAGCTGCGCCATGACAATCCTGCAGGTCTACCAGGCCATGGTGTTACAAGATCTGCACGAGGGTGATTCACGTGTATTTGTATAGCGCTTTTTACGATACAATCGTTGCAAAGCGCTTTACAGGAAATTAAGTTTCTACAATATATTTATACATTGTAGAAACTTAATATATTAACTTATGGCAAAATTTGTTAATTCTGCATGTTGTTGGTGGATCAGAGGTTGGCCTCCATCAGAGGTCCTCCGAGGGGTCGGCATCATCTCTTCTCAGGTGTTTGGTCATCTCAGATCATTTAAGGGCTGGATCCAGACTGAAGCTTGTGTAACTCCTAGTTACCACGGGATGTTAATCCCGTGGCAGAAACAGAGAAACAAAGAGACATAATTAGCGTAGCTGTTGTTCCATTCAAGCAAAAATTATTTGTTCAACCCAAGCTAAAGAATAATAATGTGCGTTTTGATCAGATATAACTGTAGTACACGATTTATGAGATGCATTATATGAATGCATTATGTGAATGCTTGGCTAAAGAGATGTGTCTTTAATCTAGATTTAAACAGAGAGAGTGTGTCTGAAGCCCGAACGTTATCAGGAAGGCTATTCCAGAGTTTGGGAGCCAAATATGAAAAAGCTCTACCTCCTTTAGTGGACTTTGCTATTCTAGGTACTACCAAGAGTCCAGAGTTTTGCGACCTTAGGGAGCGTGATGGATTGTAGCGAGATAGAAGACTAGTTAGGTACGCAGGAGCTAAACCATTTAGGGCCTTATAGGTAAGTAATAATATTTTGTAACTGATACGGTACTTAATAGGTAGCCAGTGCAGAGACTGTAAAATTGGGGTAATATGATCATATTTTCTTAACCTGGTAAGGACTCTAGCCGCTGCATTTTGGACTACTTGTAGCTTGTTTATTGAAGATGCAGGACAACCACCTAGCAGTGCATTACAATAGTCCAGTCTAGAGGTCATGAATGCATGAACTAGCTTTTCTGCATCAGAAACAGGTAACATGTTCCTTAGCTTGGCAATGTTTCTAAGATGGAAGAATGCTGTTTTTGTAACATTGGAAATATGTTTTTCAAAAGACAAGTTGCTGTCTAATATAACACCCAGATTTTTGACTGTAGAGGAAGTAACAGGACATCCGTCTAGTTGCAAATTGTAATCCAAGAGATTCTGTGTACTGTTATTTGGTCCAATAAGTAATATCTCTGTCTTATCTGAATTTAATAGGAGAAAATTATTGGTCTTCCAATCTTTTACATTTTTAACACACTCAGTTAACTTAGATAATTTAGAAGTTTCGTCTGGTCTTGTTGAGATATATAGTTGAGTATCATCAGCATAACAATGGAAACTAATCCCGTATTTTCTAATAATATTACCAAGGGGCAGCATGTATATTGAAAACAGCAGAGGACCTAGGACAGATCCTTGTGGTACTCCATACTTTACTGGTGATAATTGAGATGACTCCCCGTTTAAATAAACAAAGTGATAGCGATCGGACAGGTAGGATCTAAACCATCTTAAAGCCTGCCCTTGAATACCTGTATAGTTTTGTAATCGATCTACGAGTATTTCATGATCTATAGTGTCGAACGCAGCACTAAGATCAAGTAAAACTAGCAATGAGATGCAGCCTTGGTCTGACGCAAGAAGCAAGTCATTTGTAATTTTAACAAGTGCAGTTTCTGTGCTATGGCAGGGCCTGAAACCTGACTGAAATTCTTCACAGAGATCATTTTTTTGCAAGAATGAGCACAATTGAGCAGACACAACTTTTTCTAAAATTTTAGACATAAACGGAAGATTTGAGATGGGTCTGTAATTTGCCAGATCACTAGGATCTAGTTGTGGCTTCTTAATAAGAGGCTTAATAACTGCCAGCTTGAATGGTTTAGGGACGTGACCTAAAGATAACGATGAGTTAATAATATTGAGAAGCGGTTCTTCTGCTACAGGTAACTCTTTCAGTAATTTAGTAGGTACAGGATCTAATAGACATGTTGTTGGTTTAGATGTGTTGATAAGTTTATTTAGCTCTTCCTGTCCTATAGTTGAAAAGCACTGCAGTTTTTCTTTGGGTGCGGTGAATGAGGCTGAAGTACTAGACGCCGTAGAATCTACATTAGTTATTGTATTTCTGATGTTATCTATTTTATCAGTGAAGAAATTCATAAAGTCATTACTATTAAACTGTGAGGGAATATTTAGATCGGGTGACGTATGGTTATTTGTTAGTCTAGCCACTGTGCTAAATAAAAACCTTGGATTATTTTGGTTATTATCTATGAGTTTGCGGATATGCTCGGTCCTGGCAGCTTTTAGAGCATGTCTATAGCTGGACATACTGTTTTTCCACGCAATTCTAAAAACTTCCAAGTTAGTTTTTCTCCATTTGCGTTCAAGATTACGAGTTTCTTTCTTGAGAGAATGGGTATAACTGTTGTACCATGGCGCAGCACGTTTTCCTCTAACCTTTTTTAATTTGATGGGAGCAACAGTTTCTAACGTATTAGAGAGGATAGTGCCCATGTTGCTAGTCATTTTGTCAAGTTCATTTGTATTTATGGGTACACAGAGCAGCTGAGATAAATCAGGCAGGTTATTTGTGAATCTGTCTTTAGTGGCTGGAACAATAGTTCTGCCTGGACGATAACGCGGAGCCATATAGTTAATATCAGTAATACGCAGCATGCACGATACAAGGAAATGGTCAGTAACATCATCACTTTGAGGTACGATATCTATATCAGTAAGATCAATTCCATGCGATATAATTAAATCTAGCGTGTGATTATAACGATGAGTGGGCCCGGTGACGTTTTGCTTGACTCCAAAAGAGTTTATTAGGTCGGTAAACGCAAGTCCTAATGCATCATTTGGATTATCAACATGAATGTTAAAATCTCCGACAATTAGCGCTTTATCAGCATTAACCAATAGGTCACGAGGGTGATCCCGACCCAGAGCTGCTGCAGGAACTGCGTTCGGCGACTGACTACGCTTTTTGAGCTACGAAAGTAACGGCGCAGGCTCTGGGAAGGGTGATGTCCACTATGGTGGTCCAGGAGCGCCTCAGATGCCAAGAAAGTCCGCTTTCTTGATGCCCCCAGTTCCCAGGTTGGTCTGTTCGGAGACACCGTCTGAAGAAGCAGACAGAGGCCATCAAATTCATCCTGCCTCGGCTTCAAAGCGTTCCTGAGACGGGCAACCCAGGGAAGAGGGACCAGCTGATCTGCCCGGATCCACTCTCGACGGGGGGACAAGAGGTGGATTCGGCTCCATCCCGGCCGTCTGTCCTCCGGCAGATGGCCACCACGTGGTCAATAAAAGAGCATTTTCCTTCTTCACTGGGTTACCTTCACAGTGCTTCTGGCCCTCCATGAGATGGCCAGACGCTGACACTGCAGACCAAAACATGCTTGAACACACCTCATGTCTCCACATGTTGCGGCACATCAGATTCGTCAACCGGACGATCTCTCTCTGATAGATGGACCGTCATCTGTTTTCTGTCTGACGAATTCATTCGGACAAGGCACTCCGTGTTTTCTTATCTCCACACTTCTTCTCTGCCCAGACACAGGATCCCCACTCCAGGTATGTCGGATGTAGTTCCTCTAAGACCACTAGCTGAGTTTTTGGTCGATTGGGTAAACCTACCCAACCCCTCCCGTTGGCTTCTCAGTACCATCCGGCTTGGCTACGCGATTCAGTTTGCGAGGCGTCCGCCCAAGTTCAGTGGCATTCTGTTCACCTCGGTTCAGGGCAAGAATGCTGCGGTCCTTTGAGCGGAAGTCGCAACCCTCTTAGCGAAGGGTGCGATAGAGCCTGTCCCCTCAGCCAAGATGAAGAAGGGGTCTTACAGCCCTTACATCACTGTACCCAAGAAGGGTGGTGGACTCAGACCGATCCTAGACTTAAGAGTTTTGGACCGGGCCCTTCAAAAGCTCCCATTCAAATTGCTAACCCTCAAGCACATTCTCACATGTGTCAGGGATCAGGATTGGTTTGTGGCAATAGACCTGAAGGACGCATACTTCCATGTCTCGATCTTTCCAAGACACAGGGCATTCCTACGGTTTGCCTTCGAAGGGCAGGCATTTCATTACAAGGTCCTTCCCTTCGGGCTGTCCCTGTCACGTCGCGTCTTTATGAAGATCGCGGAGGCTGCCCTTGCCCCTCTCAGGGAAGTGAGTATACGCATTCTCAACTGAGGATCCTTGCACACTCACAGGAGTTGGAGTTGGCTAATTGGAGGACGTGCCCTGAAAGAGGCATACGCCACTTCCTACACAAAAGGTGGGATTTATAAAAACAAACTTGGCAGGAAAACTTGCGCACCTGCACGCAAACTCTGACCCATGGGTACAAACTCTTTTTCCAGGAGTGAGACAATGAATGAAGTAAACAACAATTTTAAACTCTGTTTTCATGTTGATATACACATTTACATTAAATATTGCTCTCTCATAATGGAAATAAGCACTGAAATTACATAAAGTCATAATGCATACAACCCGAATTCCGGAAATGTTGGGACGTTTTTTAAATTTGAATAAAATGAAATCTAAAAGAATTTCAAATCACATGAGCCAATGTTTTATTCACAATAGAGCATAGATAACATAACAAATGTTTAAACTGAGAAATTTTACAATTTTATGCACAAAATGAACTCATTTCAAATTTGATGCCTGCTACAGGTCTCAAAATAGTTGTGACGGGGGCATGTTTACCATGGTGTAGCATCTCCACTTCTTTTCAAAACAGTTTGAAGATGTCTGGGCATCAAAGTTATGAGTTTCTGGAGTTTTGGTGTTGGACTTTGGTCCCATTCTTGCCTGATATAGGTGTCCAGCTGCTGAAGAGTTCATGGTCATCTTTGACATATTTTTCGTTTAATGATGCGCCAAATATTCTCTATAGGTGAAAGATCTACAGGCAGACCAATTCAGCACCCGGACTCTTCTACTACGAAGCCATGCTGTTGTAATAGCTGCAGTATGTGGTTTTGCATTGTCCTGCTGAAATACACGTCGTCTGGAGGGGAGCATATGTTGCTCTAAAACGTATATATACCTTTCAGCATTCATAGTGCCTTCCAAAACATGCAAGCTGCCCATACCCTATGCACTTATGCACCCCCATACCATCAGAGATGCTGGCTTTTGAACTGAATGCTGATAACACGCTGGAAGGTCTCCTTCCTCTTTAGCCGGGAGGACATGGCGTCCGTGATTTCCAACAAGAATGTCAAATGTCAAATTTGGACTCGTCTGACCATAGAACATTTTTCCACTTTGAAACAGTCCATTTTAAATGAGCCTTGGCCCACAGCACACAACGGCGCTTCTGGACCATGTTCACATATGCCTTCCATTTTGCATGATAGAGCTTTAGTTGGCATCTGCAGATGGCATGGCGGATTGTGTTTACCGACAGTGGTTTCTGGAAGTATTCCTGGGCCCAATGACAGTACACCACATGTCAATGACAGAATCATGCCGATGAGTGATGCAGTGTCGTCTGAGGGCCCGAAGACCATGGGCATCCAACAAAGGTCTTCGGCCTTGTCCCTTACGCACAGAGATTTCTCCAGTTTCTCTGAATCTTTTGATGATGTTATGCACTGTAGATCAGAGGTCCCCAACCACCGGGTCGCGACCCACTACGGGGCCATGGAAGAATTCCTACCGGGTCGCGAGAAAGTTCTGGGGAAAATGTGTATAGATATGACGCTCTGTTATTTATTGTGTGTAAATTATTTTTCTAATTATTCTGTATTTTCGTTGTATGCGATTGATATCTAGTAGCAATTTGACGATTTCATGTTTTTTTTTTTTTTTTTTATGCATTTAGCAGACGCTTTTATCCAAAGCGACTTACAGTGCATTCAGGCTATACATGTTTTATCACTGTGTGTTCCCTGGGAATCGAACCCACAACCTTTTGCGCTGCTAACGCAATGCTCTACCACTGAGCCACAGGAACACTGATGTTAAATGAGTAAATAAAAGATTGCTCTGATCTGTCATGGCTAGGACTTTAAACGGATCGCAGTTGATCCGTGATATACAGACCAGGTCCAGCTCCAGACCCCACCTTTCGGCATGTGATTCGCAGATTAATTTGCCAATTTACACGTTCAAGCTATTCAAAACCACAAGAAGAAGAAACGAAACAGAACTCAATTCGTTACTCGCGCGCTGTTCTCGCACACACCCGAAGTGCGCACAAGCATAGAGACGTGTTTCAGACAGCGCTGCATACTGATTTGATTCCTCTTTCACGTATCCCTGCATTTTAAGATACATATGTGTAACGGGGCGGACCAGACATGAGACGTGCGGATCCAAGTGCAAGCTTTTATTTACAGGCATGGTCAATCACAGGCAGGATCAAACAAACAGGTATAGAGAGGGCAAGACAGAAGAGTACTCAAATAATCAGGCGTGGTCGGCGATCGGCGTACAATATCCAAGGGGCTTGACAGAAGGGGTAATCCAGGTACGAGAGCAATAATCCAATCGAGGTGCAAACAGAGTCCGAACGGCAAGGCAAAGGGTTAATCCAGGAAACAAGGGTAAGAATCAAAAACACGCAAGGCAAGATTATGACAACTACGTGGGCTCCGTAGAGTAGCTATCTCTTGGAGAGTGATAAATGCTAAACAATACTCGGCGATCACAGAGAGAAAGGCTTATAAAGCGTGTGTGATTGGGTGATAGTGATTGTGTGATAGTTCTCAGGTGTGAGCGTGATTAGTGTAATCAGCTGTGTGGTGTGAGAGTCAATATGATGGAGAGGCGACCTCTGGTGGCTATCGGGCGGAAGGCCACAGACCGGATTCGTGACAATATGCATGGGGGGTTGCGGTTACATTGCAATACTGGAAATACTTCTGTTTTAAACCATGAAGGCGAGCCAATGGATATCACAAAATCAACGTGCAAACTTTGCGCAATAGTTATGCCTGTGATCGTCTTAACTTCAGTCATACAGAAAGTGAAAGTAAAACAACTGATGGAGTTTTCTAATGCTGCATTAACAGCGCATATTCTCTCAGAGGCAAGAGACGAATCTACTTCAACATGTGCTGATAACAGTATAAATGAATAGACCTGTTTTAAAGACCCCGTCCATCCCCCCACCTCAACCCCGCAAGTCTGCAAGATTTTTTCCAAACCGTAACCGGTCCGCGGTGTAAGAAAGGTTGGAGACCCCTGCTGGAGATGATTATATTTGCAAAGCCTTTGCAATTTGACATTGAGGATCTTTTTACGCACTCTTTCACAGATTGGAGAGCCTCTGCCCATCTTTACTTCTGAGAGACTCTGCCTCTCTAAGACATCCCTTTTATAGCTAATCATGTTACAGACCTGATGTCAGTTAACGTAATTAGTTGCTAGATGTTCTCCCAGCTGAATCTTTTCAAAATTTCTTGCTTTTTCAGCCCTTTGTTTCCCCCGTGCCTACTTTTTTGAGACCTGTAGCAGGCATCAAATTTGAAATGAGCTCATTTAGTGGATAAAAGTGTAAAATTTCTCCGTTTAAACATTTGTTATGTTCTCCATGTTCTATTGTGAATAAAATATTGGCTCATGTGATTTGAAAGTCTTTTAGTTTTCATTTTATTCAAATTTAAAAAACATCCCAGCATTTCCGGAATTCGGGTTGTATAACCCTTCATTCCAATCTGTGCATAAACTTCCCCACAGTGAATTATGTGCATTAAAATCCCCACACCATATTACATTTTTCCCAGCCTTAGTTCTTATTATATTCAATTCATCTAATGTTAACTCATTGCAAGGATTATAAAAGTTGACCACCTTTATCCCACCTTCCTGTGACCCTACCTCTACCACAACACATTCACTGTGGGTATCTAATATTATTTCTCTAAAAGCCACCCCATCTTTAACAAAGGTTCCACAGCCCCCCCCATCTTTTCTAACCAACTTGCAACCAGGAATGAGAAAATTTAATTGCGGATGAAGCCAAGTCTCCTGAATAAAAATAATGTCTGGCAAAATTGTTAACTGATGTACAAATCTTTTAAATTCTTGGCCATTCGCAATCAAACTTCAGAAATTCCATTGTAGTATTTTCATTTCATGGTTTTACTTCTTTGACTTCCCGAAGGATCACATAACACTGTGTTTCCCTCAGTTTTTCCAAGTAACGTCTGAATCTGTTCAACTGAAATTTCAGTAATACTCAAATGTCGAGCAGCTGCGGATATTATGACCTAGGGATTGTAGGTGGGGGGAGTGAATGTCCAGCAGAGATGGAAACTCGAGTCTGCGACTTGGACACGAGTCGCACTTAAGTCGCATAAATAAAGACTTGGGACTTGACTTTGACTCGTGAACAGCTGACTCGCGACTTGACTTGGACTCGTGACTCGTGAGACTCGTAAAAAACGCAAGTCATTTGGTATAGGAGTTTATATGAATGTATCTCTGAGTATCTTCTTTGTCTTAAATTTTGTTAAAAGTTTTTTTTGTTGAGAAAATCATATCGTGAAATCACCTGATTTAGCCTCAATAACTAGCTGAAAGAACTGTTGCTAATAAATAGAACAAAGACTTGAGTTGACTTGGACTCCACCTCAGAGACTTAAGACTTGACTTGGACTCCGCTTTAAAGACTTGAGACTTGACTTAGACTTGACCTCAGAGACTTGAGACTTGACTTGGACTTGGACCTCAGAGACTTGTGAACATGTCTGATGTCCAGCTCTCTATCCACAGCAAGACCGTTTGGGCCAAATGTGGCTGATAGCTGTCACATTTGGCCAAGGTATGGCATGGCTGAGCACATATGGGCCAAACTTTCCCCTTATATGTTTTGCCATAGCTTTAGAATTGGAGGGAATTTTCCTTTGGATGACAATATGTTTTGAGGTATATGGTCCAGATGACAGCACACAAATGAGAGCCATATATGGCTTGGCTATGGCACACCACGGAATGTGTTAACTTGGTTAACATTTGGTTTTTATTTGGAAAAACACATATAAACTGCTATAATCACGTGTGGCAGGTTAGTGGCTGTCCACATCTCAGCCCATTCAACAATGCTATTGGTTGCTTTATGTCTTCCCTTATTCCTATTGGTGGATTACTGAAATCTTGAGAATATATCCGTTATTTCCCACTCCGCTTCTTCTTTCAACCGCCGTTAAAAAAGAAGAAGATTATGAAAAAGCTCCCTATTTACAACAGCCTTTGCCCAGACACATATTATTCAGGTAAGTGCAGTTTTGGTGTTTTAAATGTTTTCTAGGGGTGTAATGGTACACTTATTCGGTACAGAAAATTGTACCGAACATAGTGTCAATTTAATCAATGCACGTGCGGAACTTAATCCGTTTCAGTTCATATCCGTGAATAAATCCTCACTATACATTATTACTAGGCTATATATTACATCATGTAATCGCAAGGTTTGTATTTTGTTCTTTTCGATAAGAAACAAAGTCTCATCTTTAAAATTATGTCTATTTTATCAGGAAATTCAATCCAAAAATGCCGTTTTGATGCTCTTTGATGTGACGTAACAGACCGCTGCAAGCGGAAGCGCGGAGAGCGCGTGAACGCGAACATCCCTTCCCTTTATTTCTCATTTCTACTAGTTACAGCCGGTTATAATGTGAAATAAACACGCTCATGAGAGAGAGTATAGGGTACTTTGTCTCAAAAATTTTGATTTATTGCCCCTCATAAAAAACCCACCCACCAAGCCCCCAATCCCTCCCTCCCTCCCGCCATAACTGGACACCTGTTTTGGACACCTGTTGTAATAATAATTTGGAGAGAGGAATCCGTTTGTCATTTTACTTTTGTTTCTAAACATTTTTGCCTTTTGTAACATAACATCCTCAACCCCAATAAGCCAAAGCTACTTTTAATGTTGTGTCCTATTGGTCACAGTCGAGAATAAAAGAGCCCAAGCATAAGTGTTTGCCTGTGTTTGGCTCTTTATTGTGCAGTAGGCCGCTGGCTGGCAACACTTATTTTGGTACCAGGAGTGGGGTTTCTCCTTGCTGGCTTTGGGGTTGTAGTCTGGTTTGTGGCATACATGGACCGATATAGACAATGGTAGTGGTGAAGAGGAGTTCCGTGCCATCGCCAAGAGGGTTACCGACAGCTGGTGTGGCGTGCGTGGATAGACGCTGAGGAGGCGAGGTGCTTGCTGCCATTCTGGAGTAGGGAGGTGCTCACATTGTCACCGAGGGTGAAGTGGACTTCAGAAGACGGACACTCTCAACTGAACCCATACACAAGCTGGTACTGTTGTGTGACTGTGTTGCTTTTAGAGCCAGAGACTGCATCAGGAAATGGATCAGGACCCGATTGTGCCCGACGCTCATGCTGGAGCCAGCCAACACATGGATGGTGCTGAGGCTGTGGACCATGGTGACGGAGGTAACCTAGTGGCACAGCTACAGTCACAAATTTTGGAACTTGGGCAAAAACATGACCAAGTACTGTCAGCTCTTGACAACATGAGTAATGCTTGTACCAGATCTTATGTATACATTCCAAGAGAGCGTCCGATTGTTCCTTTCAGTGGTGACCATTGTACAGACAACCAAACTGTAGATGAGTTTATTGATGAAATTGAAAGAGTCATCCGAGTTCGGGGTTTGAACAGTGCAGATCAGGTAGACTTCAACCTCTCTCATTTAAGAGGTTCAGCGTTAGATGAGATAAAGCTGTGTATGGGGGGAGAGATGAAACAGCCTCAAGAGCTCTTTTCATATTTAAGGGTAGCTTTTAGAGAAAAACGCACAACACCGCAGCTGTTACATGCCTTTTACGCTCGCCGACAATCAGATGGGGAGGATTTTCGAGATTACTCCCATTCGCTGTCTCAGCTGTTGAATGCTGCCCTCCAGCAGTCATCCAATATTGTGTCTGATCCCCGGTTAACGCTCAGAGACCAGTTCATTGAAGGGGTGCGTGATCCTACTCTTCGCAGAGAACTACGCAAGTTTGTGAGAGAGCGGCCACACTGCACATTGTTTGACATCTGTGATGAGGCAATGATGTGGTGTGCGGAAGACAAACTTCGCAGTGCTAATGTTGCTCGAAGTAGGAACATTGTGGGTGCGGTTGAGGTTTCCGAGCAGGCCAACTCAAGCTGTACAGTGCCCAATGAACTGGCTGTAAGCTTGCAGGAAGTGGTTAAAGTTATTACTCAACAAGGCAAAGCAATTAGTGAGCTCACTGATGCTGTGCGTGAGCTTACCATGCAGAAAGCCAGTGTTCCGGGCAAGAGCACCAAGCCTAATTTCAGGCCAAAGTATACTGACGATGGTCAGCCAATCTGCCTAAGGTGTGAGGGAGTGGGACACTTAGCTCGAACCTGCACAGCATCACATGGCTCAAAGGCCCAGTCCAACTCTGCCTCAGCATCTGCAGTGCCGGGAAATGGGGTTCCTCCATTGCAGTGAGCCGGGCAATGCGAGGAAGGCCTGAAGGCTCAAATAGTGACCCATTGACCAAAGAAAGATTTCTTGAGCGTGCAGTAGGCACATGTCCAGAGGTAATTATTCACATTGGTGGTGAGCCTGTTCGTTGTTTGTTGGACACAGGAAGTAACGTAAGCACACTCACTGAGAGTTTTTTTAGGGAGCATCTTCACGGCGAGGATAAAGACATTCACTGTACAGCAAAGTGGCTCAAGATAACTGCAGCCAACAAGCTGCCTCTACCGTATCTTGGGTATGTGGAATTAGATATCCAAGTTATGGGACTGACCATACCAGTGTGGATTCCTGATAGTCAAGGATGGAGATGTTCCAGAAGCAGACTCTACTCCACCTGGCATAATATTGATGAATATAGCTCAGAGATGTAGACAGCTAGTTATCTCTGAGTTTGATAATACCCTAGGAGGTCATTTTGACTCAGTGTGGAGGGAAGCTTTCCATCGAGTACTGGAGACGGAGCTTATGGAAAAAGTTTCAATTGCTCGAGTCAGTGGCAAACACAAAGCCTACGTTCCAGCATCGTCTGTTGCCGCTGTTTCTGTCAAAGTCCACAAAAGGCCAGCAGGAAGTGATTTTTGGGCATTGTTCGAGCCAGGAAATGGGCCCTTGCCTGGAGGATTGGTCCCAGTCCCAACTTTAGTGCCACCTCATAGTAAAGTTTTTCCTGTCCAGGTGGTAAATTTTTCATCAGAGGACATTTGGTTACCTTCTAAGACTCGGGTGGGTGTGCTTGCTAGTTGTCAATGCGTGGAAAGTAACCCCTGTGAAGTGAGGTTTCACTGTATGTCTGCTGATCAGGAAGGGATCAGTGTTGATCAGGAATTTAGACAAGAGACTGACAGTGACACGGGACACCTGCTAGATGAACTGCAGATAGGAGGTACGCCAGAGCAACAGGCAGAACTGACTGTACTTCTGAAAAAATATGCCGATGTGTTTGCAGCCTCTGAAGATGATCTGGGTTACACGGACAAGGTGAAACATGAGATACCTTTGGTGGATGATATGCCAGTCTCTCAACCCTACCGACGCATACCTCCGACCCAGTTTGAAGAAGTCAGGGAGCACATCTCCAAGTTGCTGAGAAAAGGTGTCATACACGAGAGCTCCAGCTCTTATGCCTCGCCAATTGTGCTAGTGCGCAAGGCTGATAGGAGCATCAGACTTTGCGTGGACTACAGGAAATTAAATGCTAAGACCAGACGTGACGCTTTCCCCTTACCACACATAGATGAGAGCCTGGACGCATTGGGGGGAGCAGAGATTTTTTTGACGATAGACCTTGCAAGTGGGTATCATCAAGTTTCCATACTTGAGAAAGACCGTCACAAGACTGCATTTATAACCCTGTTCGGGCTGTATGAATATCACTGTATGCCCTTCGGGCTTTGCAACGTGCCCGCAACGTTCCAGCGCCTTATGCAGTCTATAATGAGTGACCTGGTGTTTCACATTGCCCTTGTTTACCTAGATGATTTGTTAGTGTACTCGGCTACCTTCTCGGATCATCTGGTGAGATTGGAAACAGTGTTAAAAAGGCTGAGGGATAGTGGGCTAAAAATCAAGGTGGGGAAATGTCATTTTCTGCAGTCAGAGGTCAGGTTTCTTGGACATCGAGTCTCAGCTCAGGGTGTAAGCACAGACCCTGACAAAGTAAGTGCGGTTAAGCAGTGGCCAATACCCAGCACCTTAAAGGAGGTCAGGTCATCCCTGGGGTTCTGCAGTTATTATCGAAGGTTTGTTGAAGGTTTCTCTCAAATTGCTGGTCCGCTACATGAAGTAGTTAATGCCTGTCTCCGAGGGAATGGTTCTATCAGAGTAGAACAGCTGTTTAAGCACTCTTGGTCTCCCCTATGTCAGTCTGCCTTTGAGCAACTTAAAGAAAAGCTGACTAGTGCTCCAACACTCGGGTATGCAAATTTTGCCCTCCCGTTTGTGTTAGAGACAGACGCTAGCAACCTTGGTTTAGGTGCCGTCATATACCAATATCAGGAAGGAAGGAAAGTTGTAATCGCCTATGCCAGTAGAAGGTTACGCGGGGCGGAACAAAACGATCGAAATTATAGTAGTATGAAGTTAGAGCTTTTGGCCATTAAGTGGACAGTGACTGAAAAATTTGTTGGGGTCAAAGTTCACCATCATCACTGACAATAACCCCCTCTGCCACCTCACAACCGCCAAGTTAGGGGCAATTGAGCAAAGATGGGCAGCTCAGCTTGCTGTTTTTAATTTCAACGTTAAGTACCGTCCCGGGCGATGTAATACAGCAGCAGATGCACTTTCTAGGAGGCCAGGATTTGGGAAGGTGGAGCCTGAAGGAGAGGACCAAGAGTATGATGGATGCGTTGCCCTTTGTAACTCACTCAGAACGGGGACAATTCTAGGGCCAGATCTGGTGGCCGCAGGGATTGATGGCTGCCAAGTTTGGCAGCTGCAAGCATCCGGGGCAACTGAAGATGACGGAGTCTGCGGGAACACTCCTACCTTGCCAGGATACTCCAGCAGAACTCTGTCAGTTCCAGGAGACTGATCCAACTCTCAGCATGTTTAAGAAGCTCTGTAGCAGGAAGAGGAAGCCAACTCACCAAGAAAGGAGAGAATTGTCCAAGCCAGTGCTGTCCCTATTGAAACAGTGGAAGAAAATCAGAGAGAAAGATGGACTCTTTTATCGCGTAGCTGAAAATGTTCACACTGGAGAGTGCCATCAGATGCTGTTACCTGCATGCCTGACTGAGCAGGTTCTGAGAAGTGTACATGATCAACTAGGGCACCAAGGCATAGAACGAACTCTTAGCTTATTAAAACAGAGGTGTTTCTGGGTGGGTATGTACAAGGATGTTGAAAATTGGGTGAAAAATTGTCAGAGGTGTGTGTTGGCAAAGGTGCCTCAGCCTAAGATCCAAGCACCCTGGACACCATTCACGACCGCTGGAAGTAATTGAAGTGGATTTTACTACCCTAGAGCCAGCTACGGATGGGCGTAGCATGGCCTGCATTCTGACCAGGGTAGAAATTTCGAAAGTGCTGTCATTGCTGAGCTTTGCAAGCTCTACGGAGTGAAGAAAACGCGTACCACACCACATCACTCACAAGGAAACCCCCAATGTGAGAGGTTCAATAGAACCCTCCACGACCTCTTGCGAACACTCACACCAGAGAAAAAACGCAGATGGCCAGAGCACCTTGCAGAGCTTGTCTATGCTTACAATGTGACACCACACTCCTCCACGGGCTATTCACCGTACCATTTGCTGTTTGGCATTCAACCCCATCTTCCAATTTATGCCTTGCTGGGTCAATAACCCGATGCTGACCAGGGACAAGACTGGCTGAACGCACACAAGGACAGGCTTCGGGAGGCACATCTACGGGCAAAAGAGTATGCTGAGAGAAAAGCAGCTGACAGAGTGGCACAGCAAGAAGAGAAGGTGTATTGTCCAGCAGTCGAGGTAGGACAATATGTGTACCTCCGCTATCGACCCCCAGGGAGGAACAAAATCCAAGATGCATGGTCGTCCACCATGTATAAAGTGGTAGAGGTCCAGGGGTCGACATACGCGGTACAGCCAATAGAAGGAGGACAGATTAAAAGGGTGCACAGATCCAACCTCAGAACTTGTGTGAATAAGGGTCCGGTGCCAGCACCAAGGATTCGGAAACCACCTGTTAAGGAAAAACCTACCTCAGTGTTGGAAAAGGAGGTGCCGCCGCTGGATGTAGAGTGTGTGCTGGTGGAAGAGGTTCAATCTCCAAGAGAAGCACCAGTCCTTAATGCTGCCCTGGAAAGACAAGAATCACCCGTTGTTGAATCTGAAAGTAGTACTGGAGATCAGAGGGAGGGAATGGATGAGCCTGCTTCTCCGGGATTTGAGAGTGGAGAGGCTTCTAATGAAGTTCTGGAAGCAGAGCCAGAGTTTGTTGGAAATGATTCGGAAGGTATTGACTTACCTGTCGAAGTGCCTCTGTTGAAGCCTATACCTATACCTAGAAAGAAAAGAGAAAGTAGTACCCGGTTAACTGTACCATGTCCTGAGCCACGAAGGACACAGAGATCAACAGCTGGGGTGCATACTAATCCAGCTGGGGTGCATACTAATACATAAAATAATTCATTGACCTTGAGCCCCGACATGCTTTCCCAGGTGTTAGCGGGAATGGTTCTGTACACTTCAGGAAAACTTCAGGGAGGGCTTGAAGAGTAAGCTGTGTTGGTAGTCACCGAGGACGTTGACTATCAGCAGGGGAGAGTGTATCCGCGGAGGGAAAAATGACCTGATATGTAAATGTTTAATTAAAATAAACAGCATACGTTAGGAGGAATACATTTACAATATAGACACTGATACAAGTTCCATGTAATCACATTAGGACGCTGGACCTTTAAGGTTTCCGCGAGTTAAGATCATGTCTGAGATGTAGTCTCGCGAGAACGCGAGTGGGAGTAGCGCCCAGATGAGTGTACTACATTGCTTGTGCATATGAGAGATAAAAGTGATATAAACTCTATAAAACACCAAAAAGGTGATAAATATTCACTTGTCCTCATGTAATATTCCATCAGGGAGTAGTATACAGCGGCGATTGTTTTGTGATTTGCAATGATTGATGAGGATTGATCGCGAGCTCACTTGGAGAGTTTTCTTCGCGTCTCAAATTCGTTGATGAATCGTAGTGCGTAAGTGTTGTATTTGCTAATTTCATAATTTAATATGCTATGAAAATTATATTGTGTATACAGTGGGAAAACTATTTGCTGTGTAATAGTTGAGTAATGCTTTTCTCGTTGATTATCAGAGGGGAGATATAACTGAGTAGGCCCTCTGTGAGATCCAGATTGTGTTCATTAATACAGGGTGAGTGATTTATTGTTTTAAATTGATGTATAAATCTTTATTTTGTACATTTTATGCAAGCATTTTGAAACGTGTGTAACTTGGGTTTGTGTTGAATTGCTTGTATTCCAAATTCAAGATTAATCTGTTGTAAAGCTAATACTGTGCTACTGTGAGTAGTTTAGTGATAATTAGAATGGTGCATGTGGCCTTATGTGTGCATCTGTATTTGTTTTATTTTCAGGGGTGTAAAGGCCACTACCGTTGTCTTTTTGCCTTTTCATTGACCCTAAATGCCACACTAATTGTCTCATTTTTGTTTTGCACCTCTATAATTTGGAGAGAGGAATCCGTTTGTCATTTTACTTTTGTTTCTAAACATTTTTGCCTTTTGTTACATAACATCCTCAACCCCAATAAGCCAAAGCTAATTTTAATGCTGTGTCCTATTGGTCACAGTCGAGAATCAAAGACCCCAAGCATAAGTGTTTGCCTGTGTTTGGCTCTTTATTGTGCAGTAGGCCGCTGGCTGGCAACATATAGATTTGAACAAAATATAGATAACCTTTTTATAATAAACTAAACAAATTAATCTGGACAGTAGCAAATTGACTAAAAACATGCCAAGGTCCAAGCCAAACATACCCAAATGCCCACTAAATTCAGCCTGTGTAGGGTTCTTTTTAGATTTTGACAATGCAATGCAAACTAGTTATTGACATCCTGATCCAATCCAAACCATTAACCACTTTAGACTTTATGACCAACAAAGAAAGTGCAGATAGTATGTTTTTCATTTGTCCTCAGCTCATTCGACTCACATTTAATTAGCTTCTTTTTTTTTTTAGATAGTTTACTGCCTTCAAAGAAAGACAAGCATGTCGTCTTTTCAGAAACAGGTCCTGTTCCCAGTAAATGTTCCTATTAGCTACATATGAAGGTTTCATTATATCTAAGTGTGTTTTTTACACATTTAAGCTGAATAATGGCACACATGCGTAATAACAGACAAATCATATTAAAAGGTTGTGATATCGGTTAAAGAGATTTAAAGTGTCATGAAACCCCCGTTTCAGCACTGGTCGTTCACACCTTAGATCTGAAAAAGACTTCAGAAATGGGCGTGTAAAACTGTGGAAAAGTGGGAGTGTAGAGGTTGGGAAGAGGGGAGAAAACAACCAATAAAACACAGACCTACATCACACTTATTATACAGACAAATGAATATTAAAATATCTTTAATATTTTACTCTTCTTTGAATTTTCGGTCTATATATCATTGTTTGCTGTGTATCGCAATAACCCATCATGTCATCACGTTTGTGATCAGATGTACCGCTGTATCAGCACCCTTATTCACACATATTTCATTTGAAGACATGATATGTGCACGTATACGGTGCTGGTTCATGTTTGGAGCATGAGAGAATATAGAATATGAATGAAACACGGTCCGGATATGAACTATGATCCGCACAGCGAGTGTTGTTAAACTCGTCACGGCGTTCCGTGCAGAAACCACTCTCTCATGCGCGCTCCACGTGTTGTTACATATTACATATTGTTATGGTTATGTTTATAGAGATGAACTGACAGCTCAGATGCTCACCAGATTTGATTTTTTTCGCTGTAAGATAACCTCATGCATAATACAGCTCAGTGATTGGATCATAAGAGTTCATTCTCATGAATAATACTGAGAAAAGTAGTGGATGCATGAATTGGTACAGCTTCTTTCTTTAAAACAAGGCCATCGGCAAACCCGGATTCCACCAGTCCCCAATTCACAAAGCTCTCCGGTACAAAATGTTTGCTACAAACATGTTTTCCATGTGTGTTGGTAGAACATGGAAAACCATCTGCCTGCACCCAAACTTCAGCTCTGGTCGCGTCGTAGGGAAATGCAAACAATACTTTTTTTGTTGTTGCACCGAGGATACGAGCACTTACATCGAGGCATGTCTCTGAATGACACTGAGGGAAGAAGCGGTACTATCTTATGCATAATACAGCAGATATTTTTTATACATACTACAGCGCAGTGATTGGGTTGAACAAGCTCTTTCTCATGAATAAATGCAGAAAAGCGCTCAGAAACGAGTGACGTAGAAATGGCCCTCTCCCACCCCTGCAGCCTATCTATAACACACTCCGAGGGCCGGCTCAAATTTGCTCTTCAACCCGGAAGAACAAAATTGCTCAGAAAAAATAAAAAATAACCAATTTCCACTTATTGATAACATTTATGAGTGCTATTAGTGTTTTCACTGAAATGCAGTCTGTACATATCTGTACATATCTCAAAAAATGTGTTCTGGGGTTTCATGACCCTTTAAAGTGATTTGAATTTTTTTTGAGTGAAAACAACTTTAGTCTTTTCATCTCTGTAATAGTCTTTCATTGTTATTTTGAAAGTAGATAGACTGACAGTGGTGTATGAAGTCCCTGAAAGCCACACTTGAGTAAAAGTACAGATATCTTACCAGAAAATTACTTCGGTAGAAGTTGAAGGCACCGTTTAGAATATTACTTGAGTAAAGGTTTTAATGTATGTGATATTTATTGCACTTAAGTATGAAAAGTATTTTTAAATATTAAACATACTTACAGTATCTCACAAAAGTGAGTACACCCCTCACATTTCAGCAATCATTTTAGCATATATTTTCAAAGGACAATACTATAGAAATTAAACTTGTATATATTTTAAAGTAGTCAATGTGCAACTTGTATAGCAGTAAAGATTTTCTGTCCTCTGAAAATAACTTAACAATAACATACAGCCATTATTGTCAAAAAAGCTGGCAACAAAAGTGAGTACACCCTAGTAATAACGGCTATACGTCGTTTAACCATCCAAAGCCACATGTCCTATTCATCATCTTCATGTTTTTGTCTGCTTGACAGGACCATACAAATTTGTGTATCTTGTTTTAGAGCAGTTCAAATTTGGTGCTTTGAGTACAATTCTCTCATACTGACCACTGGATGTTCAACATGACACCTCATGGCAAAGAACTCTCTAAGGATTTGAGAATTAGAATTGTTGCTCTCCACAAAGATGGTCGAGGCTATAAGAAGTTCGGTAACAGCCTGGAACTGAGTTACAGTACAGTGGCCACTGTCATACAGAGGTTTTCCAAGACGGGTTTCACTCGGAACAGGCCTTGCAAGGGTTGATCAAAGAAGTTGAGTCCTTGTGCTGTGCGTCAGGTTCAGAAGCTGGCTTCAAAACGCAGACGCATGAGTGCTGCCAGCATTGCTTTAGAGGTTGCAGAAGTGGAAGGTCAGCTTGTCAGTGCTCAGACCATACGCCACACACTGCAACAAGTTGGTTTGCCTGGCCATCGTCCCAGAAGGAAGCCTCTTCTGAAGCTGGCTCACAAAAAAGCCTGCAAACAGTTTGCTGAAGACAACCTGGCAAAGTGCATGAATTACTGGAACCATGTCCTGTGGTCTGATGAGTCTAAGGTAAACTTGTTTGGCTCAGATGGTGTCCAGCATGTGTGGCGACGCCCTGGTGAGGAGTACCAAGAAAATTGTGCCTTGCCTATAGTCAAGCATGGTGGTGGTAGCATCATGGTCTGGGGCTGCATGAGTACTGCTGGTACTGGGGAGCTGTGGTTCATTGAGGGAAACATGGATTCCAACATGTACTGTGACATTCCGAAGCCGAAGATGATGCCCTCCCTTCAGAAACTGTGCCGAACGGCAGTTTTCCAACATAATAACCACCTCAAACACACCGCAAGATGACAGCTGCCTTGCTGATGAAGCTGAAGGTGAAGGCGATGGAGTGGCAAAGTATGTCTCCAGACCTGAGCCCTATTGAGCACATGTGGAGCATCCTCAAGTGGAAGGTGGAGAAACACCATGTGTCTAGCATCCAGCAGCTCTGTGATATCATTATGGAGGAGTGGAAGAGGATCCCAGCAACAACCTGTGCAGCTCTGGTGAATTCCATGCCCAGGAGGATTAAGGCAGTGCTAGATAACAATGGTGCCCCTACAAAATATTGACACTTTGGACACAGTTTTGTCATGTTCACTTAGGGTGTACTCATTTTTGTTGCCAGTTATTTGGACAATAATGGCTATATGTTGAGTTATATTTAGAGGACAGTAAATTTGTACTTCTATACAAGCTGCACATTGACTCTAGATTTAATACTGTATCTAGATGTTTATTGACACTAGATGTATTAATACTTTTAATACATACTCTAGATTTAATACTGTCACATGGAATTGATGTTAGTGGTGTTGAAATTCTGCAGCAAAGCAATGATATCTCAGATCATTATCTAGTCTTGTGTAAACTCTATATAGAATATAGCTAAAACTGTAAATTATACTCCTTGTTACAAGTATGGTAGAACCATCACTTCTAGCACAAAAGACTGCTTTGTAAGTAATCTTCCTGATTTATCTCAATTCCTCAGCATATCCAACAGCGCAGAAAAACTTGATGATGTAACAGAAACTATGGACTCTCTCTTTTCTAGCACTTTAGATACAGTTACTCCTTTACGCTTAAAGAAGATTAAGGAAAAGAGTCCAACACCGTGGTATAATGAGCACACTCGCAACCTAAAGAGAGCAGCCCGGGAAATGGAGCGCAGCTGGAGGAAAACAAAACTAGAGGTATTTCGTATAGCTTGGCGGGAAAGTATCCTATCCTACAGAAAAGCATTAAAAACTGCTAGATCTGATTACTTTTCGTCTCTTCTAGAAGAAAACAAACATAAACCCCGGTATTTAGTCAATACAGTCACTAAATTAACGAAAAATAAAGCATCAACAGGTGTTGGCATTTCCCAAGAGCACAGCGGTAATGATTTTATGAACTACTTTACTTCCAAGATCGATACTATCAGAGATAAAATTGTAACCATGCAGCCATCAGCTACAGTATCGCATCCCCTGAGGTACAATTCCACTCATTCTCTACTATTGGAGAGGAAGAATTGTATAAACTTGTTAAATCATCTAAACCAACAACATGTATGTTAGACCCTATTCCATCTAAACTAATAAAAGAGCTGCTTCCAGAAGTCATAGATCCTCTTTTGGCTATTATTAATTTTATTTTAGCTATTTTGGCTATTATTAGTTTTTATTATTAAAACCTTCAAATTGGCTGTTATTAAGCCTCTCATTAAAAAACCACAACTTGACCCCAAAAATCTAGTTAATTACAGACCGATCTCAAATCTCCCTTTTCTGTCAAAGATACTAGAAAAGGTAGTATCCTCACAATTATATTCCTTCTTAGAGAAAAATGGTATCTGTGAGGAATTCCAGTCAGGATATAGACCGTATCATTTTACTGAGACAGCTCTCATTATAGTTACAAATGATCTGCTTCTATCATCTGATCGTGGTTGTATCTCTTTATTAGTTCTACTGGATCTTAGCACTGCATTCGACACCATCAACCACAACATTCTTTTAAATAGACTAGAAAACTTTGTTGGCATTAGTGGAAGTGCCTTAGCATGGTTCAAATCGTACTTATCTGACCACCATCAGTTCGTAGCAGTGAATGACGAGGTATCATATCGATCACAAGTGCAGTATGGAGTACCTCAAGGCTCAGTACTAGGGCCGTTACTTTTCACGCTTTACATGTTACCCTTTGGAGATATTATCAGGAGACATGGTGTTAGCTTTCACTGTTATGCTGATGATACTCAGCTCTATATTTCTTCACGGCCTGGTGAAACACACCAAATTAAGAAATTAACGGAATGCATAGTCGATAAAAAAAACTGGATGACGAGTAATTTCTTACTGTTAAATTCTGAAAAAAAAGAGGTGTTAATTATCGGACCTAAAAAAAACACATGTAATAACTTAGAACACTATCTAACACTTGACGGCTGCTCTGTCAATTCTTTTTCTTCATCAGTTAGGAACCTAGGTGTGCTGTTTGATAGCAATCTTTCTTTTGAAAGCCATGTTTCTAGCATCTGTAAAACTGCGTACTTCCATCTCAAAAACATATCTAAATTGCGACCTATGCTCTCAACGTCAAATGCAGAAATGCTAATTCATGCGTTTATGACCTCAAGGTTAGACTATTGTAATGCTTTACTGGGTGGTTGTTCTGCACGCTTGATCAACAAACTACAGTTGGTCCAAAATCTTCTTCTTTGGCACTCAACGGAGGCGGTCGCATTTTTTCTCGCTCCCCATCCTCGCCCTTTTTTCCCTCCCTGCCTGCTCTCTTGTATCGTCTCGTGTAATACTTGAGAGACTCTCTCTGCATTGCTCTCCAAAACTGGAATAAATTATGGATTTGATCAACTGGTCTCTCAACGCAATTGACACCATCTTCTCGACGAGAAGTTCGGGTTCTGGGGAACCTAACTGCCCTGACGGAACGTTCTCCGCTGGCTACACGATGGACGCGTGGGACAGGTGGCGTGTTGTGTGTTTAGCGGCTCTTTCCGTGGAGGACATTGAAGATATCTACCTATTCGGAACCGTGATAACAGGTCTTCTGCTGATGGGATTAGGCTTTGCCCTGGGTTATCGAAGAATTCAGAAAACGGGAACAGCTGTTCAAAGCCTCACAAGGCTGCCCGTCATGATTGAAGCAGTGGGAAGAGCGGTCAGCATTGAGACTGAGACTATTAACCGCAATATGGATTCTATCATGGAGAAGCTCACGGCTTTGCAAAGGAAAATTGACGGAGACCAGAATGGACAAAGAGAGTAGCCGTGGAATTGGAATGCGGTTACTCGCCCTAAGACTAAACAATCACAATCTTATCTTTTCCGGCTCCCCTCTACCAGCACTGGCCTTGGCCAAGGCCGCTGTTGGAAAATCAACCCTGAGAAGAGCACCGCAGGGAGACGCTCTCTGCGTTCCTCCCCCATTCTTCAGACACCTGCTGATTACACATACACACACATACACACATACTGATTACAAACTATTACACATACACACACACATATGCCACTTCCCCAATCCCGATCCCACGCCTCCGTCGCTTTGAACCGCCAGCCTGACAAGCGGGTCTGTGACTAGCGCTGCTGGGTTAGCTGCTGGACCGGATGGCTGCTTGCCAGAGCTGGATTACCATCCCCTGTTGCAAAGTCGTGTGTCTATGTTGTATTATGTGCTTTTTGCTGGGGTGTTTTTTTCCTGTTCTCACACTGTACTCTTTCAAGGAGCATAGTATGGGGATTATTTTTTTTCATCCTCTCTCTCCTCTTGTTTTGCTGTATCTTTCTTCAAAAAATCCCTGCATTTCACTGCTGATTGTACTCTGTATGATTGTGTATGTGACAAATAAACCTACCTTGACCTTGACCTTGAAATGCAGCAGCTAGAGTTCTTACTAGAACTCTCGGGAGGCAGACACACTCTGTCAGTTTAAATCTAGATTAAAGACCCATCTCTTTAACCTGGCGTACACATAACACACTACTACACTTCTATTATTCAAATCCGTTAAAGGATTGTTAGGCTGCATTAATTAGATCAACCGGAACCGGGATAACACACGATGTACTCGTTACATCGTAAGAAGATTGGCATCTACGCTAATATTTGTTTCTTTCTTATTCTGTTTCTCAGTCCGTGTCCGGATCAGATGGTGGATCGGTGCCGGGAGATGATGTCTGCGGCCCTGATCATCAGCGATGAGCCCCAGAGACATATCCCCAGTGAAGACCTCGACTAAAAATACAATAAAACTAAAAATAAAACAAATAACTAAAAATATAATAATAAAATACCTAACTACATAATACTATTATTGTTAGAAATTGCAACAATATAAAAATAGAAATATAATACATTTATACATTTAAAATTTTAATTAAAACAATAAATAAACAATAATATCCTGGCCAGAGGAGAACTGGCTCAACGACTGAGCCTGGTTTCTCCCAAGGTTCCATTCTGTCACAGAGGGAGTTTTGGTTCCTTGCCGCTGTCGCCTTTGGCTTGCTCAGTTGAGGACACTTAATTTCTAGCGATTATCGTCAATTTAATTTCACAGATACTATTTAAACTAAACTGAGCTAGACAATGACATCTCCGAATTCAATAATGAAATGCCCTTATCTGAAAATTGAGTGTTTAATCTTATTATACATTACTGACACTCTATCCTCCAACTTGATACTGTTAAGTGCTTTGACACAATGTGTATTGTTAAAAGCGCTATATAAATAAAGGTGACTTGACTTGACTACTCTAAAATATATCCAAGTTTCATTTGTGTAGTATTGTCCCTTGAGAAGACATACTAAAATTTTTGCTGAAATGTGAGGGGTGTACTCATGATACTGTATGGCATATTTTTTATGCATTTAAACCAATTTTTAACAGAAAAAATGCAATAGGACAGAAAGTTTAGGCTTCACGTCATTGACCCACTACTGTATTTACTGTAATCGTTGGCGCCATTCTATTGAGGTTGTTTTATTTTCCTCATTTCTTACATTTGGATTGACATGATTTGCCTTACAACGCCGCAACAGCTTGGGACTGACTACACTGGATGTGAACTTGTAATGATTGGCAAATCCGTTTGTCCTTCATGTCAGAAACAGCGTGAGCGCTTGGAGTACATCTGTACATCAGAAATATACCGGGGCATCACTTTACTGTCCGCATCCACTGCAGATAGTATATATAATGGGTTCTATATTGTTTTTTATCGAGTCGCGCCATGCCGCGCCACTCGCGTCTGAGGAAGACACGGAAGCAGCGGGGCAGTGCCGCGGGTTTTGCCCGGGGATGAACCCGCGAGAGTGGAAGAGCTCCGGAGAACGTCTACGCTGTGTGTCGGTGCACCTTACGAGAGAATAAGACCTGCAAGCAAGGTAAAAATATATGTATGTTTGTCTGTGTGTTTGTGTCAGATTTTTGCACACCTGTTTACCTAACGTTAGTAACATTTACCCGTCAACATGGCGGTAACAAACTGAGCTGTCGTTTCAAACGACTTTTGTCAGCTTATTGAATTAAGTTACAGAATTAAAATGATTTTTAACAAGCAACGCTTATCTTATATTAACATTAGGTTAAGTAATGTGAAATTTTGTTCAGGTTAGTTAGTAGTTAATGTTGGCCAGTAGCCTTGAGAAAATAAAATCGTATGTTAGCTAAGTTAAACAAGTTTTATGGCTAGCTGCCTTTTCTAGTTTTAGAATTAGTTTGTTATAGTTTTTAATGGAATTTAAGATTTACTGTATTTTTTTGTATTTGTGTTTTAAAGGCAACTGCAATGAAGCATCAAGAAAGACATGTGGAGCAGCGTCAGCCAGCCTGAGACTGATAATTCATGGTAAGAGAACAGCTATGATTTTGAGAGGTTTGTGTATTCTATATGGGGTTTGCCTTTTAAAAGTGTGCCATTTTTACTTCTTGTTTTTCAGAGAAGACATTTCTGTCACTAACAAAGTGGATGTGAGCAAAGGTGGTGGCCACGTTTTGGAGCAGCACCTGGGTTTTGCAGATGGCTATGTATCTTTTTCCCCCATTATGTTTCTGTTGCCTGAAGATTCTTTGTGAGGATAAATCCAGAGGACACAACATAATGCACTGCAAAATGTCATGAGACAGGAGAAATGGTGAAGATGCACTGTTCCAGCATTGGAAGACTGTATGTGTGCTGAGCCCCCTCCTTTTCACTCTGCTGACCCATGACTGCACACCGTCAAACAAGTCCAACCTCTTCATTAAATTTGCGGATGACACGACTGTGGTGGGTCTCATCAGCAACAGAGATGAGACAAACTACAGGAGTGAGGTGAGCCGCCTGGCCGGGTGGTGCAATGACAACAATCTCTCTCTGAATGTGGAGAAGGCGAAGGAGATTGTTCTTGACTTCAGGAGAGTGCACACTCAGCATGTTCTTCTGACCATCAATGGTGCGACTGCGAAGAGAGTGAGCAGCACCAAGTTCCTGGGTGTACACATCACAGAGGACCTCTCCTGGACTAACAACACTGCAGCACTGGCCAAGAAAGCACAGCAGCGTCTCTACTTCCTCCGCAAACTCAGAAGAGCCAGAGCGCCGGCCTCCATCATGTGCACCTTCTACAGAGGCACCATCGAGAGCATCCTGACTAGCTTCATCACTGTGTGGTATGGCGCCTGCAACGCGTCCTGCCGCAAGACCCTTCAACGAATAGTGAGAGCAGCTGAGAAGATTGTTGGTGTCTCTCTCCCCTCCCTCCAGGACATCTACAGCACCCGTCTCACCCGCAAAGCCCTCTGCATTGCAGGTGATCCCACCCACCCGACACACAGCTTCTTCAGTCTGCTGCCATCAGGGAGGATGTATGCACCAAGGGTCTGAGAGTAATGCAATTTAAATTCTCTGTATGTATGTACGGTACATGTGGCAGAATTGACAATAAAGCAGACTTTGACTTTGACTTTGATGTTAAAGTGTTATTGTAACGGAGCCAACGAGACGTGAGGCATACGGATCCATGTGCAAGCTTTTATTATACAGAGACGTGGTCAAAACACAGGCAGGGTCAAACATCAGTTAACAGATATGTTGAGGACAAGACACAAGAGTATTCTGAGGGCAAGCGTGGGTCGTTGATCGGCGAACAATATCCAAAGGGTTTAGACAAGAGGGGTAATACGAGAACACGAGCAATAGTCCAAGCAGCTATGCAAGATGGTGGCAGGTGCATTAGGCGTTGTCACAGCTCTCTTAGTTTACAGTTTGCTTTTTAACTTTTTAAGTCCTATTAATTTGAGTTTTTTTGCGGATCATTTTAATAACCATTCATTATTCAACAGATATGAGAAAACATTTGTTAATAATGCTGACTGGTTAGTTAAACAAACATACAATGCCTTGGGAAATTTCGGACATGGGAAGCACACTTTAGCGGTAACCTTTATTTATCCATCTCTGTACAAGCGAGTGAAGATACATTCAAAGTCATCAACTCAACATCATCAAAGTGAAGCTTTAGGCCTAATCATCATGAGTTGTTTACTATTATCGGGAGATATTCATCCCTGTCCCGGTCCACACCACGCCAAACCAGTGAATGTATTGGATTTTACGTCGGACTCGGCTGTCTATCAGGTATGCACTCTGGGTCGCGGGACGTTGCTGTCTGGTTATGTACAACAAACTAACCTCCCTTGCTTTGGTTCGCCGGGTTTTGGTGGCGGCGTCTTGCCCACGTGGAGTGCCGTGACGAGTGGGGAGGTGGTGGAGGCCCAGCGGGTGGGCACTAGCATCATGAACCGGCGTCACACCGGCCCAGTGGATTCCATGACGGATCCAGCTACCCTTCAGGTACGCACTTTTGGTGGCGGTATGTCACTGTCTGGCTATGCTCAACACACTAACCTCCCTCGCTCTGTCTCGCTGGATGCTGGTGTTGGTGCGGGGAGCGTCGCGGCAGAGGAGGCCGAGTTGCCGAGTGTTTCCACGGCCGCAGTTGGCGTTCCGCGGCGTGTCCATGTGGGATTGTTGGCGTCTGAGGCAGGCCTGGGTTCCTGTGCGGCGAGCGGGAGTGACACGGACTTTCAGACGAGATCGTGCATTACAAGACCTTTGGGGAATGAAGGGAATTTTGCTCCGATGGAGTCACCAAATAGTTCAATTTCTGTGAACTCTGGTTTAGGTACTTCACAAATGTTTGCAAAGTCTATGCAAAATGTAAAAAGTAAAGTTGTAAATCAAGGTATTTTAAAAAATAAGAAATGGGGATTCTTTCAAACAGTAAATCAATCAAGAAAAATTTGGGATCCTAAAGTCAAGCCAAAGGGTCTCTTAGGTGGGCATTTGAATATTCGAAGTATTATATCAAAAAGTGATCAAATTCATCATCTTTTACTAGACTCTAATTTAGATTTTCTTTGTTTATCTGAGACATGGCTTCATGAAAATTCTCCGTCTGCAGCATTAGAAGTACCTGGTTTTAAATTGTATAGGAGAGATAGAGTTGGTTCTAAGGGAGGTGGAGTTATGATTTATGTGACTGGCATCCAGTGTAATGAAATCGCCTAGGCAAATTGTATAGATTTGGAATGTATTGGTCTGAACCTTATATCATCACCACAGATGTCTTTTGTATTAATTGTAATTTATCGTCCACCATCTTCTAATATTAGTTTTTATGAAAATTTGAAACAATTACTAAAGCAGTGTGATTTCAACAAAGAAGTTATTATAATGGGAGACGTTAATATTAATTGGGACAATAAAACCGTCAGAAAGAATCTCAAACAGATAACTGATCACTTCGATCTGAAGCAAATGATTAATGGGCCTACAAGAATTACTAATTCAACAAGGTCTCAAATTGATTTAATTTTTAGTAATCGAGCAGAGAGAATTTTAAACACTTTTAATATGTTAACAGGCCTTTCTGATCACAATTTGATTTTGGTGGCCAGAAAATTATCTAGCAAGAGATTCAATTCATTCATAAGGAAATATGACTCTTATGGCATTCCAAAACGTAAACTAGATGACTTCAGAAAGGCAGTCCATCAGATTGAATGGGATGATTTATTAATCGGAAAAGATCAGGACGAAGACAGTCAAACATTCTCCAAAAAATTAGAGAGTACTATTAAAGATTTCAGTTGTAAACTTAATCCTAAAAATAAAAAACATACCGTCCCTTGGATGAATTCAGATATCTTAGAACTAATGAAAAAACGGGATCTTGCTTTAAAAACTGCAAACAGATCAAAGTTTAGTCATGATAGACAACATTTCGTTATGTTACGGAACAAGGTGGTAAAGAAAAAGCAAAGGCTGATTTTTTCCTGAGAATAATTAATGAGGCTAGAGGTAATTCTAAAACAATCTGGAATAAGTTGAACTACTTAAAAGGTGATAAAAGAAAAGATAGGTCATCACTTGAATTGATGGTTAACGGGAAGCTGACTAACAATCCAGCTGATGTAGCCGAAACACTTAATTATTACTTTGTTGACTCGGTAGTCACAATTTCACAATGTTTTTCCCCTAAGTATTCAGAAGTTTATACAGTTAATACAGTGGAACAAGCCCTTGAATTAGACGTCACAAGAACAATTACATCTCTTAAACCATCCAGAGCAAAGGATATTTTTGGTATGGATGTGATCATGTTTAAAGAGCTTAGTGAGTCGTTAGTTAATCCTATCACTAAAATTATCAATCTTTCAGTTTCTCAGGGGATGTTCCCATGTGCTTGGAAGTCATCTGTTATTGTGCCTATATTCAAAAGTGGTGACCCTCACTCTGCTAGTAATTACAGACCTATTAGTATTTTACCTATAGTCTCAAAGGTTGCAGAGAAATTGATGGCTGCACAAATCACTAATTATTTAAATAATAGTTATTTTGCTTTACATCCAATGCAATTTGGCTTCAGAGCAAACTACTCAACTGAGATGGCAAATTGCTACTTCACTGAAAAAGTCAAGTCTCTATTAGATAAAGGAGGGGTCGTTGGGGCTGTGTTTCTTGACCTCAGGAAGGCCTTTGACACTCTAAACCATAGAATTCTTTTGTCTAAATTATTAAGTTTTAATTTCTCTCCATATACTTTAAGATGGATCAAATCATACTTGTCAGGTCGCACACAGTATGCTAGTATACAGAATTATAATTCAGCTCCCCTAAGTATATCCACTGGTGTTCCACAAGGATCTATTCTGGGTCCTTTACTTTTTACGTTGTACATCAATGATCTTCCATCCGTCTGTCCTAACACTAACATTCAAATGTATGCAGATGACACTGTCATTTATATACACGGAAGTAGTGTGTCACAAGTTGCAAATGAAATTACAGAATCCTTGGTTCATGTTGCAGCTTGGTTAGAACAATGCTGCTTACAGTTAAACATCTCTAAAACAGTGTGTATGTTTATCACCAAAACTAAGAATTTAAGTGTAGTGCCAGATGTATTTGTATCAGGGGAAAGATTACAAGTTGTATCTGAATATAAGTACCTTGGTGTTCTGATTGATTCCAAACTTTCATTTAAGGCGCAGGTTAAAAAGGTCTGTAACCGGGTCAGATTTAGTTTATCAAATTTTAGATTTATTCGTGATTATATGTCGTCTGACACCGCTCTGATGTATATGCATTCCATGATTATTTCTCATATTACTTACTGTTTAACTACTTGGTCGCAAGCCAGTATTACTACTCTGAAACCACTAGAGTCTTTGTATAAACAATCACTAAAAACTCTTGATAAGAAATCAGTTCAGTTTCATCATTGCTCAATATTAAAGAAATACAATTTGCTAAGCTGGGATAACTTGATCAAATATGTACATATTTGTCTGCTGTTTAAGACTATGCATAGCTTGTCTTCACCACTAAAACAGTTTGTGAATATTAGAACAACTGCTCACCGATCTACAAGGGGTGGGGAAAGAGGGAACTGTATTATTCCTTTCAAAAGAAGTAACTTCAGTCAGTCTGTATTTTCAGTCAAAGCTGCAAGGGAATGGAACTCCATCCCATCAACAATTAGACGATTACATACTTTTGGCTCTTTTCAGTCTCATCTTAAAAAATGGTTACTGACAACTCAGCACTGTCAACATTAGTATTGTATTCTTGACAATAGACTTCCTTGTACTAATTGCTCTTGGCTATGTTGCTCTCTCCTGTTGCCATCCTTCTCTTTCTCTCTCTCTTTCTCTCATGTTTACTTTGTTTTAGATAATTCACTTATATTTTGTATTTTAGTAGCGATTTTTCTGTTTGTGTGTGATTTTTGTTTTCTGTATTTTTTTTTTTATCTTCTCTCTCCATATTATGTGTATATGTGTGATGCTCTGTCTTTGTTTTTAGGGTGACCTTTTAACATTCTGTCAAGGGTCTACAGATGAAAAATAGCCTTTTGGGCTAATTCTGGCACGTTTACAGTTATGTTTATTAATGAACATTGCCCCTGTAAATAAATAAACTAAAAAAATAAAAATAAAAAATAAAAACAAGCAGGGGCAAACAGAGTCCAAACGGAAAGACGAAGGGTTAATTCAGGAAACACGGGCAAGAATAAAAACACGAGAAAACAGACAAGGCAAGACTAATTGGGTTCCATATCGCAGCTAAAACTAGGAGAGTAATAAACGCAGAACAATACTGGAACTAAACAGAAACACAGAATGGCTCGGTAAGGCAGCTAACACTAGGGGAGTGCTATACGCAGAGCAATACTCGGCGATCTGTGCAAGGAAGTCCATGGTTTATGTAGGGTGTGTGATTGTGTGATAGTTCTCAGGTCTGAGCATGTGATTAGTGAAATGGCTGCTGTGAAATGTAGTCCAGGGTAATATGTAACAGTCTGTGTGGTGTGAAAGTCAATGTGATGGAGGAGAGACCTCTAGTGGCGAGCGAATGGAAGTCCATGGACCTGATTCATGACAGTTATACATGCAATGTTTTAAATAAAGAATTTGATATTTTGTAATTATTGTGTCTGTTTTAATTGAATGCCAGTAGTACCTATGTAGAGTAAAAATAAAATGAATTCTATATACAAAATAATCAAATCTAATTAAATCTATATTAAAATGAATGAACTATATACTGATTCATATACTGATGAATTGGATATTTTTACAGTAATTTACTGTAAAACAGTACAGTTTGCAACTGTAAATCAAATACAGTTTGCTACTGTAAATCTTAATACACTGTTGCCAATAAGTTACTGTAAAAACCCTTTGAAATGTCTAACAGTGTATAGCTATTTGCACTTAGTGTAAACAGGGACATGAAAGCCCTTTTATTAAGTTTTACTTTCATCACAGATCCATTTGCAATCATTATAGCCCACATACAGCACTGTTCGAAATAACTGAACATAAACCTAAACTTGTCAATATTTGGTCGAAATGGCATTGTAAGTAAAAAAAAAAAGTGTATAACTTCAAAAATAGAACTTACTTGTTTACTTATTGTCATGCATGTATTTTTGTATCATGACACTACTTTTAATCATACTCAATGCCTAATTATTATTTTAATGCACATCTTCTCAACTATCATACCATATTACTGTACTCTGACTAAATTAACAGCACATTCAGAAGCAAATCCTCAGGACCTTGTGTAAAGTCAATTTGGTCCTCACTGTCTTGTCAGTTAGAAATGCTTACAGGTCAGCTACCTTATCAAAGTCTTAAAAACCCTTCATTCATATTTGTCATTTGGCAGTGATACTTATTAAATCAAAATTGTTATAAACTGAACAAAAAGAGACAGATTTCACAATCCTATCAAACAATACTGTTGCTCAGATCTAAACTGCCAAATATTCATTAAAAGACATCCTCAGTTCCTGTAAAACAGTGTACATTACCAAAAAGCACTGTCAGTGTTCAAAATAATGTCAATTTGATTTGACTTGACAGGTGTTCATAAACAGTTCCATAGATCCTATTACAATTTTGTTGTTCATGACATTAATTTTAGCTACTAAATAATTTCATTATAACTACTTGTCACTGTATAACTACTTGTCACTGTATTTCTCCATCAACTGGTTAGCCAGCAGATCCAAAAGTAAACTGTTACACCACTCAGACCTTGAGGATACACACAGACAGTCTTATAGCAGCTTTTGCCTTTAACCCATATTACCTAAACTGTATTCACTCCTTTGTTTTCCCACCAGCCTTTTTTTTGTGTGAGGGTTCTCTCTGGATAATTTGGTTAGTGACTTAGCCAATGTGTCACTGTTTCTCTGCCGTCAAGTCTAAAATATTTACCTTTACCATTCGAATAACAAAGCGTTAACTTGTTTAAATTTAGACCCTCAGTTGAATTTAGACATGGGTTTTTAACCCATTATGGACGGCAATCTTCTTTTTCAACAATTCCAAATCATATAAACACTCATAAACATATTAATCCAGAGAGTGATTCAAATCAGCATTATAAAGGACAAGAAGTCGTTATTACCCATAGCAGACAGAGCTGGATGACCAATCCAGTCAAAGCTCGTCCCATGTTCTGTATTCGCTTTTCGTTAGATTCACACAGAATTATCGACTTCTGTAAAGTTTGCCATTTCACTTAACCCATCTGTAATGATAAAACACTCATTCCAGAGGTTAGTGACACAATCTACACAAAACGGGAACAGAATCGTCCCCCAAAATATAGAGTAATCATCCTCACGCAAGCATATATACTAGACACATGAATATTGAAACTGTTAAATTGGAAGGATTTAAACTTAACATTTTCCTATCAGTTTAACCTAGTTTGTATGTAGTCTCTTAGTTTGCCTGTTCATTAAGGATTTTTATTTTGAGAAAAATCAGCTGGGTTGTTTTGGTTTTAATATCATTGCTTTGTTTTGGTTACACTTGCTTAGCAGGCTGATAAGAGAGGCAGAGCACCATCATTGCCACCACTCAAGCAGTCTCTCTCTCTCTTTCTGTGCAAATGATCTTTTGACATTCTCACCAAACTTTAATTTAGACAGACTTGTAATGCCTTGGGGGAAGCGAGAACGCACACACATTGCGAGCACATTCCTTAGGCTCAAAGAACTTCTTTCTTCACTATCTGCAAGTCGTAAAAATTGACAAATGAACAGCACCTCACCCAACTGGCTGGCCGATTTCCTGCCATGCTATCGGGTTATCATCTTAAGGAAACCTCTAAAAACCAGGAGATCTTTGAGGGAAACCTCTGCTAATGGTCCAGCGACAGACACGACCTGGATCCCATGATCGTTAACGCATAATTCAATGATTTTTATCAACAAGGAAAGACTTTTACGAGAGCTGAAGTTGTGCAGATGCTTGCCCCAAAATTGACTTTCGACCCCCTCACATTCCAAACTGAAACACCCCTCAGTTTCTGTTCTTGGACAAACAAAGAACACCCGAACTTTTATTAACTTTGCTAAAAGGACTCAAAACTTTATAAAGTGCTCCAAAAAGACAATTAATAATAGCTACTGTGCTATTAAAGCAATATTCTCAAGAGACAAAATATATTAATGTTGTATTTTATGTCTTGTATAAGCTTGCTGTGTATTGGAACCAATGATATTTTCTTAATGTGACATATAACTTTTCCCTGTGTTTAATTCATATGCGTGGTGCGATTATTTAGAATTTAGCATAGTTTAATCTATGCCTTAACCCGTGTAATAGATAAAAAGTAGCATGGGCACCTTGTGTATGCCAAATACCTGTTGTTTGATGTTGAATAATAGCTGATTTCACAAACAGTAAGTTGGTGTGAATGAAAATTAACCTGTAGCATCATAAGGTATGATTATAACACGTATAAAATTCTGCCAGGGTATTTTCTCCATGTGACAAAATAAATAGGCGGATAATGTATGCACAGGAAGAAGCCGTGTGGGGCGGGGCTCCGCCCTACAGGAACTATTTCATTGGAAGAGCATCGAGTGGGAGGGACCGAAATCTCCCGTCTAATACGGACTCCCACTCACAATGCTCTCTCTCTCTGCTGCTTGCTGGCACGCTGTGTTAACACACTTTGACTTTGGCTCATTGAGCTGCTCCAAAAGTGCTCCTAGCCTTTAACATCTAGGCCGAGCCCTGAACATTGAACCAACACTTAGTCAAATCTCTGAAGAAACCCTTGAAAGTCTGAAGCTACGCGAAAGGAACTCAAGAGCATCATACAGCACCGAGCAGCCAACCTACCAACGAAAGGCTTTCCCTGTGACATCACGCAACGACGCGCGGGATTCCCTCAAGCCAGGAAACGAAACACAGATCAGCGATCAGCTCAACTTAACGCAAGTAACACACAACTAGCTCTCTATAAAGTGGCTGAATCGTGTTGTATTTATCTCTAAAAGTAAAGATACTAGAGTTCTCCTCTCGATGATCTGCACGGGTAAAATCGTGTGGAAATAGCAAACAGTGCTATATTTTAATGGTTCCCAAATTGCAACAATTCATTGCCTGTGCGTGTGTGTATGTATGTATTTTGTTTTGTGTTATTTAGCTTAGTTCATGTATTTTAGTAAGATAGCAAATAAACTCTTGTTTGATTTATAAAGAAGTGTTCTGTCTTCTGTTGTGTAATATTCAGATCAAACTTTGCCCAGATCGCGTTACCTATGCTCATAACTGTCATAAAGTTACTTAAATAATTCTGTATTATTATATCGTGGCCACGAAAATAAACAGAATTTCTCAGATATACTGAAACTTAACGACTCGCTGGATGATTGTTAAATAAGGTATAAGTTGGACGTTTTGATTAATATCAATTGATCATACTAATTTAGAATCTTAAGAATCGATTCCCTAAAAGCTGAAATTCAAAATAAAAGCTTAAACCAAGGAGCTAATCTTTTACAGACAATAATATTAAATTCATTACAATATAGAACCCTTCATCATTCACCAAAGTTCCAGATGTCAAAGTTTCTATCTCAAATCTCAACTTAGACTATTCAAAATAAAATTATGCTAGAAGAATTTCTTAAAATTATTATTATTATTATTATTTACCTTAAATGCTTAATTCCCTTAACCTTTGTTATCCAAACTGTCTCTTGAATCAGCAAAAGCAGTCTTCATCTTTAGTCACTACCATGTCTTGTAATTATCCTATGCCATGCCTAAGGATCTGCATGAGTAAACTATGATATAGACATATTAGTTCAATATCATCTCAGCCTCATAGATTCGGGGATTCATAATAACTCTGCATATGAGACTTTTTTATATATATACAGATCTTGCCAGTAACTTAGCCAACTTCATGATATTGATATAAATTAAGAAATTTTGTCTCAAAATAATGGCTGTCATCACATGGTCTCAGATGGTTCTTGAAAGCCCATTGCCATTAACTCTTTATAAATAAGCTCCTTTTCCTCAGGGTGCGATCCCCTGGCACAGTTGCATCAAGTTGTGGACGCTTGTCACAATGAAAAACAAGCCATCAAGGAATGTGGTTGCTGGTGATCAGGTCTGGAGGAGCTCACATTTTTGAGGCAGATTGCTGTAACTTCTTACAGTTCCCCCATTAACAATGCTTTTAGGCCCATCAAGCATCCGCTCAACCATCTCACATATAACACCTCCCTTCTGGGCAGGTGCCCAGTGGCGGTGACCCCCTGTCTTAGGTTGTCCTCCGCTGGCCAAAAGAGGATCTTACCCATCATTGAGAAATCACCTCATGCACACTGGTAACCGCTCTTTCTTGCTGCAACATCCTCGACAGTTTTCTTCCAGAATCTTGTAGCTTAGAACCACAACTTAGGAAAGGTGCACTCAAGAACCATGAGAGCCATTGACACCACCTACTAATGTTAAAACATTGAGACAGGTTAATCAGAGCAGTATTGAATTACTAAAATCAATTGGATATCTTCAGACCATCATGCTGAGATTAATCAGTGAATTTAAATATCTTAAAATGAAAAGAAGTAGGCTTTTGCAATCACATCATTTTAAACCGTAAACTCCTGGAAAGTCCAAGGATCCAGTGAACGGATTCAAACAGTAAGCTCAAAACAGCGCTAATGTAGAGAAAACATGGCCAATTTCAGCAGCGATTACGGAGAGAATAGTGACTTACGTCCAGATGTCAGTAAAATTATTATTTTCAGCATGTATTTGGCTTAAAAGCAAGAGTGTTTTATAATGAATGCTGATTCAGAGATTCAGGTGGTCAGAGATTTAGCGATTTTAAATGGATCCGTATATATAAAAGGCAGGCGATTTAGTGGTCTTTGGTGTCTCCCTGTGGTCCTGTTTGGTATCGCAGCTTGACTTGTGCTCATTTGTATTGAAAACTTTTATTTAATTATTGATTGATTGATTGTGGCACTATACATACATTGTGAATTATTAAAAAGTACTTACTTATTGGGGGGGGGGGGGGTCGGGTGAGTACTGGCACTTCTTTTTTTCCACTTCAAGCACTGTTTTAAAGACCTCATGTTTCTTCAACAATAGCTCCTATATTGTTATTCATTATTTTTACAATCTCTTATTTCTTAAATGCATTGGGCAGTTGAAACTTTTAAATATCAATTGCCCTCTTAATGCTATCTATCTTTTTACACTAGCCCAGCTTAAAAATAAACATCTTTATTTTTGTCTTTTTATTTTATTTTTTGCAATTCAAAGGTTTCTTAACGTTAGTTCTTTTGCAGTCCTTGTCAGTACATTTACATCAACTTGTACTTAGCATTCACTTAGTTCTGGCCATGGCTTTGGAATTTCAACAATGGTTTTAAATCTGTCAGGGGTTATCTGACCCAGATTTGTTACTTCGGGTCGTGCTAGCTGTGCTTCCTTCAAATTAACTTTGAAACCCCCATTTATGTTACTTGTTTACAACATTATCAGCTCATATGCAAACAAACATTTTTCACTGGAAATTGGCATTTGGCTATGATGCTGATTGGCAAAATTTTTGCAATCCTACAGTAAAATTACTCTTTTGCCCAAACATCAGTAAATATAGAAATTACGAATTTTCTCTCAGAACATGTCTCTGTTACTTTTACAGCTTAAACCAGAGTGATGGTGAGGGCCAGCATGAGATAAAAAAACAACTGCTTCATTGCAGTCAAATGCAATCTTATCTTCTAAAGCAAACCATAAGCTTCTACATTTTTCCAAAATGCTACTGCCAATTTGTGTGCCTACAGTCTTTTCACCAACCCAGAATTCTGTTCAACATGCCTTGTCAGGGCTTTCAACAATTATATAGGAACTAGAACAGATTTATGATATCATTCTTTGTCATTTAAACCTTCTACACACAAATAATCAGATTAAATCATCACTCAGTTACTTCTGGGATTATTTTTAACAAATAGCCACTTTACACATCTGAAAATAGGCACATACATTTAGAAATTTGTATCTTTCTGGTTCTTTCTTTGTAGCCAATCAAGTTTTTGTTTTAACTTTCCAATCAGAATCAAAGCCCAGACTGACCATTCTTTCATTGCTGTTTACAGCATTTGCTCTCTTCTGTTTCATTATTTCTATCAGGACTAAGCAAGTTACTAAATTTGTCAGTCATATTTCTAGCACAGTTGAAAACCAAAAGGGATGATAGCAGCAAGAGATTGAGGCGGCGATCTTACCAATAGCACTTGACTTCTGCGTGATGAAACTGCAAAGTATATTCCAGAATTTCCATATACTGGTCCAAATAGGCTCATAAAAACTATATTCTAGCTCTTTCGGGGTTGTTCCTGATGCATCCCAGATCAATCAATACTTTGCCTTAACCTATATACATATCTATATATTGGATATGCGCATATAAATTATTACTATTTATTTTTAACACCTTTTGGGTACTCTGTTCCCTAACCACTGACCTGACCTATTCGCTAAAACTCGGGGCGCACCCCTGTCTGTAATGGTAGGAATTGAGAGTTGGTAGAGCGATTTACGAATAGAACCCCCTTCTAGCGTCTTACATTCTCACGGTATTTCATGTACCTTCACACAAATGCCCTCTCTGGCTTCTATGGCTTCTCAATGCCACAAATGCATTTTTGCCTCTACACTCTCAGTGCCTCAAATGCACTATTTGCCTCTACGCCTCTTAGTGCCTTAGAGAATGCGTTTTTGAATTCTTGCCTACGTTGGTTTGTTGATTGATCAGGGATGTCACCAAAGAACGATTGCCCGCATTCTCCACCATTAACTGTTGGGGAATTACAGTTAAAACCCATGTATCAGGTATGATGAACAAAGACCAGGAGTCAGAGATGTGATTAATTAAAGAAAAATTTACTGAAGAAAATAGTTTGCAGTTTCATCAGCAGAAGTCAGCTTCAACACTCGCGATGGAGTTCGTAGGCCGCTCTGCGTACATGTTCTAGACACCAATAGTTATACTCTAACAGAGGTCACTAATTACGTCAATACATTGGTAAGCAAGATTCTGGTTGGTAGATAAACTTAGAAAATCTCCACACATGGACATAAAACTCGAAGCATATCTTCTAGTGATTATTTTGAAGACAATTGATCAGAGGTCAGACGCAATAGGTCTCTCCAGAGACGTATGTCTGTTACCCTGGACATCAGGGTGACGGCAAATAGCTATTTCCTCCTAGAGCTCTCTCTCTGCATCTAGCTGCTAAGATAGATGTAACCCGCTGCACCAAGTACTGCAGACACGATGGGTTCTGAATATGGACCAGATTTCAGAAGTTCAGGTTCACCTACGGAGAATAAGGAGCTCAACAACAACAATGAATCAGACATGGTAAGATGTTCAACTCTGTGTTATTTGTCAAAAGCAAATGTTTGACTAAGCAATTGAAACGCACCAAATAAGAGGAATGAGGAAAAGAACAAATACAACAGGTGACTTTCTCAAAGAAAAGAAAAAAATTATTTCAGTGTAAGTTTTTTTGACAACTCTTCTTTTTTCCCTTTTTTTTCTTTAGATTTCAAGGACTTCAAATGAAACTCAGAAAACTCAAATGGGAATTTCAATCACCCTCCAACCACAAACTTCACATCAGTTAATGAAGTTAACCTTTTGTGTGCTCCTTTTTAAGTATCACTAACTTATTTATTTGTTTACTCTGGTGAAAAAAAATGAAATAAAATGGGGATTGTATCCTTTGTTCAGTCTTTCAAAAAAAAAAATTAAAAAAAAATAAACCTGTATCGATTACTCAGTGCTCACTTTTCTTTTTGAGTGAAAGCTTGATTACATCCTCTTTAAATTGTAAGAAATAAATTTCCCTTTTTTCCTCAAATTTTTTAAAGAAAATAAAAATAATACAGGAAAACAAATACACTTGATCAAATTAGAAATAAAAACACAATTAGGAAGAAAACCCAAATAAACCTGAATAAACTCACATATGAATTCAAAGCTCAGTTTTCAAGAGTCTTGATTCAGTACTTGAGGTTCATTCACAAACTTGTGAATGTAGCTGAATTCAGTTAACAACAATGAAAATGTTCGTCACTCAGTCTCTCCCATTAGATCCGTCCAAAAGAGAACTGTGAAATGTGCTTGTGTTACTAATTCACTTTCCTACCATCCAGTTCGGCAACAGCAATGTAAATGTCACTCAGTAGCACTTGTTGAGAACTCCTTGCGGCTCGCCAGTCCTCACTCCCTCCACGAACACGAGAGTTTGGACGAAATCCGGGAATCCAGAGACTACATTCCAAGAAGCATTGATCTCCATACAGCATCAACTCCGAGTTTGCAGCACCCACTCGACAGGGCAACGATGAAACCGAATCAGAAGAAAAAAAACAACAAAACAAAAAAAACCTGACCTTGAATAACAAGGTCACGAAACAGTCATTAATATCATTTTCAGAACAAACGCACAACAGTTAACAAAGTAACAAAATGACAATCTCAATTTTCAAATGAACACTTAAGCATAAATGTATCACATGTGGTCTTGCAACATACATGTACAATTCATAAAGGAACTCAATTACAGCATCCTTTTCCACATTTCACTTATATGAACCTTTCACACATATTAACACATGAAATAACATTGTTAACTCACCAAGACCACGAATGAGACTGACCGTTTTGTAGCTCCAACGAACTCAGTTTCCACTCGGTCTTTCACTAATAAACTTCTTGAAATTAATTCCCAATCGAAAACGTCTTTTGCTTCTGTATGAAACACTTTTAATTATTGGATAACACACCATATGTGTTAAACGAGGCCTCCTCTCTGCAATGGCGTAAAACCAAAACCGACTTAACATTCACTCTTTGCATCAAACTTTTCTTCTAGTCTCGATACCATGTCTCTGGCAAATATCACTCAGTTTTTTAATCAAATATTTCTACTTGATTAATACATTTTTACATTTTAATCGGAGAGACCTGAAACGCCTCCGTTCACTTCTGTTCCGACGAAGCAAGAGAGAGAACCGCGTGCAAATTCCAGAAAGGAAAAAAAATGCACTATTCCAACATTCTCACTCGTGATTGGTCAATTCTTCAATATACAAAATACTCTTACTGGCCATTTCAGAGCTCATGAAAATAACTACTCCCAGCTCAGTTGAGTGTTGGTAACCTGGGTTACATAGACATTCACACACATACGCAGAGAACACATATCTGTACTTCAAGGTTGCCGGGCTCTGCCCTGAATCTTATCAAATATGGTTAACTACACACACACAATGAGAGCTGCTTCTTAGAGAGTAAAAAGGCAGACTAAAGCCATATTCAACTTATTTTCTAACATGCATAAATGTAACTGTGATAAATAATTATTCAAGAAATATTATAATTAACATTATTATGAGGGCCATTGTAGATCTGCAATCCACTCCTTCAGGGGTAACTGTGCGTACCATGAGCGCTCAGACACCCCTTTTCCACCAAGGCAGTTCCAGTGCTGGTTCGGAGCCAGAGCCTAGTTTCAAACCGGTTCTTTGTCTTTCGACACCCAAAGCACCAGCTCTGAACCAGGAAAAGCGGTTCGTAAGTAGCACCAAAGCATTGCTGGGCTAGAAGGAAGAACCGCTTGCGTCAGGGGCTGGGGGCGGGGTTACCGTGACCAACAAGACGACAGAAACTTTGGACCGCCATATTTGAAATAGCAGCTAAACACGAACACGTTGGACTTGCCGTGTTTGGATGCCGATGTAGGTTCGCAAAGCCATGAACATCAATAGCAATGCTGTTGATGACGTTGGTCCGCCATTGTTGATAGTTTGCTTAGGCTTGTTCGGGATGGAACAGCGCTGCGTGGACCGGTCGGTGCATGGCATCGGGGTGCTGCGGGAGCGACTGGAAAGTAGACGGCTCTTTATGCTTTTGGATCACTCTTGTGGTGCTTTAGTGTGTTGTGTACCGATCAATCGATCGGTCTGCATGGCGTTAATGCACCTCGAACAAGTCTGTTGTTTTTGGCGCTGCGAAACGAAACATGAAACGTATTCAGTGACGTAAGACCTGGCTCTGTATTGGCTCTCTAGCCTGTGGAAAAGCAACCGGTTCTTAAAGGGCTCGCCAGTCGAACCAACTAAGAACCGGCAATAACACTGGCTCTGAACTAGCACCTGGTTCCTGCTGGTGGAAAGGGGGTAAGACTGACCTGAGATTTGCCTCGCAAACATTTCAGCAGTTAGTAGCTATATTGTCCCGTATCTGTCGACTGAACCAGCCATGCCTTTAATTATGAATTTATCAGTCTTTTGCACGCCAAAGTCAATTTCTGCATATAAATATTGCGCCAAAGAAACTCGTGCTATGCACCGAGATTGAGTAGCCTTCAACAATTAATTAGGCTATTTTACAAATGGGAATACAACGAATTCATGACAATGTTTTACATTCAAGCTAGGTTACCCATAAAATGTATAATGAAAAGTTCTTTAAAAGCATCTGGAATGCAATAAAGTAACTTTTAAAGCTGTTTTTTAAAGCGTTCGCTGCATGGATAAAAAAATAATAATAGGCTAAATAATTCACATATGGGACAAAATTGCATTGCAGCAAATCTTTTACATTTTAAGGTATTCAGAACAGAGTAACATAAAAAACTGAAAAATTGGAATCTGATTGATTGATTGATTGCTTCTGTGTACAGGTGTCTTTTATACAGGTAACAAACTGAGATTAGGAGCACTCCCTTTAAGAGAGTGCTCCTAATCTCAGCTCGTTACCTATATAAAAGACACTTGGGAGCCAGAAATCTCGCTGATTGATAGGGGATCAAATAATTATTTCACTCATTAAAATGCAAATCAATTTATAACTTTTTTGAAATGCGTTTTTCTGGATTTTTTTGTTGTTATTCTGCCTCTCATTTTTCAAATAAATCTACCATTACAATTATAGACTGATCATTTCTGATCATTTTTATATATATATATATATACAGTGCACAAATCAATTTACGACAGAGCTCACGTGTGATTTATGAAACATTCCTATGCCGCCAATCCCATCGTACGAAAGATCGTACGTTGATAAATGTGGCGGCTGAAAACAATCGTCATTTGAATATTACGCCCCTAAAAACACCCCGGTTTAGAAGCCTCGCCCCTAAAGTTTACGACACGGAGAAACATAACCCGGCCAAAAAGAGGAAGTAATCTTATGAAAGAGAAATTGATCTTACTCCAAAAACACCCTTTAACCTTATAATTGCAAACAATGGCATTAATTTATTTGTATATTAAATACCAGTAAACATAACGAAAAATGTATAAATATTATAAACACTATATAGATTATTTAGTTCTCCTTAATCCACAACAAACACTTTAAATGTAACGGTATTACAAAACAAGAATGAAAAAATGAGGAGCTATAAATTTTGATATTAAACTATGAAGTAAAACACAAATTAGGCTATAGTGGCATTCGTTATAAACAGAATAGGCTACAACGTCAAGCTAAAATGAATTAATTAAAGCGAAACTAAACTGCATTGGGCTCACAAGCCTCTCATTCGACATCCAAATGTTTCCATTTTTGCCATGTAACATTTGGTTGCTAAACTATTATCTATGATGTAAACAAGGCTTTGTACTTCACTTGAGTTCCAATATCCATGTAAAATATCACCCTTCACATGCGCAATAAATGTTTGTTTCAGGTCTGCACGCTGATTTTACAGTGGACCTTGTAAATTGTGCAGTGTAACATTTATGTTTGGTTGACTGCATTTTAGTTTGATTAATGGCTGAAATGTCAAGTTAGTAACGCTGAAATGTTGTGTGTGTGTGTGTGTGTGAGGCACCTGCGTGATCACCAATCAGTTAAAAAAAAAAGTTATAGAAAACAAATAAAATGCATTAAGAGTGTCACAAAAACAAAAGTGGCCTATACTTGTCGCACTGTTTTTTTTTTCTTTTGTTAATCTGTTAATTAAGAGAAATATATTTCGTGTAGCCCTATTTATTTTATTCATTTTATAATTTCTGTTTTTCTCCATTCACAGAATCGCTGCAGGTGCGTGATACGCTGATGTGTGATTCCTCACGGTCTGTTGTTTATGCTGCTATTTGCGCATAAAGCTGAATCCCTGAAAGGAAAAAAAAAAAAAAAAGCTTTGTTTGTCGGTTTAGGAAAATAATCTAAATGAACAAAATGCTGTCATTATACAATTCTCTATGCTGCACGCAAGTTCAGGCTAACTCAAAAACTTGCGTACACGAGCTCAGACCTGACGTGAGATTTAATCGTAGCCACCGCTCACGTCCATATTGATAAATTCCAAGTTTTGCGTAGAAACGACCGTACGCCCAAATTTCGGTCGTACGTTCGTTTCGTAAATGAGGCCCATTGTGTAGCACTATTTGAAGCTTAGTGAATATTATGTAAGTGTATCTTATCTTATCTTAGTGAATATTCAGTAAGCACTACAAGTAGAGACTTGTACTTGGGGTAGTGTTAAAATCTTCAGTACAGTAATTGTCTATAAATCTTATTTAGTACTTTAAACTTTTTGTTGTCTAAGAGCTTAATTTTACAACTTAACAGAAAAAAATATCAGTGGCATAAGACAATAAGATATTTAATTTTGTATTATGTAAGATGTTTGTAATGATTGCTTTAACTGTATATATCATTTCTGCTTAAATATAGTCATTATCTACTTGTATGATTTGTATTATTCAAGAACTGTACAAATATCGTTTCATATCGACATTACTCTGACACAGTCGCCTCTGATTACTTTTTAATTGTAACATAGAAGCATGCATTTTCTGTAAAGCTGCTTTGAAATATGTATTGTGAAAAGCACTATACAAATAAACATGAATTGAATTGCATTTTAATTCTAGATATGTATACTACTTATTTGTGTGTGTGTGTGTGTGTGTGTGTGTGTGTAGTGTAGTGTATATAGCAAAGCCATTAGAAGGCAAGCCTGCAACCTTTAGCCAAAAAACATAAACGGCTAATGCTAACACTGCGGTGCAGAGAAGGAGACCAGAGGTCATTTTTTCTGAATGGATGTCAATGGAGGCAAGACTTCACTACGCTGAATAAACAGCTTTTAGAGGAAAAGGCTTATCATTTAATGAATCAACAGTCTATCTGCTAATCTTCAACATGTTTTACACTAAACAATACTTTTGGATTTAACTATTTTTAGAGTTTACCACGAAAACTTGCTGTTTTATAAAGAGAAGTCACAGACTTTTTGTGACAGGCGGGATTCAGCTTACAGCACTTCCCATTAATTCCAATGGTATCCGTAAACAGCGATTGAGTGTTCTGTTCTGACTGAAATTCAATGACGTCAAGGCTGTAATGTGATTGGTTATCAAGGCACATGTGATCCAAGTTAGCCGTATATGCTTTCTTCGATAGTAAGTAATACAGACCCTCTCATCTCCTAATAGTAAAATAATCTCTAGTATATAGGCCTATAGACCATTTCAACGGATATTTGGCGGTTTAAGGAAGTGACGTCTTTGTTCCTTGGACGTTTCCGGTTAGTGTTTGAACGCATTAAAAACAATGGCGGCAGGCGCTTGATGCAAAGTGGGATTGCGATAATTTATTTAATCCTGCTGTTTAAAATGTCAAAATTAAAATTAGATCCTTGTTGCTCGGTGGTTGGGTGCTCCCTCTGGCCTGGAACTGACATTAATTTATAAATAATCGGAAATTAAAGGGTTTAGATTTCCGAGAAACGCTCCTGGATTGCAGCAGTGAAGCAAGAAGCAGAATAGCCACTAGCAACTCTAGGATATACAGCGCACATTTCGATTCAGCTAAGGGCAAGTTCTTGTTTTTTCCATTTGATTCTTTGTATTTATTTACATTAACTCTTCAAGTATGATGCAGCATTGTGTTTTCGTCATTGTTGACATATGCGCCTAGCATTTTGATTTTTGTTTAGTGAAAAAGGCCAAGCTTTTATTTCCGTTTTATTGCAAGCGTTACGTGGGCTATAATTAAATATGAGTTCTCATTAGTTGTCTAGCTATCTTGTCAGCAGATAAATGCAGTGAGTAACACGTTATAGAAATGTATACTGTAAACTTGAATGTTGAATAGTGAAACGGTTAACTGCAGTAGTTTACAAAAGCTAACGGTAAACATTTTTCATCACTTATGCTTGTCTAATGTTAATTCCAACATTTACTGATGTATTAAACAATAATAGTATTATTTATAAATATTGTGCATTAAATTAAATAATTGTTTTTCTACTTTTGTCTTTAGGAAAGCCATCATCTGTAATGTAAGACATCTAAGACAGTGAGTGCTACAGGGAGACAGGAAGGACAGCTGGTTGTCCTGCAGTGCCAAACCACATGTGACCGTATGAACACCCATATGTGTTTGAGAACTTGAGGATGAAATGCAATGCAGTACTCAAAGCTGCTCATGGCCAGCCTGCTGCTTTTGATATTGATCACGTTAATAAATTAGCTGGAAACAGTCTCTGTCTATTGTTTATATGCAGTACTTGTCAAATGTCTGGACACATTACTATTTTTTTTTTATGTTTTTGAAAGAAGTCTCTTATGCTCATCAAGCCTCCATTTATTTGATCAAAAATACAGACAAAATCAGTAATATTGTGAAATATTACAATTTAAAATAATGGTTTTCTGTTTTAATATTCTTTATATTTATTTCTGTGATGCAAAGCTGAATTTTCATCAGCATTAATACTCCAGTATTTAGTGTCACATGATCCTTCAGAGATCATTCTAATGTGCTGATTTGATATTTGGTTATTGTCAGTGTTGGAAACAACTGTGCTGCTTAATATTTTTTTCTGGATCCTGTGATACTTTATACAGGATTGACTGATTGAATCCTAGCAGGGATTTTCAAAATATTGAAATCTTTCCTAACAGTATGTCTTTACTATTGTCACAGTGCACACAGCAGGGAGGAACAAGGACACACAGACAAGGACGTAAACTCAAAATAATAGTCTTTAATGAAAACATCAGGGCAGGGCAGGGCAAGGCAAGACAAGACAAGACAAGACAAGGCAAGACAAGGCAAGGCAAGGCAAGGCAAGGCAAGGCAAGACAAGGCAAGGCAGAGACACCGGGGACTAACAAGTAGACCAGATGAAATCAAACTCAAAAGACAGGAACTAAATACACAGGCTAATTAACACATAAACACAGCTGGACACGAATTAACTAATGATCACACTTAACAAGGACAGGAAACAAACCAAATATGGACACAAGAGGCAGGAACACATGACACACACAACCGAACCCTGACAACTATCACTTTAAAAAAATAAGAAAATCAATTTAACATCCTTGCTGAATAAATGTATTAATATTCTTTAAAAAAAATGAAAAATAAAATACTGACCCCAAACTTTTGAACAGTAGTGCATGTTGTTACAAAACATTTCTATTTTAAATAAATGCTGTTCTTTTATTCAAAGAATACTAAAATTATCTCAGGTTATAAAAAAATATTAACCCCTTAACTGTCACCGTCCCACCTGTGGGACGCTTAGCGCTCTTTTTTTTGTCGTTTTCTTTTCCCCATCAAATATTTTAGTAATCATCAAATTATATATCATTTTAAAGCTTAAAACCTCAAACTTCATCCTGTGAAAACCATTTTGAAATCGGACATTGCGTTACCATGGAAATTGTACTTTAAAATCTTTTGGCGGTCTCCTTCACCTTAGTGGGCGGTGTCAAATGTCATATTACACCATGTATTACGGTCTTTTAGAATCAAAACTTTTTATAATCTTGACAAAATACATATTGTCGGAAAGGTCTGTCTCTCAGGATTCCATATTTGGTGGTCTTTTTGTGATCGGAGTAACATTGACAGAGATATCTAGACATTTGTGACAAAAAAATGCATCAAAAAAATTAAATGGAGTTTGGATGGCACCCGGTGGCTGTTTGTGGTATGACGCCCTAAACAAAATCTCACAGGAACCTCAATTTTTCTCATATCAACTTCAAATTTGGAACATAACTTATTTAGACATAAGGCTTTAATTTTATGCTAATTTTAGAGTAAAACCTGTTATGTAAAATATTTATTGTATATAAAATATAAAAAAATAATATTGTGTATTTTCTTTACAGTAAATTTAAACTTATATAACTTTTTGTTACATTCATATTTTAAAATAATTCCACTTTTGCAGTAATCTGCTGATTGTCTTCTTTAAAAAGAGTCAAACCTTATGTATGTATTCCAAAGCATTCATGAATTATAAGAGTTTAAGTTTGGATAGTGCACTTTCATGTATATGTTCAAAAATGGGGGGTGACTGTTAGTTAAGAAGCACAACTTTTTCCAACACTGATAGTAAATCAGCATATTAGAATGATTTATGTGACACTGAAAACTGGAGTAGTTATGTTGAAAATGCAGATTTGATCACAGAAATGAATTACATTTTAAAGCATATTAAAATAGGAAACCATTATTTTAAATTGTAATATTTCAAAATATTACTGTTTTTGTCTGTATTATTGATCAATTAAATGCAGGCTTGATGAGCATAGGAGACTTATTTCAAAAACATTAAAAATTGTAATAGTGCCCACACTTTTGACCAGTATGTGCGTTTACAGTAAATGTGCATAAAAACATACATACACACATACAGGTGCATCTCAATAAATTAGAATGTCGTAGAAAAGTTCATTTATTTCAGTAATTCAACTCAAATTGTGAAACTCGTGTATGAAATAAATTCAATGCACACAGACTGAAGTAGTTTAAGTCTTTGGTTCTTTTAATTGTGATGATTTAGGCTCACATTTAACAAAAACCCACCAATTCACTCAATCTCAACAAATTAGAATACTTCATAAGACCAATAAAAAAAAACATTTTTAGTGAATTGTTGGCCTTCTGGAAAGTATGTTCATTTACTGTATGTTTATACTTTTTAAATGTATGTTAATTTTTTAATTAATGTATGTTTTAAATGTATGTTCATTTTTTATTAATTAACTCAATAATTGGTAGGGGCTCCTTTTGCTTTAATTACTGCCTCAATTCGGCGTGGCATGGAGGTGATCAGTTTGTGGCACTGCTGAGGTGGTATGGAAGCCCAGGTTGCTTTGATAGCGGCCTTCAGGTCATCTGCATTGTTGGTCTGGTGTCTCTCATCTTCCTCTTGACAGTACCCCATAAATTCTCTATGGGGTTCAGGTCAGGCGAGTTTGCTGGCCAATCAATCACAGTAACACCATGGTCATTTTGGTACCTTTGGCAGTGTGGGCAGGTGCCAAGTCCTGCTGGAAAATGAAATCAGCATCTCCATAAAGCTTGTCAGCAGAAGGAAGCATGAAGTGCTCTAAAATTTCCTGGTAGATGGCTGCGTTGACTGTGGACTTCAGAAAACACAGTGGACCAACACCAGCAGATGACATGGCAGCCCAAATCATCAATGACTGTGGAAACTTCACACTGGACTTCAAGCAACATGGAATCTGTGCCTCTCCACTCTTCCTCCAGACTCTGGGACCTTGTTTCCAAATGAAATGCAAAATTTACTTTCATCTGAAAAGAGGACTTTGGACCACTGAGTTATTTTTCTCCACAGCCCAGGTAAGACGCTTCTGACGTTGTCTCTGGTTCAGAAGTAGCTTAGTAGCCCTTTTCCTGAAGACGTCTGAGCGTGGTGACTCTTGATGCACTGACTCCAGCTTCAGTCCACTCCTTGTGAAGCTCTCACAAGTGTTTGAATCAGCTTTGCTTGACAGTATTCTCAAGCTTGCAGTCATCCCTGTTGCTTGTGCACCTTTTCCTACCCAAATTATTCCTTCCAGTCAACTTTGCATTTAATATGCTTTGATACAGCACTCTGTAAACAGCCACACCTTTCAGTAATGACCCTCTGTAACTTACCCTCTTTATGGAGGGTGTCAATGTTCGTCTTCTGGATCATTGCCAAGTCAGCAGTCTTCTCCATTATTGTGGTTTCAAAGAACAAGAGATACCAGGAATTTATACTGTAAGGATGGTCATTAATTGAAACTCAAATGTAAATATTCTAATATTTTGAGATACTGATTCTTGACTTTCATGAGCTGTAAGCTCTAATCATCAAAATTAAAACAAAAAAACTTTTGAAATGTTTTACTTTACATGCAATGAATCTAAAATATATGAAAGTTTCACCTTTTGAAATAACTTACAAGAAAAAATTAACTTTTTCACAACATTCTAATTTATTGAGATGCACCTGTATATACTGTATGTAGTGTGTGTGCATTTATTAATCTGCATGTAGGTTATACTTTTATCTTAAAAAAAAACAACAAAAAAAACTAATACAGGTTTATGCAAAACACGGTAGCCAGCATTAAATTGCATTCATCTTGTTTATTTGTGAACACTTGATGGCTCAGATAGAGCATTCAAATGCTTTCTAGCACTGTTCCACAGCAACAAACTTTACCAAACTAAGCACACATTATAAAACGAATGAAATCAGTAATAATGGTGATTAGTGAATAGTGATTAGCTTACTAGCATTCATTTAGCATTGTAATAAACATGCATGTTCTGTAAAGCTGCAGTGAAACGATATATATTGTGAAAAGCGCTGTACAAATAAATATGAATATTTGCGTAGACAGACTGACCCAGCAATGCAAGTGAAATGTCCACTAAAAACCTCCCAGGACATCTTAGCACAAACCATAAGTTTGTAAGTAACACTGTTTGTCTTGCTTCAGTTTAACCGAACATAAGACTGATGTCATCCATTGTACGAACAAATGATCCCAACTTTTCCGCTAAGGAGTTAATTGTAAGCATCCATACTGCAATACGCGTTTACCGCCATCTCTCGTGTACATGCACGCAGCATCAATCAGAGCCGCTTTGAGCCGTCCGGAAGACTACTTTTAATGTTCTTTGTAAGTTTGCACCTCAGTCATATTTAAAGGGTAATTCCAATCACCGTTAATTATTTTATTTTTTTTAAATACCGTAACTTGCGTTTTCGCTAGACTTAAAAAGTACGCGCTGTAGGTTTTGACAGATCTGAGATTTAAAAATGGCGCTGCCGGAAATGTTTCAGGACCAGACATGCGCAGTACTGTTCCAACGCCTTTGTTATTGTTTACGTCCTTGAAATGGTCTATATATATATATATATATATAGCTACAAAATGAGCTGGTCCAGATCCTGCGTGGTACTGGACCAGATCGAGAACAGAGCTGTACCAGATTTGGCCCACATTTGTATTGTATTCACCATATTGGAATCTGTGCCAGTATAGGCCAGTTGTGCCAAAAGACACCGGCCCAAGTCTGTTGCACGAATTTGGCCCAGAACTTCCGGAGGATCTGGGCTAGATGATTTTTGATATCTGGGAATCTTGACTAATATTTGACGTCAAATTGACATCAAGGTCCCCGCTGGGAGCTATATCCATAATTAACAAAATGCTTCGTTTTCATATCAGGTTTTCTAAATGTTCAGTCTATAACATAGGGTAGATTTATGTTCATCCCAGTCTTACACGTAGGTTACCCAAGTCTTTACAATCTTACAAAATTCTTGTTTCTTCCTTGCTTTAGGCCGTAATGTTTATCTGATTTTTATGAAAGTTATTGAACACCTTCCCCTTTAATCGCCAAAAGTGCCCTTTCGGTCCTATGGATGTGGATCTGAGCGTGATTTATGCTTAGTTTCATGAATTTATGATGCTCAGGGGCTAACAGAAAATTAAACTATAATTTGAAAGATGAAGGCTGTGGTATTAATATTGTCCACTAGAGGGACGCGCAAGATAAAAAAAAAAAAAAAAAATCTTTTAGGTCTCCGGCATAGCCTACAATTAAAAACCTTATCATACTGTACCTTTCAATACCGTTCAATATCTTTTACATTTAAATTGAACAACAGACCCACATCTCTCCCACCAATCTCTTAGAAATTACTTATTCCTGAATAAAATAAAGCCTATATAATGTCCCAAAAAGGTGTGTTATGTGGGGTGAAATTATGCTCATAAAATCAACTTTCAGTATGAAATAACTTACCTATGAAAGTCTGACAGTTAGATCCTGACTGATATGTCATTTAGTCAATTTAGTGCACGAATCATCCTATCCATTAAGACACAAAACACTGACTCTTTTCACTAACGTTTTCCTAATTAACTCTCGACTAATATTATTTGCTTGCATGAGTCTTTGAGCATGAAAATCCATCAAAAGCAGTCAAAATATTTCAAAAGTGAGAGGCTCAAGTAAACGAAAAATATAGTCAGTGCATGAATATGAGCGAAAAAAGATTCTACAGCGGATTCCGTCACGAATGAAACATGAGTAAATTTATATAGTATGCATGTTATTAGAAAGCACGGTGCAAAAATTGCACTTCACAAGGCCGACCCAGATGGGACTCGAACCCACAATCCCCAGCTCCGGAGGCTGATGCCTTATCCATTAGGCCACTGGGTCAACACAACTCAGATAGTGAAAACATGCTCTTTTGAAATATGGACGAAACCACGAGTAACTGTATTATTATCTTAAAAAGCTGTATTATTGGGACAGTAGATTTGTTTTTTTGTTTTGTTTTTTTCTATAAAAATTTGGCCTTGTCATGATCGTGTGATATCGCGAGAACCAGTGTCCGTTGAAAACACGCCTTGGGTATGTGTTTACTATTATCATTACCTTAATAAATAACATTTCTTAGAACAATATCAAGAATACAAGTAAATACAAAAAAAAGATAAGTATTACATTAACAGCAAAATCCGAGAGTTAAACAATTAACTTGCCAAGTAACGTTAACTTACATAAACTACATAACATAAACTGCCGAGATGTCAAGGAAACATGTAATACAAATATTTCTTCCAATAAAAACATGCAGACACTGAAGTATGCGGTTTTTATAGTATTAATACACAGTGCTACGTCACTGCTAGATCGAGTTTGTCAAGAACCAGCGTCTAATCAGAGATTATATTTTTTATGGGGAGATACCAGCCTTCGCGGCTCTACCTTTGGAGAAAGCGTAACAGTCTTAAGATCACGTGTGAGTTGATAACCAGTGACATTATAGCATTGACGTCATTACATTTCTGTCAGAAGGTGCGTTCCATTTGACCGTAAGTCTGTGAAGTGCACTTCACAGGGTATTCCGCCATCTTAAGTGAGATTCCAATCCGAAGGGAGCGAACATGCTCAGTTCAAAGGGCACTGCGAACGGCATAGGGAATAAGGGAACAATCGATCGATACATCACTACACAGGAAGTAGGAGAGGGAAAATCACCCAACTGACATTGGCACTGCTTTAGTTAGAACTAGCATGGAGATAGCAGAGCCGTTGAAAGAGATTTTTAAAGGCTCTACAATGGAGGGGTTGCAATAAATGTTGTTATTATTATACAAACTAGAGTATTGATGAATGGTTATGGCGATGAGTTACACTTGCATTGTATTGCATGAATTGGTGAAACTAAGTAAACTGGCGAGAAACAGCTCTGTCTTATTATTATTATTTTTTTTTACTTTATATACCTCAGAAGAGTTAACTATGAGGCTGCGTGTGAGAATGAAAGAGCAGGAGATGAGACCACTACAATCTGTTAATAGTCTAAACATACACATTATGACTATATTTATTGGATTCATAATTGTGTACTTATTTAAATTTAAAAGTAAAATAAATTACAATATTTATTTATGTTATATCATAATCTGGTGACCCCGTCATTGCCATCCGTTGATGACGTTCCAGGGCGTTCCAAACGAGCCTGTTTTGTCTGTTTTCCAAGTTGTTGTTATATAATCTACAAAGAAATAACATTTTACTTGTTTGTAACTTATAGCCACTCAGATATGGAGGACGAGAAATGACTTAAGTATAAATAAATAAATAAATGAAAAAATACATAAACGCAGAAATAAATAAATAAATAAATGTAGAAATACATACATGAATAAATAAATAAATGAATATAGAATTAGATAAATAAATAAATGAATAAATAAATAAATAATTAATTAAATGCTGAAATAAATAAATACATAAATGTAGAAATACATAAATAAATAAATAAATAAATAATTAAATGCTGAAATAAATATATGCAGATATGCATAAATTATTTTGTCAAAAGTGTAATTTTTAATTGTACTATTTTTGAACCATTTGTGTTAAACTACAGTTATTTCTGCATTTATTTATGTATTTCTACATTTATTTATGCATTTCTACATTTATTTATTTCTGTGTCCATATATTAATAAGGTAGGCGGTCCTAACCTCTCTCAATGCAGGATTGGTCAATTAGGCAAACCAGTCAGAACAACCGTTTCTGTTAGGAACGAACACGAGATAGCAATTAGCCTAGTTAGCCTGCTAACTTTATTAACTGCGGTCAAGCCAGCCGCATCTTGAAAATACACGAGCCGTTTCTCAATACCAAGTACGCAAAGTTCGGACTTGCGTTCTTGGTAGTTCCGACTTCGCAAGTTCGACTCGGGAGAGTGAACTCCCGGGGACAGGAGGACGCAAGTCCGGTGTTCCGGTGAATTCAGTTCCCCTGTTTCCCCCTCACAGCGCATGTGCAACTTCAGTACGAAAATCATGGCATCAAAATCTGAAATAGCAGAAAGTTTCCTGTAAGGGCTAGGTTTAGGTGTAGGGTTGGTGTTATGACGCCGTTATGACAGCGTCTTCACATCCATTTTGACCGCTCCCAGCACCTATACCGTAAGTGCGCGATTAGATGCGCAAGCCAAAAAAAAAAAGTGGCTGGCTTGACCGTGTATTTTCAAGACGCAGCTGACCGCAGTGTTTTGAGCGCATGTAAAGCTGGCCTGCTGCGTCTTTTATTTGTTATCAACAATTTTTTATTTAATTTTTTTCACACATAACACAACATAGCATCCAAAATATAACAAAACAAAACAACAGACACATACTCAACATCTCAAGGTCCAATCAAAAGGGAGGGAGAGAGGGAAGGACAACAAGAACACAAAAGTCACTCCTTTATACAATCATGTATATCCAACAAAAAACACTGCCAAGCATGGTCGAAGGCCTGGCCCCACCGACTCGCGCCGTTGCACATTCACACGTCACTATTTGCAGGAGGCTACGGATCCAATATGTTTTTCTACACATGTGTGGTGTAAACCAGTTCTGTATTATTGTCTTCTTCGCAGCTGTAAAACCAGCAAACAACATTCTCTTTTGCATTGAACTAATACAGAGACCAGAATCATCATTAAGAAGACACAAACTTGGGTTAACAGATCAACCAATTCGCAGTAATGATGACAAAACCAGGTTTACATGTGTCCATAGACTGATGACGACAGGACATTCCCAAAACATATGCAGAAAAGTGCCTGATGATGTAGTGTTACATATATGGCAGTTTCATTTTAAATCTTTTGTAAGGAGTTATGTATGCTCTATGAATGACTTTGAAGTGAATAAGACGATAAGCCAGATTTTTAGATGTTAAACTGAGATTAGACCACACTCTCTCCCAGTCGACAGATAAATTAAGGTCAGATAATTCCCTATTCCAAATAGTTTTAATAGAAAGAGGTTTTGTAATGCAATCAATAATTTTATTATATATTAAGGAAGCAGATGGCCGACCAGCAGATGGTGCAATCCAGTCCCGCATAGGATGAGAGGAAATAGAAGATGCCCACGGAACGCCATACGCTTTGAGAGCAGAACGTAATTGAAGAAAGACAAAATATGCGGATGCTGGTAGACAAAATTTGGAATGGACGATTTCCGCATACAAAATTAAAATTGTGCCATAAACGAGTACTGTTACAAAATTTGAAGGGTCCACCTATCCGACGTTCAACCGTTTTCCAGATTTTAATAGAGTTAGCCACAACCGGACCAAATTTATAATTATCCTCTTTTTTTTCCTGTGCCAGTAAATAAAATATCTTGAAGTCTATTTGGTTTAACCTTGTCAGCTTCAATCACCCTCCATGAAACTGTAGATTGAGGATCAACCCAATTATGAAGAGCCTTAAGCTGGAACAACCAATAATATAATTCAAAATTTGGTACAGCTAGTCCTCCTGCGCTATTAGGATGTTGTAATGTGGTAAGTTTAATTCTGGGACATTTATCATTCCAGATAAACTTAGAAATTATGGAGTTGATCTCCTTAAAGTAACCTGGAGGGGGAGAAAGTGGTAGCATAGACAAAAAAAAATTAAATTGAGGTAACAAATTCATCTTAACAGTGGAGATTCTTCCTTGGAGAGAGACATTAAGAGAGAGACATTTTTGACCTTAACTAAAATGTAATTAAAATTGTCTCTGGCAATCTTATGAATGTTTTTATAAATGGTAATGCCCAAATAGATGAAAGATTCCTTAATAGGGCTAAATGAGGGAATAGAAGAATTAACCTTAACATTGTTAATTGGCATTAAAGCAGATTTGCTCCAATTTATTTTATATCCTGATAGGCTACTAAAATGATCAAATTCCTTAATTATACTAGAGACTGAAACATCAAAGTGGTCTAAATATAGAATAATATCATCAGCGTATAATGAAATACTATGATTATGATCATGAATCTTAATCGATACTTCAGATTTCCTGATGGCTTGCGCTAAGGGTTCAAGAGATAGACAAAACAATAAGGGGGAAAGCGGACACCCCTGCCTCGTTCCCCGCTGTAAAGGGAATGTAAATAATATTACCAGTAAATAACCAGTTAATATATGTAAATAATATTACCAGTTATGACTGATGCTGCAGGTGAGTGGTATAATGTCTTAATCATAGAGATGAAGTGTTCACCGAAGCCGAAACATTGCAGAACTGCCCACATATAATTCCACTCTAGCCTGTCAAAGGCTTTTTTGTATCAAGTGAAAAGACCGCACAAGGGGTTGGGTGGGAGTCCGCAAAGTCAAGAATATGAAGGAGTCGACGCATATTGTCAGATGCATTGTGCCCCTTGATGAAACCAGTTTGGTCCTCCTTGATCAGACTATGAATTACCTTCTCCATACGAGAAGCAAGAACTTTAGCATATATTTTTAGATCACATGGGATAAGCGAAATCGGTCTGTAGCTGGAACAATCTAATGGATCTTTCCCTTTTTTAAGAAGTAATGAAATCAGTGAAGTTTTTTGATCTCTATGAACTACCCCATGTTCAATTGCAAAATTAAATGAGTTAAGCATAAGTATCCCTACCAAATCCCAAATTTCTAAATATAATTCAGGGGGGAGACCATCTAGACCCGGCGATTTGCCCTTTTGAAGGCTTTTTAGAGAGACGTGGAGTTCCTCCAAACTTAATGGGGCCTCCAAAGATTCTTTATCTATCTGTGAGATCCGAGGCAGTTCCAATTTATCTAAATACTGCTTACAAATTGGTTCATCAAAATCTGTTTTGGCTTTATACAAATTTGTGTAAAAACCTTTAAATATGTCATTAATTGCCACAGGATTCGTGGTGACCTGATCATCCGATGATTTTATTGCGCTAATATATGCCTTAGACTCGCATTCTTTCAACCTAAGGGCCAATAAATGACTAGGTCTCTCTGATTCGAAATAATATTTTTGCTTAGTCCTATGTAAAATAAATTCCACCTTTGAGTGTGAAAGTAAATCATATTCTTCATTTAAAGAGGACAGCTGTGTAGCCTGTTGCTCAGTAAAATGTTGTTTTTGTAGGTTTTGTAATGATTGGATTTTATTTTCTAATTGTGTAAACTGGTGAGTTTTCGCTTTGGCAAGAGTAGAAGAGAAAGATATACAGAAACCTCGTATAGCACACTTAGTCATTTCCCACAGTATTTGAGGATCCACATCAGAGGGCATATTAATTTCAAGAAATTCCTTAATATATTCTTTTAGAGAAGTAATGAAAGTCTGATTACTTAATAATGATATGTTAAAGCGCCATCTAGGGGACTTGGCTTTAACATCGGAAAGAGGAACACTGCACAACACAGCAGAATGATCAGATAATAAAATTGGTAATATAGAGATGGAGGAATTAGATGAAATTAAAGATGGGCTGAGAAATATGTAGTCTATCCTAGATAAAGTCTTGTGTCTATTAGAAAAAAAAGTGAAGTCCTTAGCTTTAGTATTCTGAATTCTCCAAAGATCGATTAAGTTAAGCTCAGTGATAAATTTATTCAGTAATTTAGAGGATGGATTGGCTGTTGTATTAGATTGAGATTTATCTAAAGCAGGATTTATGACAGCATTAAAATCACCACCCACCACTAGAGGGCAATCAATCTCCTCAAGTAGAGTTTTGGAAATCTGTGTAAGGAATGCACTGTCTGTCTCATTCGGACCATAAATAGAGACCAATGCTAACCTATTATTATATATTTTGCATCGGATAAAAACAAATCTACCCTTCTCATCACTACCAAGGTGTTCAATCGTTAAATTTAACTTCCGGTTAACAAGGATAAGCACCCCCTTAGTTTTATTTTGAGCGCAGGAAAAATTTATAATACTTATTCTGGAAACGTGCCACGTCAGATTGTTTTAAATGTGTCTCTTGAATTAGGGCACAGGAAATAGATTTACGGTGTAAATATTCTAACACACGGGTTCGTTTAACAGCAGAATTTAAACCATTCACATTCAGTGATAAAATATTTAGAGTATGCATTGAATATCATAATCCCAAGATTGTATTCAATAAATAAAAAAAAGCATTAGCACTTCCATTCTGTAAATAACATGTAAACGCTGATGTGCATTTTAGATACCAAACCTCCTAGATGAAAAATCCCTTTAGAAATAAGGTAAAATAAATAGAAGTATAAATGTCTGTTGTAAAAAAACAAAAACAACATAAAAACATGAACAACCGACAACCATAAACAAGGAACAACTCAGACCGCACATTACCGAGAACATAGGTAGTGATGGTTCGTAACCGATCCACTCCAACGCAAGACATGCCTCCCGAAAGGCTCACACAGTCAAAAAAAAAATATATATATTTTTTTTTTAATTAAACCTACTCTCCATTAGTCCCCTCCAAAAAAGAAAAAAGGAGTGTCAGTCTTACCAGCAAAGAGATCGTTGTACCGGATATATAGGGACAATATCCCAGTAGAAGAGAAGAGAGAAGAAAAAACAAAAAATAGGTTTAGCAAGCTTCCATGTCCATCCTGCCATCCTCCCTCACTGGGCAGCTAGGACCATGTCCGTCCCGGCCATCAAGCCCCTCCCGCCGGGCCGGAGAGACAGCGGCCGCTGTTCCCCCGTCGTCCCTCCACAGAGCCGCGGCATACGTTCTCCGCTGAGACAGGGAGCTGACAAAATCCTCCGCTTTCTGAGGAGAATCGAAGCTTCTCTGCTCACCCTTGTGCCGTAGTTTAATTACCGCCGGATAGATGATGAAGGGCTGGAGACCAAGCGCTGTCATCTTCTTCAAAACCGGACCAAATGCCTTTCTCCTGATCGCTGTAGCTGGACTAAAGTTGGGAAAAAATAGCAGTGTGACATTGTTCTGTGCGCATTTCACCAGATAAGCCTGCCGGGCACCCTTCAGGATTTCCGATCTGTCATGCCATCATAGTACACGGAAGATGAACCGATCGGAGCCCCTCCCTCCGTCATACACGCGGTGCACCCGGTCAATCTCAATGTCACGGCCCCTCAAGGAAGGAATCCACTTGGAAAGATTAACTCTGACGAAACCAGCTGCGTCGGGACCCTCCGCCCCCTCTGGTAACCCCACCAGCCTCACGTTGTTCCTCCTGCACCTGTCCTCAATATCCGTCATCTTCTCGGTGAGTCGCTCCAGCAGATTTCTTAAGTCCGTGACTGTCCTCCTATCCTCACGCGCAGCTGCCTGAACAGAATCAACACGGTCACGTGTCTGCTTCGTCGCGGTAGCTATGGCCTCAAATTCCTCTCTTAGCTCTTTAACAGACTTGTTGGTCACTTGTATGTCCTCACGCAGTTCGCGCAATGCTGGAATCAGCAAAGAGTCCATCGCATCTCTTACTGCCGAATTCACAACCGAATTCAAAGTGCTTTGCCGCTCTTTAAGTGCTAGTTCAATGCCGCTAGCAATAGCATCTTCGGGGTCCTCTCTGGAGATGGCGGAATCTATGAATTTTTTCTTCATTGGCGATTGCTCAATCTCTCTTTTCCGATCCCCTTTGTCTGCCTTAGCACTCATGATGGGTCCAATGCAGAGTGGTTTAAATTTTACTGACAGGATCATACAATATGTGGCAAAGTGAGCAGAGCGAAAGACTAAGCCTGCATTGCCGTCGATGCAGTGATCCCCCGCCTGCTGCGTCTTGAAGACCGGCGAACACAGCTGGATCAAGGTCTATATCCATATCAGCTGATAACTAATTAATCGACTACACGTTCCAAATGAAACAAGGTAGTCGCTTGGTGCATGATCTACATCACTTGCTATTAAACGCAAATCATTAGCAATGGTAGTATCCACAGTAGTACAGCCGTAACGATAACGATCCTGTCTAACCAATCCTGCTTTGAGAGAGGTTAGGACCGCCTACCTTATTAACATACGGACACAGAAATACAGAAATAAATAAATGTAGAAATGCATAAATAAATGTAAAAATAAATAAATGTAGAAATACATAAATAAATGCAGAATTAAATGTAGTATAACACAAATGGTACAAAAATAGTACAATTATAAATGACACTTTTGACAAAATAATTTATTCATTAATTTATGCATATCTGCATTTATTTATTTATTTCAGTATTTAATTAATTATTTATTTATTCATTCATTTATTTATTTATATATTTCTACATTTATTTATTTATTTATTTCAGCATTTATTTATTTATTTATTCATTTATTTATTTATGTATTTCTATATTTATTTCTTCATTTATTTATTTATTCATGTATTTATTTATGTATTTCTACATTTATTTATTTATTTATTTATTTATACAAGTCATTTCTCGTCCTCCATATGCATTTGCTCTCTTATGCGCGCTGTTTTTTTAGGTTTCACTTTCAACTCATACAACGCATGTTTCCAAGATTTGGAATAGAAGGAGGTATCAGTTACTGTAGAAGATTTGTCGCCTCGCACCACTTCCCGTGTGGACAGTCAGCGCATCAACTGATTATAATGGGTTCTTTTGGTGTAGACACGGCTTTAGATAAGGATTAATCACACGTCTTAGGCTGGAAATATCCAGAATTAGGTCAAACAAAAGGTGTCCATGGGAACGGAGCTAGTGAAACACACACGCCATGCATTGAACACAAGCATCATGCTCATCCAAACAGCGCCTGTCGTGTGCCCTCAGCTTTTTGAGCTAACTGCATTTTTTGTATGTAACCAAAAACCAAAAACAACATTGACAGCATCAGAAACAAACCCGTAAACTGATGTCCAGGGGCATTTAAAAAAAAAAAAACGTATTAAATGTATGCATCATGAATATGGAATACCACGTTCTTAATTCCAATCGATAAATTCAGTTAAAATAATAAAGGGCTGTTACTAGTAAAAATCCAATCAGTGTCAACAAAAGCCATCAGAGACATCATTACTGAATGAAATTACACTGCAATTAGCCTACAAATGCATAAAATGTTATGAAATTAATGTTTTAAATTTTGAAGGCAGAAATATGTCAATCAATTAAATAATATGTTTAGTATGAAACTAAAACAGACACTAGGTGGCGCCAAGTCACTGTCTTAACGAGTGAGTTCTATCCGGATTCCTTCAAATAGGTTAGCTGATTACGAAAACACCACTTGTTGCCGTGGTTCAGCTGTGGATTTGTTTCTATGATAATTATATGTAGGCCTAATGTGCCTATTTAAAAAAATAAAAAATATTTTCATGACAAAATGATCAAAAAGATGGGGGAGCACGACTTCTCGTGGCCATTAATGCACGAACCTGCGTGACCATAGCAACCTCGGATATTCAGAAATGGATATTATGAATACTAATATTTTGTTTTGAATTTAAGAAAGTGCAGAATTAAGAATTATTATATTAACGCATACTACACATACAGTGCACAGCATAAATGAGTACAGCCCCTCTGAATAAATATAAAATATGTATTTTCTTAACGATCACTACTATAATTCATGGAAAGATGGCAAAATTGAAATGTATTAAACATATACTTAATAAAAACGACAAAATATATATCAATATTTTCTGTAAGATAAGTAAATTAGCCAATTTTGTTTAAATGAAGGATTGCAGAAATGAGTACACCCTAGATTTAATTAAGCAAATGTATAATATTCTAGTACTTAGTATGTCCTCCAGGACTTTAAGTATACTGCTCTGACCCTTCTTGGCACTGAGTGTACAAGTTCATGACAATTTTTCACATCTGTCCTGTTTAACTCCTGGTGGAAGACCTCCTTAATAGTGATGGGAAGACCGGTTCTTTTCCGCGAACCGGTTCTGTCGGACAGTTCGTTTCCATGAACCGGTTCAAAAAACCGGTTCATCAGTTCTTTTACGCCCTAACGTAATGACGTCATTCGCGATGATGTAATGATATAATCTATCGTCCCGGGCCGGGATGAAAATACACATTCAAATATATAAAGTCAGTAATCATAACTTCAGTCAGTTAAAACATCATAATCATGATCTTTAAAGTTTACAATTAAGTTTTGCAAGCACCCAAATACAGGTAGAGGCAGTGATGTGCATACAAGGATTTAATCTTGAAGATATAAAGTGAATAAATTAGTTGTCATCAGCGCAGAGACCATAATCATTTACTATACATAATCCATTGCAATTTATTTGTTATTAAATAAACTTACGTTTCGCCCTCATTCAGCACAGAACCAGTTGTCCAAAAGACGTGCTGTGTCAGTCATAGTAGGCAATCACTGTTCGCTGAATCACGCATGCGCAGTATCATCGGCTCATCGGTTCTCAAATCGGACGTGTCCGAAAGAAACGGTTCTCGGTTCAGTGTACTGGTGATCCGAAAACCGCTGCAACCGATTCTTGACTCGAGAACGAGAACCGCTCTAACCGGCGCACTGCACGCGCGTTCAGTGTATCAGCTGCTCTGCTCGTGCTCATCATCAGTTCTATTTCATACAAACTCAATTTGTGAATGTGTCATCATTAACTATAATACAGCACAGGTATTTCATAAATCATCCCTTATTCCTATTAAACATAGAGTCTTAATTATGGTCCAACATCCCTGACAAACCCCTCTGTCCTATAACCTAACAGCATCTTCAACTGAACAAAGTACACAGATGATATATATTCATTGTTAAAAAATAAATAAATAAATAACATGTTTTATATCACGCTTTCTGATGTTTAACAAAATACTTGGATAATATGCTTTTCGTCCGCTTGAAAAATTACACGCATGCGCAGTATCATCAGCTCATCGGTTCTCAAATCGGACGTGTCTGAAAGAAACGGTTCTCGGTTCAGTGTACTGGTGATCCGAAAACCATTACAACCGCTCTAACAGGTTCGTTCTTTACCTGGCTCCCTGCACACATGCTGCTCTGCTCCTGTTCATCATCAGTTCTCTCTTCACAGCAGTTCACTCAGTGTACTGTTTGAGTAAATTAATAACTCCGAGATATTGGTTTATTTCGAGACAGAGGGTGTGTTAGGCACGTTAAAAAAAGTGAATAATTTAAGTAATTTGTGGATTAGTGCTTACTGGAGACGTGAACCGTTTCAAACGATTCAGTCCGATTTGGTGAACTGATTTGACCGGTTCACTAAGAAGATCCGGTTAAATTTAACAATTCGTTCGCGAACCGGACATCACTACTCCTTAAATGCTCTGGGGCCGGTTGCACCAGCTAGATGTAAAAAAGCTGTTTGTAAGCCCTACGCTGGGCTTTGCAACGTCCAGATTTATGATAAATATTTACACCTGTTGAACCAACTAAAACTACGATCAGGCGCAACTACGCCCGGCGTAGACGATGCGCATCCACGCTGACACATTCTCCTGCAGTTATAGATATAGCTGAGACGACGTTCACGCTGCAATGGCTACAACTACTAATATAGAACTGAATTGCTCAAGACATCATAACAAGTGAAGCCACCGCGCCATGATTTCATTTAGTAAACATTTTCTAACAAGTCCGCATTTTTATATAGTCTCCCTGCACGTTCCCATGACAGATTTCTTCAAACAAACATTAAAAATGAAGGCGGCAGGTTAAGTAAAATATAATGAATGCAATACAATGCTTCACTCTAGTTATTTTTTTCTAGCTGACTATCGAGGTTATATGTACAATGAATGTCTTGAGGTAGCCAAATGTGACTTACGTGACATTGTGTGTTTCACTGACGTCGTTCTGTGGCTGGAAAACCACATTTATAGTTTATATTTTGTGATAAAACTGACAGAATTTGAAAGCTGATACTTTTATTTCTGATTAAAAGCAACAAAGCACAAAACTTACTGCGATTATTGAATGGCAGGCAGCCAGGCACGCTACAAAGCTAATGAATGGAATTAAAGACGTGAAATATTTCCAAGCATACTATCCTTCCAAGCAAGATGTGGAATGGTAGGCTACTTTTTTTTTATAATCCCAGATCATATGTAATATTTTACTGCATAATTAAAAGCTATATATATATATATATATATATATATATTATTAGTTCAATTACTGTCGACAGAGAGCAGGGCCATGCAGAGCCCTTTGGAGGGGCAGGTGCTCAAAGTATAAAAGGGGCACATGGAACATGTTCCGCCCATTGAGTTATGTACTCTGAGTTTTTTTGCTTGGGACTCTTATTTTGAAAATTACCTGACTAATCAAGAGAGCAGCCATCTTAGTTTAGTTTTGCTCAGCTCTCTCTAGCATTACACTACATGTGACTGCTGCTACAGTTTTCTGTAATGTTCATGCCTTTGAAAGCATTGTCAGTAAGTTATTTTTTGTAAAATGTGTCAATTGAGAACATTTTCTTTATTTCCTATGCTGTATTTGTAACAATTAAGCGTTATTATATACACATTCTTCTAAATGCTTAAACAGTTAATTTTGCCTTTTCAGGCTTTATATGTGAATGTTTTGCATTCTGTTTACTAATACCACTTTATTCCTGTATCGTTTTTGATAGTTTCATTCTCATTCAATGCACATTGGAGTTAGTGTTGCTTTCGTCAACGAAAATTATGACTAAATATCGTCGTCAACGAACCTTTATCACGTGACGAAAACGAGACGAGACGCAAAGTAAATGCTGGTCATGTGACGATGACGATAATTAAATGTATAATGCAATATTGTTGACGAATAAAAACGAGACTAAATGTGGTTTACAAAATAAAAACTATGCTAAAATGTCTCTTCATTTTCGTTGACCAAAACGAGACGAAACGAAATGTTATAACGTTATTTTGTCTCGTTTAGTCACGTTATTATTATTTTGCAGTATTTCTGTTTCACGTGACTTAACGTTACTTCAGGGGCTGTCAGGGTTGCCAGGTTTTCGCAACAAAACCCGCCCAATTGCTACTCAAAACTAGCCGGTAAAAGTTCCAGGGTCTAAATATTCCATTCCAGCATTCCAGGGGCTAAATATCACGTTATTGGGGTCGCTTCAACCCGCGGACATGAAAAACAACCCACGGCAACAGTGTTAAAGTAGCCCAATTCCGCGGGAAAACCGCAGACTTGGCAACAGTCTGCACAGACGCAGGCGACGTCACTTCCTCAAGCTCCACTCGTGGCATTATTTAGAAGACGACAACAAACAAAGTTAAGTATGACACAGAGAAAGGGACCGATGGCCGGCTTCATCTGACTTCAGTTTACAAGCAATACAAGTAACAGACACACACATATTATTTGCACTCTTTAGTATGTTATTGTAGCTCGAGCATTCAAGCACCTTGTTTCTCTTTGTTAAACTTGAATGTATATATTTTTTTTCTGGCATTGTCATGTGATAATATTTTATTTTATTTATTGTTTTTATTTATTTAAATTTGTGTGTACTTCTAATATGTTTGGTTGGTAAAATAAATGTTGTAAATTCAAATCAGAGTGTCTTTGGATGTATTCTTGAGTCTATAAGGTAACAATAATATAATAAGATAACCTTGTTTGAAATGGGTTTGGCTAAAAGAAAATTTTGGTTTCGTCTATACTGCTAGGTACTTATACTATATTGACTGGGTTAAATAGAATTACATTACTAAAAAGAGGCTAAAATACAATTTTCATTGACTAAAACTAGACTAAATGTCATCAGTTTTCGTTGACTAAAACTAGACTAAAATGTCATCAGTTTTCGTCGACTAAAACTAGACGAAAATAGTCATGGATAATTCTGACTAAAATAAGACTAAAATGCTCAGACTTTTAGTTGACTAAAACTTGACTAGACTAAAAAGAGTATGAACGTGACTAAAACTAATAAAAACTAAAATGACAGCTTCACACAAAGACTAGACTAAAACTAAAATTAAAACAGGCCGCCAAAAACAACACTAATTGGAGTAAAAGAAGTTTTGGAAACTATACCCTGGCTCCAGTCTTTATTTGAATGGAGTTTGGCTTGCTGCTGAATTGTGTTCACACATATGGAAACACACAAGGAGAGCAGTACAGTGAAATGACATAAACTGGCTGGCTGAACATCCTGACAGAATCATACAGCAGCAAAAAGCGAGCATCATGGCTGAAAGGTATCCAAAAGACACCACACGAGGAAAGACACAAAGTAAAAGTAACAGAACATCCGACACAGCCTCTAAAAGTTCCATAAGAACTTCAAGATCCTCGAGATCTTCAGTTGGTGTTGCTGCAGCACGTGCTAGAGCTAAGGCAGAGGCTGCAGTGTGGTATGGAAACCTCAGTGTGGTATGGAAACAGCTCCAGTCAAGACTGCAAAGCCTTGCAGAGAGTTGTGCGCTTAGCTGAGCTGCAGAAGCAGAGCTGTCAAAATCATCAAAGACTCAAATCACCCTGGTAACTGTCTTTTCACCTTGCTGCCATCTGGTAAGTGCTTCCGCTGCCTGATGGCAAAAACTGAGAGACTTAGGAGGAGTTTCTTCCCCCAGGCCATCAGACTCCTGAACTCAAACTCAGCCTCTTAACATCACCATGACTTCACTTATTAATCACTCACAATCAGTAAGATACTCACACTCATTATTCTCTACCTCATACTGACAGAGTCATTTGCACACATCACTTTCTGTGTTTTGGTATCTTATTTTTTTATTTATTTTTTGAGATCGCTGCTACATGTCAACCATGTACAACCTATTTGCACATTCCTCTCTTGTACAGTCATGCTTATCTTATCTTAATATTTAAGTCTGCAGTATACTATCATGCACATTATTTTATATTTTTTTCTTTATATCTTTTTTTTATTCATTTAATTTTATGTATACTACTTTGTGTTGTTTTCTATAATATTGCACTGTCCATGGAGCGGACCTGACTCACATTTCACTGCTGGTTAATACTCTCTATAATCGTGTATGTGACAAATAAATCTTGAACTAGAACTTGAACTTGAACTTGCACGAGCTCGAGTTACCTTTGCAGAGAAAGAAATTGCAATTAAGGTGGACAAAGCATGACTAGAGGCTAACTTGGAAGCCCTGCATCTAGAAAAAGAGGCTGCAGCTGCTAGTGTAGAAGCAGAGATACTAGAACCGGCAGCAGAGTTTGAGGACGAAGAGCTGTATGACAGGAAAAGTCACTCTTCATCAGCACGAAGCACAGAGAAGCGTGTTTGTGATTATGTCAAGGACCAAGCTACATATTTCAGCGACCAGGCTGACTTGGCTCCTGATCAGGCTCAGGATTGCAAATCTGAACCAGACCAAGTAACAGAACAAAATATAGTGCATGTGAATGATAGCCAGTATGTCATACTTGATGCATGTTCCTCCTCTTCATCTCAAAGAGAGACAAAAATGCAAAAAGTAAAACTCCCAAGAAACATAAAAGAGGAGTCAACAGAAAGACTAGTCAGTAATAAATGGCAGCAACAGCCCCAGTTCAGTGGCGTATCAAGCTCTTTGCCACAAAACACAGACACTACAGGCATGATGGACCTAGTGAAATATCTAGCGTGCCGTGAGCTTGTCAGCAGTGGTTTAACACGCTTTGATGATCGCCCTGAAATTTACAGAGCCTGGAGGTCCTCATTCACCAATACAACAAAAGACTTGGGTCTTACAGCTGGTGAGGAGTTAGACTTGTTGTCAAAGTGGCTCGGCAGAGAGTCTTCTGAATATGTGAGACGTCTCAGGGCAGTTCACATAGGAAACCCAGAAGCAGCTTTAAAAATGGTCTGGAATAGACTTGATGAATGTTACAGTTCACCTGAAGTTATCGAAAGTGCACTGTTTAAGAAATTAGACAGTTTTCCCAGGATTTCAGGTAAAGATAACCTCAAACTAAGAGAGCTCGGAGATCTTTTAATGGAGATGCTCTCAGCTAAAGAAGACGGTTATCTGCCAGGCTTAGCCTATTTAGACATCAGGCCAATAGTCGAAAAACTGCCATATACCTTACAAGAGAAATGGATTTCTCAAGGCTCAAAGTACAAAGAAGAATTTGGTGTTTCTTACCCTCCTTTCTCGTTCTTTACTCAGTTCATTTGCAATCATGCCAAAACACGCAACGATCCCAGCTTTTGCTTTTTCCAGTAGTTGCCATACACAGTATGAAAGACTCCCTTCAAAGACACACTAATCTCAAGACACCAGTGTTCAGGGTGTCCACGGATCCTTAAAAAGTCTTAAATTCCATAATATAAAAATAAGGCCTTAATTAGCATTAAAATGTCTTAAATTTGCATTTCAAAGGTCTTAAAAATAAAATCTAACCGACCCCATAAAGAAGATTTTATTTTCGTTTTGAAATCAATTTAAAATCTTTTCGTCTATTTGTCACGCAGAACGAAATAGGCGGAACCAGGTTCAACCAACTAAAATACGCGTTCGCGTGGAGTTCGTTTAACACAGGCTTTACGTAGCTGCGTGAACCGTGGAGAAGTTTGAGCTTTAGCCTTTAGCCATGGGGAAATGCAAATTTAATGAAAATTGGTTACATAACCCTAATTTTGCGCCGTGGTTAAGACCAGTTAATGGCAATGTGTTTGAGGTCCAGTGCATACTATGCAAAAAAAAAATTAAACTCGGAACAATGGGAATGAAAGCTTTGGAGACCCACATGCAGTGTGAAAAACACAGAGCGGCTGCGGAAACCTGTCGGAAAACACCTGGCATTTCTCAGTTCTGCTCCGTCGCGCCCACAACGGTAGGCCTATCACCGAGCGCTGCTGCATCCCAAACACCGGCGTCTGCATCAGCTTCAAGTTCAAGCACAAGTCCAAGCTTCCACTCCAGCAGACATCAGAGCATCGCTTGGCTCCACCACAACACTCAAAGCCGAGGTACTCTGGTTTCTGCATACGATAACGAAGCATCAGTCGTATAATGCTAACGAGGCTGTCGGGGACATTTTCCGAACTATGTTTCCCGACTCTGAAATTGCTCGTACATTTGCGTGCGGCAAAGACAAAACCGCATACATTGCAAGATTTGGACAGGGTCCTTACATAACCAAGCTCCTCGTTGCGGATGTTAACAAGGAAATGTTTGTTTTAATGTTTGATGAGAGCCTTAATGAAACATCCAAAAGTAAGCAGTTGGACTTGCATGTTCGATATTGGGGACAGGATGTCGCCCAGTCAAGATACCTAGGGTCACAATTCATGGGACATGGGACAGCTCAGGATTTGCTTCACCATTTCAAAGTAAGTACCAACCCATCACAAATCATTTTTATGTATCATAACAAGCAATAATTATTCTTATCATAAGGAGTGTATATATATAAATATATAAAATACACACTCCATATAGAGAGAGCTATATAAAATATTTTTAATTTAGATTGTTTCATTAACATAATCTATTCTGTTTTCAATAGAACATGTTTTATTTGCTGTCTGAGAAATGTAATTACATTTGTAAATACATTTCCAGTATTTGGGGAAAAAATACTATCTGCAAATCCTTGACATTGCACATACACAAATGTAATTTATATATATAATTTTTTTTCTCATTTATTTAAAAAAAAAATTCTAGGAATGTGCACTGCAGCTGGACTTGAAAAAGCTTCTGTCTGTTTCTATGGATGGACCAAATGTCAATTGGAAGTTTTTAGAACTCCTGCAACAGGAGCAGCATGAGCAATTTGGTGGCACACACCTAATTGTGGTGGGAAGCTGTGGCCTCCACACCCTACACAACGCCTGCAAACATGGCTTCTCCATTTGGCACCTGTAGAAGGTTCTGAGGGCCTTGCACATACTCTTACACAATGTGCCAGCTAGGAGGGAGGATTTCACTGCTCTAACCAAATGCACAAAATTTCCACTTCCGTTCTGTGGACACAGGTGGCTCGAAAATCTACCAGTCGTGGAGAGAGCTTTGGAGGTCTGGCCATCAGTGACCATGTACATGGATGCAGTTAGGAAAAAGAAGATACCAAATCCAGGAACGGCATCTTATGACACTCTTGAAGCTGCTGAAAAAGACCCTCTTATTCTGGCAAAGCTACATTTCTACATGCTATCACAAGGACCTTCAGTCCTTTCCTTACCTTCTATCAAACAGATGTGCCTGTGATTCCATTCCTTGCCAAATACTTGGCTGAGCTGATGAAGGTATTGTAATTCCAGTACAGCATTCTGATAATGCTAATAATTAAACTAATAATTTTAATTTAAATCTTGTTTTGGAAGTTTTACATTTAATGGCATACAAACCTTATGAGACTAGGGAATGAAGCAAATACTAACAACAATACTTGTTACAGTAGTATACAACAACAGTACTTTTCTGTTGAATGTCAAATAATTAAATTGAACTTAAGTAAATGTAATATTTGGGTAACTTTTTTTATGTTTTGGCAGAGTATGCTGAGGCGTTTTGTCAAGAAAGAGGTACTCAAGGATATCAGTCCACTTCAGCTGGTCAGGTTGGATGTCAGTGACAAGCAGAGCTGGGTCAACCCAAAGGAAGTAAACATAGGCTTGGGTGCAGAATCTCTTCTTAAGGTATTGTTTTCACATTTATTTTGATGGATTCAGCTAAAAGCTTGATTTTATAATAGGTCATAATAGGTTATAATAGGTGGTTTACATCCTCCCATCAGGAACTACAGAAAGATAGGGGAACTCACAGTTCTGGAGTTTAGGAAAGACTGTCAAAGTGATGTCTACCATCATCCAGAAAGTACAGGACAAGAGCCCATTAAAGTATCCTGTAGTGAGGCAGGTGGCCTGTTTGGATCCCAGCATGATGTTGTCTGACCCTGACTGGTGCAAGAGCAATATGACAAAACTGGTGCAGAAGTTTTTGCAAGCCCAACAGTTGTCAGGAGGTGTCTCTGCTGGTAGGAAAGAATAGTTCAGTTCTATCAAAGTGTAGTAAATCAAGTTATGAAATATCCTATTATTCTAAATGTAAGAAACTGGCTTGTGTAAACATTATGTATTAATACTTTATATGCATAATTTTTCTCATCACTGTTTGTTTTGGCCTTTTGTCTTGGTTGGCCGCGGAAGCATGGCAGCGGGCTTTGTGATGAACGCACTTCATTACCACCGAACCTTTTTGGTTTTTTTTGGGTAGATAATTGATCAACAAAAAATATATTGAAATTAAGATACAAATTCGTTCCAAAAGCAAGGGATTCCACAAAAGAAAAGAATATGAAGTGGTCAAAAATTATGTCTGACCCACTTCCAATCTTCCGGCGTCATCCCGTGATTACCACGCCCTTTATGACGTTTACAATTTCCTTTCTTAATTAACAAATTGAACCAAAAAACACAAAGAAATAATATTTAAACACATAATTTAAAAATAAAAAACACTTTCTTATATGGCTACAACACTGTTGTTTTCTTTAGGTGATGTGAAAATCCAGCAGTTGAATTCTTATCTGCTGAAAATGAGACCCTTCTCTCATACCAACCCACAGAGACCAGGCTAGATAGATTCTTGCATGGTGTACTTGCCGAGCGCTATGAGGAGTTGTGGGGCTTTTGCAAGAAACTGCTTCTCCTGTCCCATGGGCAGGCTACAGTGGAGAGGGGATTCTCCATTAACAAGGAAGTGGAGACCTGCAATATGCAGGAGGAGACGATGGTCACGCATCGACTGGTATGTGATTATGTCAACATCTGTGGGGGGCTCCTCAATGTGCCTATTTTTAAGGAGTTACTGGCCTCGGCTGCATCTGCCAGGTCTAGATACAGAATGCACCTTGATCAGCAAAAGGCTAAGAAAATTACAGATGTCCAGGCACAGAAATGGAAAGCATTAGAAGAAAACATAGAGGACCTGAAAAAGAAAAAGAGAATTCTGGTCCAGGTCTCAATAAGCCTGCAGAGGGATGCTGATCAGCTTGCAGAAGAAGCTGAAGGAAAAGCTGGCACTTTAATGGCACAGCTCATTACAAAATCAAACACACTGAGAAAGAGATATAAAAAAAACAAGTGAATTACAGCAAATTGAGACAGAGTTGGAGACAAAAGGCAAAGAACTGAGATCAATGCAGTAAAAACCAAATGTTCAGGTTAATGGTGTGCATTGTACATGCATCATGTTACTGCTGTGCAGTGTTTGTTTGAAATCTTTATAGGCTCAGGCTGTCAATGTTCTGCCTAATGATTCGTTTCACTCTTTCTGTATATCAATAAACAGTATGTTGAGGTAATTGTATTGTGTGATGTTTGCAAATTTATTACTACGAAACTGGTCTTAAATTTCATTGTGCATGGTATTAAAAAGGTCTTAAAAAGTCTTAAATCTAACTCTTAGAAACCTGCAGATACCCTGAGTGTTGGTACACAAAACTGAAATCTCACACGATGCGCCTCAAGACAAAACGCCTTCTAAAGATGACCCAGCAAAATATTGTCCCATCCACAATAAACCCTACCCTTTAAGGAAATGTAGAGGCTTCAGACTGAAGACAATCGATGAACGAAAAGTTTACTTGAAAGAGCAAGGGATCTGCTTCAGGTGCTGCTCATCATCATCATCACATTTTGCTCGTGATTGCAAAGCTACTCTAAAGTGTGATGAGTGCAACAGCGACAGTCATAATTCAGCTCTGCATCCCGGTCCACCCTCATGGATGCACAAAATTCAAAGTTCTTCATTACAGCATGGCGGGGAGGATGAAGAAATTCCAAAAACTCAAGAGGTGACCTCTCTTTGCACTGAAGTGTGCCACGGCCTTTCAATGAAATCGTGCTCTAAAATATGTCTCGTCAAAGTGTTTCCTGAGGGACAACCTGAGAAGGCTGTTAAGATGTATGCTATGCTTGATGATCAGAGCAACAGATCTCTGGCCAGGTCAAAGTTTTTCGATCTGTTCAACATCAATAGCAAAACATCTCCTTACAGCCTAAAGACATGTGCTGGATTGATTGATTGTTATGGAAGAAAAGCTATCGGATTGAGGCAGCAAATGGTGGAATTAGTCTCGCACTTCCAACGTTAATTGAATATGATGAAATACCCGACAACCGTGATGAAATTCCAACACCCGAAGCTGCTCTCCATCAACCTCACCTCAAGCATATTGCGCCTGAAATTCCAGTTCTGGACTCTGAAGCCCACATCCTCCTCCTGCTTGGGCGAGACATACTCAGAGCTCATAAGGTGAGAAAACAGATTAATGGCCCACACAACACGCCTTATGCCCAAAAACTAGATCTAGGATGGGTTCTGGTTGGTGAAGTATGCCTAGGAGATGTGCACAAGCCCATTGTTTCCAGTTTCAAGACAAATATTTTGGAAAATGGAAGACCCTCACTGTTTATTCCTTGCACAAGTCATGTACGTGTCAAAGAAAAGGTCAACAGCAACTTAACAACTCTGTATGCAGCTCATGACTATGAAACCCACTGGAATATAAGCAAAGACGACCTACGCAAGACTCTATTTTTGATTGATTGATTGTTATGGAAGAAAAGCTATCGGATTGAGGCAGCAAATGGTGGAATTAGTCTCGCACTTCCAACGTTAATTGAATGTGATGAAATACCCGACAACCGTGATGAAATTCCAACACCCGAAGCTGCTCTCCATCAACCTCACCTCAAGCATATTGCGCCTGAAATTCCAGTTCTGGACTCTGAAGCCCACATCCTCCTCCTGCTTGGGCGAGACATACTCAGAGCTCATAAGGTGAGAAAACAGATTAATGGCCCACACAACACGCCTTATGCCCAAAAACTAGATCTAGGATGGGTTCTGGTTGGTGAAGTATGCCTAGGAGATGTGCACAAGCCCATTGTTTCCAGTTTCAAGACAAATATTTTGGAAAATGGAAGACCCTCACTGTTTATTCCTAGCACAAGTCATGTACGTGTCAAAGAAAAGGTCAACAGCAACTTAACTCTGTATGCAGCTCATGACTATGAAACCCACTGGAATATAAGCAAAGACGACCTAGGCAAGACTCTATTTAAAAGAACAGAGAACGACAGTAAGCCTGCACTCTCCATCGAGGATGAAGTCTTTCTTAAGACTATGGAGAGGGAAGTTTTCCAGGATGATTCCAACAGTTGGGTGGCACCTCTTCCTTTTAGGTCTCCAAGGCCAGTTCTTCCAAACAACAGAGATCAAGCTTTAAGCCGCTTCTCTTCCTTGCGACGTACCCTAGAACAGAAGCCAGATATGAAATAACAGTTTGTAACATTCATGCAAAAACTGTTTGACAACGATCATGCAGAACGTGCAGCTCCACTACCAGAGGGAAAAGAGTGCTGGTACTTGCCTCTATTCGGAGTCTATCACCCAAAAAAACTTGATCAAATCAGGGCAGTATTCGACTCCAGTGCACAGCATGAAGGTATCTCTCTCAATAACATACTCCTCAGTGGACCAGATCTCAATAACAGCCTCATTGGTGTTCTGATGCGTTTCAGCAAAGAGCGCATAGCAGTGATGGCAGACATACAACAAATGTTTCATTGTTTTGTCATGAGAGAAGATCATAGAGATTACCTACGTTTTCTATGGCACCGCGATAATGACCTCAACAAGGACATCATTGAATACAGGATGAAAGTCCATGTGTTTGGCAACAGTCCTTCCCCGGCAGTAGCAATTTACTGCCTAAGACGAGCAGCAGAGAAAGGTGCACAACAATATGGCCCAGACACCAGACTATTCGTGGAACGTGAGTTCTATGTGGATGATGCATTAATTTTCTTGCCAACTGAAGAGGAAACAATAGATCTATTAAAGAGAACGCAAGCATCCCTCTCTGAATCAAACCTGCGGCTGCACAAGATTATATCTAATAGTGTACAAGTACTCAAAGCATTCCCAACTGAAGACTACGCAAGAGACATCAAAGACCTTGATCTCAATGGAACAATCATGCCTACACAATGCAGCCTTGGCTTGAATTGGGAAACTGCAACTGACACATTCACCTTTAAAGTATCAGTCAACAACAAACCATTCACACGCCGTGGTGTCCTATCCATAATCAATAGTCTCTTTGATCCTCTCGGCTTTGTGGCTCCTGTCACCATACAGGGAAGGTTTCTACTTCGAAAGCTATCTATTGAAGGAACAGACTGGGATGCACCACTGCCACAAGAGAAATATGGTGAGTGGGAATCGTGGAGAGATTCATTAAAAAACTTGCAACACCTTCACATTCCACGTACTTACACGCTCAACTCCCCTTCAAAAGCAAGTCACAAAGAAATCTGTGTTTTCTCGGATGCATCAACGAAAGCCATAGGAGTTGTAGCCTATCTAAGAACAGTGGATGGAGATGGTCAGATTAACATTGGCTTCATTTTAGGAAAAACAAAACTGACACCAAAAAATTAGCCAAACATACCCAGATTAGAGCTTTGTGCCGCAGTCTTAGCAGTGGAGGTAGCAGAACTCATTGTCCAAGAGATTGACTTCAAACTGGATGCTATCACCTTCTACTGTGACAGCAAAATTGTGCTTGGCTACATCTACAATGAAACTAAACGTTTCTATGTCTATGTCCACAACAGGGTACAGAGAATCAGACAATTTTCAAAACCGAAACAATGGCGATACATACCCACAGAGCAAAATCCTGCGGACATTGCTTCGAGGTCCATCCATGCATCAAAGCTTGTGGAGTCTACCTGGCTTACAGGTCCAGAATTCCTGCGTAAGCCACGTGAAGATGACTTCATTATGACAGGCAATTTTGCACTTGTGGATCCAGATTCAGATGTGGATATCAGGCCAACTGTGACAGCTTGTACCACAGGAACAAAGGATGAAGAACTCGCCTCCGACAGGTTCCAGAGATTCTCCTCTTGGAAATCCTTACAAAGAGCTATTGCATCGCTCATTCATGTAGTTCACTCCTTTATATCCACAAATGGATCCAACACATGCAGCGGATGGCATTTGTGTTCACAACCACACAGTGTAAGTGAGCTATTAAAAGCCAAGAATGTGGTAATCCATTCTGTGCAAAGGGAATCATTCAACAAGGTCATTGAAACTCTCTCTAAGGGAGGAAACATAAGTAGCAAAATTCCACTCTCAAAACTGAATCCCTTCTTAGATGAGGATGGCCTGCTCCGAGTCGGAGGCAGATTAAAACGGGCAGATTTAAGCTACCCAGAGAAAAACCCAGTCATTTTACCTGGCAAGCATCACGTCTCTGCATTACTCATACGCCACTACCATGAACGTGTAGAGCACCAAGGCCGCATATTCACAGAGGGGGTCATTCGTGCTGCTGGAATATGGCTTATCGGAGGCAAGAGATGCATAAGCAGTATTCTTCATTCATGTGTAACCTGTCGAAAACTTCGTGGCAAACTAGAGTTGCAAAAAATTTCAGACTTGCCACCAGAACGCCTGAGTGTATCACCACCCTTTACTTACACTGGTTTGGATGTCTTTGGCCCCTGGACAGTGGTAGCTCGCCGCACAAGAGGGGGTCAAGCTCACAATAAATGCTGGGCGTTGCTTTTCACCTGCATGAGCACTCGTGCAGTCCACACGGAACTAACTTCATCGGCGCCTGTAATGACCTTGGATTCAACAAAGTCGTAAAAGAATCAAAGGTGCAAAGTTACATCAATGACCAGGGATGCACATGGGTTTTCAACCCACCACACTCCTCCCATATGAGAGGTGCATAGGAGAGCATGATTGGTCTGATAAAACCAGGTTTACATGTGTCCATAGACTAATGACGATAGGACATTCCCAAAACATATGAAGAAAAGTACCTGATGATGCAGTATTACATATATGGCAGTCAAAATTTGGTTGTAGTTTCATTTTGAATCTTTTGTAAGGAGTTATGTATGCTCTATGAATGACTTTGAAGTGAATAAGACGATGAGCCAAATTTTCAGATGTTGAGCTGAGATTAGACCACACTCTCTCCCAGTCGACAGATAAATTAAGGTCAGATAATTCCCTATTCCAAATAGTTTTAATAGAAAGAGGTTTTGTAATGCAATCAATAATTGTATTATATATTAAGGAAACAGATGGCCGACCAGCAGATGGTGCAATCCAGTCCCGCATAGGATGAGAGGAAATGGGAGAGGACCAAGGAACGCCATACGCTTTGAGAGCAGAACGCAATTGAAGAAAGACAAAATATGCGGATGCTGGTAGACAAAATTTGGTTCTTAATGTCTGAAATGAACAAAGACCCTGGTTATCATATATATCACCGCACGCGTTTACACCTAAAGAAGACCAAGAGGTTTGGACAAATGGACGATTTCCGCGTTAAAATTAAAATTGTGCCATAAAGGTGTACTGTTACAAAATTTGAAGGGTCCTCCTATCCGACGTTCAACCGTTTTCCAGATTTTAATAGAGTTAGCCACAACCGGACCAAATTTATAATTGTCCCCTTTTTTTCCTGTGCCAGTAAATAAAATATCTTGAAGTCTATTTGGTTTAACCTTGTCAGCTTCAATCACTCTCCATGAAACTGTAGATTGAGGATCAACCCAATTATGAAGAGCCTTAAGCTGGAATGACCAATAATACAATTCAAAATTTGGTACAGCCAGTCCTCCTACGCGATTAGTATATTGTAATGTGGTAAGTTTAATTCTGGGGCATTTATCATTCCAGATAAACTTAGAAATTATGGAGTTGATCTCCTTAAAGTAACCTGGAGGGGGAGAAAGTGGTAGCATAGAGAAAAAAAAATTAATCGAGGTAAAAAATTAATCTTAACAGTGGAGATTCTTCCTTGGAGAGAGACTTTAAGATTCTTCCATCTTTGAATGTCATTTTTGACCTTAACTAAAATATTATTAAAATTGTCTCTGGCAATCTTATGGATGTTTTTATATATGGTAATGCCCAAATAGATGAAAGATTCATAAGGGGAATAGGGATAAATGAGGGAATAGAAGAATTAACTTTAACATTGTTAATTGGCATTAAAGCAGATTTGCTCCAATTTATTTTATATCCTGATAAGCTACTAAAATTATCAAATTCCTTAATTATACTAGAGACTGAAACATCAAAGTGGTCTAAATATAGAATAATATCATCAGCGTATAATGCAATACTATGATTATGATCATGATAATGTCTTAATCATAGAAATGAAGCGTTCACCGAAGCCGAAACATTGCAGAACTGCCCACATATAATTCCACTCTAGCCTGTCAAAGGCTTTTTCTGCATCAAGTGAAAAAACCGCACAAGGGCTTGGATGAGAATCTGCAAAGTCAAGAATATGGATGAGAATCTGCAAAGTCAAGAGTCGACGCATATTGTCAGATGCATTGCGCCCCTTGATGAAACCGGTTTGGTCCTCCTTGATCAAACTATGAATAACCTTCTCCATACGAGAAGCAAAAACTTTAGCATAGATTTTTAGATCACATGGGATAAGCGAAATCGGTCTGTAGCTGGAACAATCTAATGGATCTTTCCCTTTTTTAAGAAGTAATGATATTAATTATGTTTTTTTATCTCTATGAAATACCACGTTCAATTGCAAAATTAAATGAGTTAAGCATAAGTGTCCCTACCAAATCCCAAATTTCTAAATATAATTCAGGGGGGAGACCATCTAGACCCGGCGATTTGCCCTTTTGAAGGCTTTTTAGAGAGACGTGGAGTTCCTCCAAACTTAATGGGGCCTCCAAAGATTCTTTATCCATCTGTGAGATCTGAGGCAATTCCAATTTATCTAAATACTGATTACAAATTGGTTCATCAAAATCTGTTTCGGCTTTATACAGATTTGTGTAAAAACCTTTAAATATTTAATTAATTGTCATAGGGTTCGTGGTGACCTGATCATCCAATGATTTTATTGTGCTAATATATGCCTTAGACTCGCATTCTTTCAACCTAAGGGCCAATAAATGACTAGGTCTCTCTGATTCGAAATAATATTTTTGCCTAGTCCTATGTAAAATAAATTCCGCCTTTGAGTGTGAAAGTAAATCATATTATTCTTTTAAAGAGGACAGCTGTGTAGCCTGTTGCTCAGTAAAACGTTGTTTTTGTAGGTTTTGTAATGATTGGATTTTATTTTCTAATTGTGTAAACTGGTGAGTTTTCGCTTTGGCAAGAGTAGAAGAGAAAGATATACAGAAACCTTGTATAGCACACTTAGTCGTTTCCCACAGTATTTGAGGATCCACATCAGAGGGCATATTAATTTCAAGAAATTCCTTAATATATTCTTTTAGAGAAGTAATGAAAGTCTGATTACTTAATAATGATATGTTAAAGCGCCATCTAGGGGACTTGGCTTTAACATCGGAAAGAGGAACACTGCACAACACAGCAGAATGATCAGATAATAAAATTGGTAATATAGAGATGGAGGAATTAAACGAAATTAAAGATGGGCTGAGAAATATGTAGTCTATCCTAGAGAAAGTCTTATGTCTATTAGAAAAAAAGTGAAGTCCTTAGATTTAGTATTCTGAATTCTACAAAGATCGATTAAGTTGAGCTCAGTGATAAATTTATTCAGTAATTTAGAGGATGGATTGGCTGTTGTATCAGATTGAGATTTATCTAAAGCAGGATTTACGACAGCATTAAAATCACCACCCACCACTAGAGGGCAATCAATCTGCTCAAGTACAGTTTTGGAAATCTGTGTAAGGAATGCACTGTTTGTCTCATTCGGACCATAAATAGAGACCAATGCTAACCTATTATTATATATTTTGCATCGGATAAAAACAAATCTACCCTTCTCATCACTACCAAGGTGTTCAGTTGTTAAATTTAACTTCCGGTTTACAAGGATAAGCACCCCCTTAGTTTTATTGAGAGCGCAGGAAAAGGCTGCTAATTTATAATACTTATTCTGGAAACGTGCCATGTCAGATTGTTTTAAATGTGTCTCTTGTATTAGGGCACAGGAAATAGATTTACGGTGTAAATATTCTAACACACGGGTTCGTTTAACAGCAGAATTTAAACCATTCACATTCAGTGATAAAATATTTAGTGTATGCATTGAATATTCATAATCCCAAGATTGCATTCAATAAATGAAAAAAAACAGAAGCACTTCCATTCTGTAAGTAACATGTAAACGCTGATGTGCATTTTAGATACCAAACCTCTTAGGTGTTAAAATCCTTTTAGAAATAGGGTAAAATAAATAAAAGTATAAATGTCTGTTGTAAAAAATAAAAACAACATAGAAACATGAACAACCGACAACCATAAACAAAAAACAACTCAGACCGCACATTACCGAGAACGTAGGTCTGATTGAGCAACAAAAAATAGTGATGGTACGTGACCAATCCACTCCAATGCAAGACATGTCCCCCGAAAGGCTCACACAGCCAAAAAATTGTTGTAATTAAACCTACTCTCCATTAGTCCCCTCCAAAAAAAAAAGGGTGTTAGTCTTACCAGCAAAGATATCGTTGTACCGGATGGATAGGGACAATATCCCAGTAGGAGAGAGGAGAGAAGAAAAAGCCAAAAACAGGTTCAGCAAGCATCCATGTCCGTCCTGCCATCATCCCCTCTGTTATGTTGGGAATCAGTCAAATAAAGAAGCAGAGACACAAGCAGTACTGAACCACATTTGGTTTACTTAACTCTTCTCTTCTTCATACATTCCTATTCTACAATAGAACAAGTATGAACAACAGTGCCATCTAGCGGAGGCCTTAAAGTAGCACAATTATTCAGACACAACATCTTCCCCTTTTCAGAAAGAATGTATAAAGCTTTAAACAACAGAAACACGTATAAGCCTATAATAAACAGGCACTGTGAAACACAATTAAATGAAGAACATATTTTAACTTTTTATCTTCTTGACTGAATTATTTAACAGTTCAACCTCTCTTCATTTTCTTACTCATGTAAAACATAGTCCTTAGTCCAGATAGGTTTCTGCCTTGTCCTAGTACACCTGAATAGCACGCTTGGAGGGTTAACAATTTGTGATGCAGATTGTTGCTTTTCGTAAGTGTCAGCATCACTCGTTTCTGGCACTCCAGCAAGACGTGAAGCATTCCATATTTTACCATCATCCAAGAGATAGGAATCCTCACCTCTCTTCTGCACAACAGATCTTGGTTGTGTGAACTTTTGGTCACCTTTCTTTACTTTCCAGGGTTTCTTAATCCACACCAGGTCTCCAGGTTGGAGTCTAGAGGACTTTGCATTTCTCCTGGCATCAGTGTACTGTTTGACTTTGTCTTGTTTCCTTTTCACACGTTGTCGTAGTATGTTTTTGTCTGTGTCTTTTACAGGATAGTCCATGATTTGTAGTTTTGTTCGCATGCATCGACCATGGAGCAACTCTGAGGGTGTAACGCCCGTGGTAGCATGAGGGGTACTCCTGTAGTTCATAACGAATGTTTGAGTGAATGATTTCCAAGGCTCTCCCTGAATTGAAGCAGTTTGCAAACAGTCTTTTGGGACCCTGTTAAACCTCTCAACCTCTCCATTCGCACGTGGATGATACACAGCAGATCTGAAATGGCGTATATCTCTCTCCCTAAGAAACTCAGAAAACTCAGAAGAAATAAACTGAGGTCCATTGTCAGAGACAAGTTCTTTTGGGATTCCTTTCGTGGGCGAAGACTGAAGTCAGGAACTGTATGACAGCAGCTGTGTCAACTCTGGGTGAGAAAGCAACCTCCGGCCATTTACTGAAATAATCAACAAGCGTTACAGCATATCTGCAGTTTGCTGGTGCAGTCTCAAATGGTCCTACAATATCGATTCTCCCATGCAAATGATGGCAACTCAACAGGTTTGAGCGGTGCATCATATGTAACAGCTGATTTATCATTCTGTTTGCACGTGGAACAGTCTCGTATCAGAGCTTCAGCCTGGCTATCCATTTTCGGCCACCAGTACAGTTGCCTAAGCCGCTGCTTGGTACGAACCATGCCTTGATGTGATTCATGCGCAAGGTCTATGAGTTTTTTCTGTAGTGACTCAGGGACCAAAAGACGATGTGTACCTCTGACCACGCATCCCTCCACTACAGCAAGCTCATGACGGATTGGAAAGTAGGGTTGTACATGCAGGTCGACATCCTTCTTGTATTTTGGCCAGCCAGTCTGCTGATACATAGAGAGTTTAGTCAACACTGGGCAGTTGTTGCATGCAGTCTGGAAATCACCCTTGGAGATTGCACTAGAAGCAAATGAGATCAAAGCAACGGATTCAATTGTTTCAGCATAGTTATGCTCCATGTTAGGGAGTGGCATTCTTGACAAACAATCAGCAACACTGTTCATGGGGCCAGGTCTGTACTCAACGTCATAATTAAACTCCAGTAAACGCACAGACCATCTGGCAACACGTAAACCAGCACGGCTATTACTTTACTGCTGAGTAGAGTAGTAAGAGCATGATGGTCGATGTGTAACATGAATTTCCTTCCCCACAGCCATGTACGCCATTTCTCTGCAGACCAGACACAGGCAAGAGCCTCCTTTTCTACGATGGAGTATTTTCGTTCTGCATCAGATAAGGAGCGCGAAGCAAAAGCAATGGTTCTCTCTATTCCCTGGTCATCAAGCTGAGTCAAGACAGCACCGACACCATAATCTGAAGCATCACAGGAAAGTATTGTGCCGAGATTGGGGTTGAAAAGGGAAAGTGCAGGACTGTTTACTATAGCCTTTTTGACCTGATCAAAGCTTTCTTGTGCTGCAACAGTCCACTGAAAATCACAGTCTTTGCGAAGTAAAGCTCTCATAGGTTCAGCCAGAGTAGCATAGGCAGGTACAAACTTGCTGTACCAGGCAGTGAGGCCCAAAAACGACCGTAGTGTAGCTGCATCTGTAGGGCGCGGTGCATTTGTAATTGCAGTGGTGTGGGTGACATCAGGGTGCAGGCCAGCAGCTGGGAGTCTGTATCCGAGAAAGCTTAGTGAAGTTAAATTCAACTTGCATTTGTCCGGATTTAGTTTCAAACCAGCTTCACTGATCCTATGCAGAACAGCTTTGAGGTTTGCATTGTGAATGGCTTCAGACGCACCATGAACAATTACATCATCCAAGTAACATTGTACACCTTCAAGGCCTTTTAGGATCATTGACATCATACACTGAAAAGCAGATGGTGCTGAACACAGGCCATAGGGAACTCTACAGAACTGGTATAGGCCCTCGTGAGTGATGAAGGCAGTGAGTCCTCTGCTCTCCTCATGTAGCTTTAACTGGTAATATGCATTCTTGAGATCAAGCGAAGAGAACATCACTGATCCATGTAGTGCAGACAGAATATCTTCGATCAATGGTAAGGGATGGCTATCTGGTACTACAGCCTTATTGGGCTCCCGTAAGTCAACACACATACGAATTGTGTCATTCTTTCGTTTTGTGACGACAATGGGTTACACCCACTCGGATGAGTCTACTTTTTCAATGATTCCGTTCTCCTCTAGTGTTTTCAGTTCCTCTGACACTGCTGCTCGTACTGATAGTGGTAAGTGACGTACTTTTTGTTGTACAGGCTTAACTTCTGAGTGGACCTTTACTTTGTGTATGAAGTCTTTAGCACATCCAAACCCCTTAGAGGTTAATGCAGAAGCAGGGGTATCAGTACATGTAGGCAGACTGCTAGGCAGCTGAAGCTGAAGTGAGTGACAGGTTCAATCAAGCGACCACCTTTAATTTCAATGTCCAATGTTTTACATATGTCACGTCCAATTAGAGGTGTTCCTGATTTTACTATGTTAAACTCACCAACAACTGTTTTTCCATATTATGTCACATTCAATGTCAAGGAGCCACAAACAGGTATTTTGTCCCTTGAATAATTCAGAAGCTGCACTTTGGGTGGAGACAAGGCACATGAACTGAAGTGTTCTTTGTAAATGTTCTGAGGCAGAATTGATGCACCCGAGCCTGTATCTACCATCATCTTAATAGTACAAGACTGTGCAGGGAGTATGGGTGTAGCTACAGTAAAAGTGCCCACTGGAGCTCCATCATCTGTATTACAGTCATTCACACTGAGGACCGTCACTTCAGGTAGGCTTACTTCATTAAATGACTTTGATGATGACTTGCACACTTTTGAGAAATGTCCGATTTTCCCACACATTCTACATTTGCAGTCTTTAGCAGAGCAGGACTTGTCATTTGCAAGGTGATACGTAGAACCACAGCGGTAACACTGCTGTTGACCCTTTATGCATCTATCCTCTCTCGGCCTATTCTTTTGTTAGTTCTCGAGTTAGTTTGTTTTTGGATCGCTGATACTTGTTTCGATTCCCCTTCAGCAATGACTTTGGCATCTGCAACCGCTGCTTCAATTTGTCTTGCAATAGTAAGTGTCTTTTCAAGGGTTAAATCTGGCTCTAATAACAGTCTTTCGCAAATTCTGGGCATGCACGTTTTTTCAACAATTCAATTCAATTCAATTCACGTTTATTTGTATAGCGCTTTTTACAATCTGATTTAACAATCTGATCGCGGACCATTTCATGCTCCATATCGCCAAAAGCACATGTTTTTACCAGTTCACGAAGCGCTGCAATGTAATGGTCTGTAGACTCACCCACGGCTTGAGCGCGTTGCCTGAAGCGATACCTCTCAGAAACAACATTCAGTTTAGGGGAGAAGAACTGTTTCAGTGCTTGTAAAGATCCATTATATGTATCAGCGGTAAGAGGCAGTGTATTGTAAATTCGCTGTCCTTCTGTTCCCAAACAGTGTATTAGTAGTGCTCTCTTCCTCTCGGCGGAAAACTCCTCGCCACCGATAGCAAGCAGGTAGTTCTGAAATAACTTTTCCCATGCATCAAAGTGAATTTTCGGTTCACCTGGGCAGTCCAGAAACGCTACTGGGGGTTGTAGAGAGAGCAGAGACATCCTGGCATCCTCATCTCCAATTGTTATGTTGGGAATCAGTCAAATAAAGAAGCAGAGACACAAGCAGTACTGAACCACATTCGGTTTACTTAACTCTTCTCTTCTTCATACATTCCTATTCTACAATAGAACAAGTATGAACAACAGTGCCATCTAGCGGAGGCCTTAAAGTAGCACAATTATTCAGACACAACACCCTCCTGGGCAACTAGGACCGCCTCCATCCCGGCCATCAAGCCCCTCCCGCCGGGCCGGAGAGATAGTGGCTGCTGTTTTCCCGTTGCCTTCCCGTAGAGCCGCAGCATATGTCTTCTGCTGAGACAGGGAGCTGATAAAATCCTCCGCTTTCTGAGGAGAGTCGAAACTTTTCTGCTCCCCTTTGTGCCATAGTTTAATTACCACTGGATAGATGAGGAAGGGCTGGAGACCAAGTGAAGTCATCTTCAAAACCGGATTAAAGGCCTTTCTCCTGATGGTTGTGAGTAGTAATATAATACACTATGTGTCACTTTGATGATTTATGACCTTGATTTATGACCCCCTGTCAGCATTGATTGACAGGTCGTCATATGTCAAATGTGTACATGGGTAGATTTATGACGTGATTTATGGCTCTGTGACCCCCTCTGTCACCCTGACTGTCACGTCACAGGGTCCTGTCACCCCTGACTGACATGACAGTAGGGTGTGTAAATCAAAGATCAAAACAGATGTTAGATTTGACTTTTGATGGATTTATGAGTGGATTTATGATGTTTTTATCTCTTACCTTTGCCATGGGGTTTTTTATGGTGTTCCTTCCTGAGCTGTAGCTAGCTTCCAGTCTGGAGGTGTTGGGTTCTTCTTGATTGTGGAATAATGGCTGAGCAAAGGATGCGTATTGACACCTTAACAGGATCAATGTTTGTTTGATCTATAGGCTAAATGTTAATACCTAGTCACCATTTTGTTCCTACCGGCCCGTCTACATCCACCTCTGAATAAGGTGCTATGTCCGGGCATGTTTTTTCTTCATCATCTCTATGCGTGTATGCTAACACCTCTGTAGGATCAGAACAACCTAATCTGTAGGTTGAATAGATAAACTTATAAGGAGGAGTCTTAAGTTCAAAATTATTCAAACCACCAACTATCCACCAGTCCACCTCGCCTATCCATTTACTTCTGACAGTGAAGGTGATTGTGGGGTCTAACTGACAGTGGACGACAGTATCCTCTTTGTGCTTGTGTTAATGGCTTTACAGCATCCACCTCAAATAGATGCGCACAGAATCATGCTTTAGTTCAGTTCAGTTCATTTTATTTATAAAGCACAACAACAATGGTTGACCATTGTGCTAAACAATATCGTTTAAAAGAAATCAAAGTACATAACATGATATGACAAGACAAACAAATAAACATTTTAAATAAGCTCTGCTTTAGACAATGAACACACACACACACACACACACACACGTTGGGACATTCCATGGGCATAATGGTTTTTATACTGTACAAACTGTATTTTCCATCACCCCACACCAACCTTACACATAAACGTACCCCTTACAGAAAACTTTGTGCATTTTAAGATTTTCAAAAAAAATTAATTCTGTATGATTTATAAGCTTGTTTCCTCAGTGGGGCAAAAAAAAAAAATGTCCCCACAAGGACAAGGATTTTGAATATTGCCATCTTTGTCCCCCATAACGTAGGGTATACCTGAGCCACACACACACACACACACACACACACACACACACGATCTGAGTATACTAAATTTTAAGTATGAGCAAAATCATATATGTTGTTTACTTTTTTTGTTAATTAAGAAATGTTTTCATTTTAATCTAGCCCGTAGTAGATAGTATGTGTACTGTAAAAGAACAAATATACGTTTCACTTAAAACTGCTCAGTAAAATAATTACACCTACAGTTTTAAACATGTTTAAAAGTTTAAACACATTGTGTGTCACTAAAGCAAGTCATGCTGTCTATTGTCTTTAAATTAAACTTTAGTTTTATTCTTTAATTTCTTTAAAATAGCCTGATGAGAATGCACCCAAGTGAGAAAAGCACATGAGTAGAAAACTCTTTGGATGTGTTTGTGACAAACACATAATTTTTTACTTCAGAAAAGTTTTTAAATGTATGACTGAACTTTTCTCATTTGACAGACCAACGTTTCAAATTATTTACTCAAGGTGTTTAACAGCCAAAGGAAATACATGTTGTTTTCTAATGTTCATGACACCTTTATTGGTGTAAATTTCTCACCTAGAACACAAAACTTGTACATTTTTTGTTATCAACAATTTTTTTATTTTTTTTCACACACAACACAACATAATATCCAAAATACAACAAAACAAAACAACAGACACATACTCAACATCTCAAGGTCCAATCAAAAGGGAGGGGGAGAGGGAAGGACAACAAGAACACAAAAGTTACTCCTTTATTTAATCACGTATATTCAACAAAAAACACTGCCAAGCATCAATGGTCGAAGGCCTGGCCCCACCAACTCGCGCCGTTGTACATTCACATGACACTATTTGCAGGAGGCTACGGATCCAATATGTTTTTCTACACATGTGTGGTATAAACCAGTTCTGGATTATTGTCTTCTTCACAGCTGTAAAACCAGCAAACAACATTCTCTTTTGCATTTGTTGTGAACTTTTTCCTCGTCGAAGCAGAGACCAGGAGACGTTGGGATATCTTTCAAGCAGAAGTTACTCTTTATTGAGAACTCGCTGTGCGTCGCTGCAGTCATCCAAGTCTATCTATTGCTCAGCACAGCAGAGTTTATACCTTTCAAAGGGGGAGGGATACAACAGGTGGAGACAATCTAAACAAAGCATGCAAATGCAGTACAGGAACCAAATGCATAGACACTAATCCAATCAACCTAACGAATCCACGTCTGGGCCAGGGGCCTCCGAAAGATAGACACTAATTCAATCAACCTAACGAATCCACGTCTGGGCCAGGGGGCTCTTTGAATATACATTGAGTCAGGAAGTGGCTAAGTTAAACATTTAAACACAATGTTTCAGTTTATATACAATTACATTGGAACCTAGATTTATCATTTTATAAATTTGTAATACCACAATTCCCCCTTTGAGAGTTCTAATAACTCTCACAAAATACAAATTTAGACACTTAAAAGTTAAATCTTGTAACTTGTAATCGTTACAGGCACATTGTACATGTTCTGTGTTGCTTATATGCAATTGCATGCTGACACAGAAACAAAACATGCAATTAGGGTCCGTGAAGTTCTTACGGGTAATACTCTTTTCTGGTTGGAACTGTCATTTCCTCGTGAGAGGCGGGAGTACAAGTTTCCAAACCATGAAGAATTATCTTCAGTCATCTGGTGTAATTTTGCTGAAAGACCAAGAATGTCTTGTTGGATTTTGTTCAAGTTCTCTGTTGGATCCATTAACCCGGTGCAGCATTCAGGACACTTTGCGTGATGTCCGTGATGGTTAATAGTACGAAAATCTTGATCATGTTAATGGATGACTGAAGTTCCCGTATGTGAGTCTCTGCGTTGTGTATTTTTTTTTCTTTCTTCTTTCTTCTCTCTTTCTTGTGTGATAGTTGGCTCGGCAATGGGTCTAGTTGTCTTCTAGAGGTTGTGGCTTCATCCGCAGGTGAGAAGGGCGGTGCATATGGATCTCAGGACAGCCATCAAGTGGTATCTGCACAGAGGAAGAAAAAACCAAAACAAAAGAGAACAACGGCACATAGCAGTATTTGTTGTAGAGTCTGCAAACATTAGGGTTGTATCCTCTGTTCAAATATAGTCTGCTATTGTTGTTCCTTCTTTCCCTATTTCTCAATTCCTGCGACACCTAAAGAACAGTGAGGAAAGGATGGACTAATGGATGGGGAAAGGCCTATGAGGAAATCTTCACCGCAGGGTTGTCCCCCGAAGCCTGTTGCTTTCGGTTCTTCCCTGGGCTCCTCACTGGTCCGTGTGTCCTATCCTATCCCTGTAGGTGGGGGAACAACTTTACAGTGTGACACATGAGTCCAGGCTTTCCTTCCCTGACACAACACTGCAGCTGCTGTAATCAACATAACACATCTCTTGACTGTTTCAGTGGCTGCGTTTCTGAATTTTGGATTCCACCATTGATTTGAGAACCTGTGATTCATCGTTGCTGGACCACTATGACCCAAACTGTGTATTTGTTGAGCCAAATATGGCAACAGTGATTCGGGAGCAACATACTTTCCCCCTTTGGTCCAGCAGCCGGATGAATCCACAGTGGCTCCTTTGTCTAACCATGTCCATGCTTCATATAGAGGAACATCTTTGTACAGATCAATGATTGATTCAGGAGGCAGAATTGTCTTCTGTGCTGTACTACCTGAACACACTTGTACAGTTGCATAGAAACAAGCCTGTTTAGCCGCTACATCAGCGAGAGTGTTACCTTTAGCTTCCGTAGTATTAGTTGTGAGATGTGCTTTCACTTTGATCACCGCTAATTTCTTTGGGAGATTTATGGCAAACATTAAATCTTTCACTAATCCAGCATGCTTAATGGGGGATCCAGCAGAAGTTAGAAATTTTCTGGTTTGCCAAATGACACCAAAATCATGAATTACCCCAAAAGCATACCTGGAATCTGTGTAGATATTTGCAACCGATCCTGAAGCTAGCGTGCATGCTCTAGTTAAGGCTACTAGTTCTGCAGCTTGAGCTGAAAAATGATCTGGAAGACGACCTGAAGCAACTACTTCAGTGGTGGAAGTTACTGCATATCCTGCTCGTCTGTTACCTTCAATAACTTGAGCTGAACCATCAACAAACAACTCCAATTCTGCGTTCTCTATGGGAGTTTCTGCTATTTCACTTGTCGCTGCATATGTAAGCGTAACACAATCATGAGTAATTTCGCCTTCATCCTCTAACACAAATTCAGTCATTGCAGACATCATACATGAGGATGGGTTCGTGACTGGTGCACGCTGTATAACAATATTCGGGGCTGTGAGAGTTGCTAACCAATTTCCCCAACGGGAGGAGGTGACAGAAGTGACTTTTGCTTGATTCATTAGTGCGGACACTGCGTGAGGGCATTTTACGTTTACAGTCTGACCTAACACCATTCCTGATGAAGCCTGAAGCACTAGATGAACTGCCTGTACTGCTCTGAGGCATGGGCCCATACCTTGAGCGACTATGTCAAGTTTACCGGAATAGTAATGAATTGGGCGTAAGCTGCCCCCATGATCTTGCATTAGACATGCAGTCATAAAGCCTAAGTGTTCATGGACATAAAGCACAAAGGGTCTATCAGATTGGGCAATTCCTAATGCTGGTGCTTGACCTAGTGCTCTCTTCAAATCATTAAAAGCTTTGAGATGAAGTTCTTCCATACAAACAGTATCTGAATCTTTACCATGGCCTTTCAACAAATCATAGAGCGGCTGAGCAATCGAGGCATAGTCTTCAATCCAAGGTCTACAATAACCTGTTGTTCCTAAAAATGAGCGGAGTGTTTTAATGGTAGTAGGCGGAGGTATGGCTTTGACTGAAGCCGCTCGATCCTGTGTAATGGATCTATTTCCTGCACCAATTGTTTGACCCAGAAATGTGACTTGCTTTTTAGCGATTTGAGCTTTGTGAAAGCTGCATTTGTGTCCTTTTTTATGCAAATAGTCCAACAATGATGCCAATTCAGTTTGATGTACCTCATGATCTGTTGAGGCAATCAAAATATCATCAACATATTGGATCATAGTGGACTGTTTTACCGGACATTCTGGGTCACACAAATCACGTCTGACAGCCTGATGATATAGGGTTGGGGAGTTTTGAAATCCCTGTGGCAATCGTGTCCACTGGTATTGTTCATAGTCAACTGTGAAAGCTAACCATGGCTGGCTGTCAGAGTGCAACGGTACAGAAAAGAATCCATTAGACATATCAATTACTGAAAAAATCTTACAATCTAATGGTAAGCCATTACAAATTGTAGATGGATCTGCCACTAGGGGGGTGATTTTATCAATATTTTTATTGGCTACTCTGTAGTCTATTGTAAGTCTCCATGTCCCATTAGATTTCTTGATGGGCCATATGGGTGAATTACATGGACTGTTGGTTTTAACTAGCACTCCTTGCGTCAGCAAATTTTCTACAATAAGTTTGATTCCCTGTATAGCTTCCTTATTAATCGGATATTGTTTGGTGACCGGAGGTGGAGTTCCTGTCAATTTAACTGGTTCTACACCTGTCAACAACCCACAATCATCCTTGTCTTTAGCCCAAATTGGATGATTCTGTAAGAAAGCATACTCGGGAGGGGTTGCATTATTGGTAGAAATCTGTGCTGAGGAAATCTTTATGCTAGTAGATTCTGAGGACATGTCTAAAGTTAGATTTATTTGTCTCAGAAGATCCATGCCTAAAATTGCACCTGTATTTAATGGAGCGCATAGCAATTTTGTATTCAGAGTTTTTGGGCCAAATTGTACCTCTATGGGCGGAGTTTCATACAAAACAGAATCTTCACCTATTACACCAGTTAAACAAAGTTTGGTTTTCTTGTATGGGATGTTTAAACCTTGTGCCAATTTTGTAGGGATTACTGTAATTTCTGCACCTGTGTCAAGCAAAAAATCAATCTCTTTCTCTTTTATGCTACCTTTCACAAAAATTCTTTGGTCATTGTGTTGGATTACAGGGGAAAGGTAGCTACTCACAGCCCCAACAATTAGTTTTTTTCTTGGTCTTGTTGTGCTCTTAGAAGAGCCTGAACTAGCTGTCCTACAGTTTCAGTGGTCAGTGGCGGAACTACTTCAGGGTTGTGTGCAGGCTGAGAAGGAGCAGAATTATGCATAGCATTTCTTTTACTATCTTGCAACTTCTTCCTACACTCTTTCTCCCAATGTCCTAATTTTCCACAATATTTGCATGTGCTTTCTCTTTTAGACCATCTATTGTCTTGTTTCGTTGTGTTAAACGTAGCTGCTGCTACTCTTACTTTTGCCTTGACATCAGCATCTCTTTCCCATGTAGCTAACCTGTCTAGGTTACTTCTGAGAGTTCTGTTAGACCAAGTTAGATCTAAAAATGGTAAAGCTTTTCTGTATTCGGCTACAAGGCCATCTGACCAGATACGAACCAGGGGTCCCTTGTCCTCTAGCACACTTTCAGGGTCATCAACAATTCCACTGTAAATTACAGCTGACTGACAAAATCTCTCAGTATATTCACTCACAGATTCTTCTTTCCTTTGCACACAGTTAGTGATTCTGGACCAGTCTATTTTGGGTCCCATGATATTCTTTAGAATTTTCAAAACACCTTCTCTCAAATCGCTTTTACTGGCATGTTGTAGTTCAGAAGTAACAGCAGATTCAAAACTGTTGAATTCAGATTCAGTTAGGATTTGTGACATCAGCTGCGTGACTTCTGCCAACGACATGTCATAAAGACGCATTTTACTGATCAATGTTCTTCTAAATTCAGAAAAATGTGTGCGTGCTGACGGTAAACTCTGAGATAGTCTCTCTATATCTTTAGGACATAAAGCTTTGGCAACAGTTTGTACTTGGACAACAGAAGAGTTGGGAGGAACACTTTCAATTCCCCCAATTCCCTGAGATCTCCTCCTAGCAGCACCACACACATTGACTGAATTTACAGGCACATCAGTTACTGATTGGAGAGCTACATCTGTTTCAAAAAACGCTTGTAAATCAGGGTAAATGTTATCAGGCTGACTAACTTCCACATCAGTTTTTGCTGCAGCTTTCTTGAGGTTCAATTTCTTAGTCAAAGAGGATACTCTAGCACAGAGCTCTTTGTTCTGTTCCTCTAACTCTGAGTTACGCTGAGACTGTTGTGTAGCTAGCGCTAAACCAAATTCTCTGTGGCAGCAGATAATGCCTTTCACATTGTTCTTGCGAATACATGCTCCTAGTACCTTTTTACACTCATCTACAGACCAAGTCTTATCTGGATGGATCTCATATTTCTGAGTTAGTTCTTGTCTAACTTTCTCAGTGACTATTAGGTTAATTTGCACTCCTAACAGTGATTTGAATTCGCTATCTGACCACAAAGGAGTCGCGAGACCACCTTTTTCAGTTGTGGGGATCAGTCTAGCATTCTTTCTAAACATTTTGTGAGTTTCTTTGTTACCACACAATCAAAACACTAAAACTTCTCTGTTCAACAGAGGGTACGCTTGTTAACACATCAACTATTGTTAACCTTCCCTGGCAAAGCAGAGGATAACAGAAATTACTAGCACTTTACGCTAATCTTCCCTGCTAAAACAGAGGATAAACCAAAATTATTAGCACGAAATGCTAAACTTCCCTGCTAAAACAGAGGATAAATCTTCCCTGCCTGAACAGAGGATAAACTTTTTAGCACGTAATGCAAAAACTTCCCTGCCTGAAACAGAGGATAAACTTTTCATCTCTAAAAGAAAAACTTTAGAGGATAAACTTTTTAGCACGTAATGCAAAAACTTCCCTGCCTGAACAGAGGATAAACAATATTAGCACGTAATGCTAAACTTCCCTGCCTGAACAGAGGCTAAACTTCATCTCTAAAAATATTTTTTTTTAGAGGATAAACTTAGTTAAACCAAACCCTACAGCTGTCTGTTAACTCTTCTCTGACGGCGCAGAGGATAACAAATTTGTACTGGTCTTAAAGGTTCTTTTGGATAGAGTGACACTCACCAAACCTTGGTTGTACAGAAGTTTCAATCTGGATTCAGGTGAGGAGCTCTATCCGGGGCACGGCACCATCTGTTGTGAACTTTTTCCTCTTCGAAGCAGAGACCAGGAGACGTTGGGATATCTTTCAAGCAGAAGTTACTCTTTATTGAGAACTCGCTGTCCGTCGCTGCAGTCATCCAAGTCTAACTATTGCTCAGCACAGCAGAGTTTATACCTTTCAAAGGGGGAGGGATACAACAGGTGGAGACAATCTAAACAAAGCATGCAAATGCAGTACAGGAACCAAATGCATAGACACTAATCCAATCAACCTAACGAATCCACGTCTGGGCCAGGGGCCTCCGAAAGATAGACACTAATTCAATCAACCTAACGAATCCACGTCTGGGCCAGGGGGCTCTTTGAATATACATTGAGTCAGGAAGTGGCTAAGTTAAACATTTAAACACAATGTTTCAGTTTATATACAATTACATTGGAACCTAGATTTATCATTTTATAAATTTGTAATACCACACATTGAACTAATACAGAGACCAGAATCATCATTAAGAAGACACAAACTTGGGTTAACAGACCAATCAATTCGCAGCAATGATGACAAAACCAGGTTTACATGTGTCCATAGACTGATGACGACAGGACATTCCCAAAACATATGCAGAAAAGTGCCTGATGATGTAGTGTTACATATATGGCAGTTCAAATTTGACTGCAGTTTCATTTTAAATCTTTTGTAAGGATTTATGTATGCTCTATGAATGACTTTGAAGTGAATAAGACGATGAGCCAGATTTTTAGATGTTAGGCTGAGATTAGACCACACTCTCTCCCAGTCGACAGATAAATTAAGGTCAGATAATTCCCTATTCCAAATAGTTTTAATAGAAAGAGGTTTTGTAATACAATCAATAATTTTATTATATATTAAGGAAACAGATGGCCGACCAGCAGATGGTGCAATCCAGTCCCGCATAGGATGAGAGGAAATGGAAGAAGACCAAGGAACGCCATACACTTTGAGAGCAGAACGTAATTGAAGAAAAACTAAATATGCAGATGCTGGTAGACAAAATTTGGTTCTTAATGTCTGAAATGAACAGAGGCCCTGGTTATCATATCACATCACCGCACGTGTTTACACCCAAAGTAGACCAAGAGGGTTGGACAAATGGACGATTTCCACATACAAAATTAAAATTGTGCCATAAAGGTGTACTGTTACAGAATTTGAATTGTCCACCTATCCGACGTTCAACCGTTTTCCAGATTTTAATAGAGTTAGCCACAACCGGACCAAATTTATAATTATCCCCTTTTTTTCCTGTGCCAGTAAATAAAATATCTTGAAGTCTATTTGGTTTAACCTTGTCAGCTTCAATCACCCTCCATGAAACTGTAGATTGAGGATCAACCCTAATTATGAAGAGCCTTAAGCTGGAACGACCAATAATATAATTCAAAATTTGGTACAGCCAGTCCTCCTGCGCTATTAGGATGTTGTAATGTGGTAAGTTTAATTCTGGGACATTTATCATTCCAGATAAACTTAGAAATTATGGAGTTGATCTCCTTAAAGTAACCTGGAGGGGGAGAAAGTGGTAGCATAGAGAAAAAAAAATTAAATCGAGGTGACAAATTCATCTTAACAGTGGAGATTCTTCCTTGGAGAGAGACTTTAAGATTCTTCCATCTTTGAATGTCATTTTTGACCTTAACTAAAATGTTATTAAAATTGTCTCTGGCAATCTTATGAATGTTTTTATATATGGTAATGCCCAAATAGATGAAAGATTCCTTAATAGGGATAAATGAGGGAATAGAAAAATTAACCTTAACATTGTTAATTGGCATTAAAGCAGATTTGCTCCAATTTATTTTTATATCTTGATAGGCTACTAAAATTATCAAATTCCTTAATCACACTAGAGACTGAAACATCAAAGTGGTCTAAATATAGAATAATATCATCAGCGTATAATGAAATACTATGATTATGGTCATGAATCTTAATCGATACTTCAGATTTCCTGATGGCTTGTGCTAAGGGTTCAAGAGATAGACAAAACAATAAGGGGGAAAGTGGACACCCCCGCCTCGTTCCCCGCTGTAAAGGGAATGAGGGGGAAATAATATTACCAGTTATGACTGATGCTGCAGGTGAGTGGTATAATGACTTAATCATAGAAACGAAGTGTTCACCGAAGCCGAAACATTGCAGAACTGCCCACATATAATTCCACTCTAGCCTGTCAAAGGCTTTTTCTGCATCAAGTGAAAAGGCCGCACAAGGGGTTGGGTGGGAGTCTGCAAAGTCAAGAATATGAAGGAGTCGACGCATATTGTCAGATGCATTGCGCCCCTTGATGAAACCAGTTTGGTCTTCCTTGATCAGACTGTGAATTACCTTCTCCATACGAGAAGCAAAAACTTTAGCATAGATTTTTAGATCACATGGGATAAGCGAAATTGGTCTGTAGCTGGAACAATCTAATGGATCTTTCCCTTTTTTAAGAAGTAATGAAATCAGTGATGTTTTTTTTTATCTCTATGAAATACCCCATGTTCAATTGCAAAATTAAATGAGTTAAGATTAAGTATCCCTACCAAATCCCAAATTTCTAAATATAATTCAGGGGGGAGACCATCTAGACCCGGCGATTTGCCCTTTTGAAGGCTTTTTAGAGAGACGTGAAGTTCCTCCAAACTTAATGGGGCCTCCAAAGATTCTTTATCCATCTGTGAGATCCGAGGCAGTTCCAATTTATCTAAATACTGCTTACAAATTGGTTCATCAAAATCTGTTTCGGCTTTATACAGATTTGTGTAAAAACCTTTAAATATGTCATTAATTGCCACAGGGTTCGTGGTGACCTGATCATCTGATGATTTTATTGCGCTAATATATGCCTTAGACTCGCATTCTTTCAACCTAAGGGCCAATAAATGACTAGGTCTCTCTGATTCAAAATAATATTTTTGTCTAGACCTATGTAAAATAAATTCTGCCTTTGAGTGTGAAAGTAAATCATATTCTTCTTTTAAAGAGAACAGCTGTGTAGCCTGTTGCTCAGTAAAATGTTGTTTTTGTATGTTTTGTAATGATTGGATTTTATTTTCTAATTGTGTAAACTGGTGAGTTTTCGCTTTGGCAAGAGTAGAAGAGAAAGATATACAGAAACCTCGTATAGCACACTTAGTCGTTTCCCACAGTATTTGAGGATCCACATCAGAGGGCATATTAATTTCAAGAAATTCCTTAATATATTCTTTTAGAGAGGTAATGAAAGTCTGATTACTTAATAATGATATGTTAAAGCGCCATCTAGGGGACTTGGCTTTAACATCGGAAAGAGGAACACTGCACAACACAGCAGAATGATCAGATAATAAAATTGGTAATATAGAGATGGAAGAATTAGACCAAATTAAAGATGGGCTGAGAAATATGTAGTCTATCCTAGAGAAAGTCTTGTGTCTATTAGAAAAAAAAGTGAAGTCCTTAGCTTTAGTATTCTGAATTCTCCATAGATCGATTAAGTTAAGCTCAGTGATAAATTTATTCAATAATTTAGAGGATGGATTAGCTGTTGTATCAGATTGAGATTTATCTAAAACAGGATTTATGACAGTTAAAATCACCACCCACCACTAGAGGGCAATCAATCTCCTCAAGTAGAGTTTTGGAAATCTGTGTAAGGAATGCACTGTCTGTCTCATTCGGACCATAAATAGAGACCAATGCTAACCTATTATTATATATCTTGCATCGGATAAAAACAAATCTACCCTTCTCATCACTACCAAGGTGTTCAATCGTTAAATTTAACTTCCGGTTAACAAGGATAAGCACCCCCTTAGTTTTATTTTGAGCGCAGGAAAAATTTATAATACTTATTCTGGAAACGTGCCACGTCAGATTGTTTTAAATGTGTCTCTTGAATTAGGGCACAGGAAATAGATTTACGGTGTAAATATTCTAACACACGGGTTCGTTTAACAGCAGAATTTAAACCATTCACATTCAGTGATAAAATATTTAGAGTATGCATTGAATATTCATAATCCAAAGATTGTACTCAATAAATGCAAAAAAAAAAAACAGAAGCACTTCCATTCTGTAAATAACACGTAAACACTGATGTGCATTTTAGATACCAAACCTCCTAGATGAAAAATCCCTTTAGAAATAAGGTAAAATAGATAAAAGTATAAATGTCTGCTGTAAAAAACAACATAAAAATATGAACAACTGACAACCATAAACAAGGAACAACTCAGACCGCACATTACCGAGAACATAGGTCTGACTGAGCAACAAAAACAGTGATAAGTCGTGACCGATCCACTTGAACGCAAGACATGTCTCCCGAAAGGCTCACACAGCCAAAAAAAAAAATAGTTTTTTATTAATTAAACTCTCTCCATTAGTCCCCTCCAAAAAAGAAAAATGGAGTGTCAGTCTTACCAGCAAAGAGATCGTTGTACCGGATAAATAAGGACAATATCCCAGTAGGAGAGAGGAGAGAAGAAAACGCCAAAAATAGGTTCAGCAAGCATCCATGCTCATCCTGCCATCATCCCCTCCTGGGCAGCTAGGACCAAGTCCATCCCGGCAAACAGCGGCCGCTGCTCCCCCGTCCCCCCCCGCAGAGCCGCAGCATACGACTTCTGCTGAGACATGGAGCTGATAAAATCCTCCGCTTTCTGAGGGGAATCGTAGCTTCTCTGTTCCCCTTTGTGCCGTAGCTTAATTACCGCCGGATAGATGAGGAAGGGATGGAGACCAAGCGCTGTCATCTTCTTCAAAACCGGACCAAATGCCTTTCTCCTGATCGCTGTAGCCAGACTAAAGTCAGGAAAAGAAATAGCAGTGTGACATTGTTCTGTGCGCACTTCACCGGATAAGCCTGCCGAGCACCCTTCAGGATATCTGATCTGTCATGCCATCTCAGTACATGGAAGATGAGAGTGCGCGGCCGATCGGAGCCCCTCCCTCCGTCATGCGCCCGATCAATCTCAATGTCACGGCCCACTCAAGGAAGGAATCCACTTGGAAAGATTAGCTCTGAGGAAACCAGCTGCGTCATTACCCTCCATCCCTTCTGGGAGCCCCACCAGTCTTACATTGTTCCTCCTACACCTGTCCTCCATATCTGTCATCTTCTCGGTGAGTCGCTCCAGCTGATCCTTTAAGTCCGTGACTGTTCTCTTATCTTCACGCGCCGCTGCCTGAACAGAATCAACGCGGTCACGTGTCTGCTTCGTCTCGGTAACTATGGCCTCAAACTCCTCTCTTAGCTCTTTAACAGACTTATTGGTCGCTTGTATGTCCTCACGCAGTTCGCGCAATGCTGGAATCAGCACAGAGTCCATCGCATCTCTCACTCACCGAATTCAAAGTGCTTTGGTGTTCTTTAAATGCTAGTTCAATGCGGTTAGCAATAGCATTGTCGAGGTCTTCACTGGAGATGGCTGAATCTCCGAATTTACAGTTCTCATACTATGCGTGTAAATAGCTGTGCTAAAACATTTCTGAGTGTTTTGCATGCCAACAGATTTTGTTAAGGATGTCGCATCTAAGAATTACAATCTTTTGTAAATGACATTTTCCTTACACCACTAGTTTTAGTCATATTATCAAGATTTTGTATCAAGATTGGACTGTGTATGTTTTTAGGTGAAGACACCTCTTTGTGAGCTGTCATCATAATAGGAATAAATGAAAATTAACTAACAGTCTTTTCTCTTTGAGATATTTATTTTAGTGCAACTTTGTGTCTGTCCACGATGTGCGAACACATGAAGCATCAACACGAAAATTAAGTCTTGCTGTTTTACCCTTAAAACTATTACAACTGAAATAAATCAAACTATTGCACTGAAAGCTGCACACTCATTTAAGTTTGAGCATATTAAAGTTTCTACGCTCTTGTAAAGAGTATTGATAAATTTCATCCATAACCTTTCGTACATTCAAGAGACAAAATCGCTAAGAAAGAGAGTATAGCAAGACAAGAAAATGTTTATAATACATATAGAATTCAGAAAATCTGTAAATTTTTAAATGATATTTTTAATTACTCCACTAATTTAATCATCTTGTTCAGATGACACAATTCACATTTCGATTGATTGACCGTATTTGTTTTAAGACTCCTCCACAAGTTCATGCTAATCCTTGCATGGGGAAGAGAGCATGACGAGCACATACTTATTAATTTAAGAAACTTATTGAACATTTGACTGAACCTTTTATTATTTTGACAAACCTCCATTTCAAATTATTTCCCTTGAGGTGTTTGTCCACAGAATCTTTTTCAACACAACGACATTAAACATTAAAGAATGTTATCAGTCACTATGGCCATCTTCTGTGACTCAAATAAAGCAACATAAGCATCTACAATGTGTGCATGTGCTAAACATCTTCGTTTCTCCACTTCTGTCATATTTATTTGATGTAATGCAAACATATTTTGAGAACTATGATGTTTCACGCTTTTGTAAAGGTTATAGAAAGAATTCAAACATAATCTTTACATAGGAATTATCTTTGCGCAAAGCGAATTGACAGAAAATCATTGAATTACGAAATGCAAAAGTGTATACATAATTTAAGAAAAATTGCTATAATGCATACAGAATACAGAAATCCTCCTATCTGATCTATTGTGACTGACATTTTACTAAGTCAGACGATCAGGATTATGGATGACGTGGCTCACATTTTGTTTGTTGGACTGTATATGTCATTACTAGGACTGTACTGTAGGTGAGGCCTTCTCTCTGAGAGCCATCAGCATTCAGTGTTTATAGAAATAAATGAAAATTAAGAAACATTTCTTGAGAGTGTTTGACTAACACTCAGAAATGTTTTAGCACAGCTATTTACACACATAGTATGAGAACTGTACACAGTATCATTTGCCATAGAAAATTCATTACCAGTTTATTAGGGTCAAAAAGAAATGACGATAATAGTTGAAACATCCTTGCACATCTCTTTCATGTTGAAAACACAGATGCTGGTGCTTTAATCTTTTAGTAAACCATTTCAAATGACATGATACCTACAAAAGAGTCAAAATGTACAAGTTTTGTGTTCTAGGTGAGAAATTTACACCAATAAAGGTGTCATGAACATTAGAAAACAACATTGGCTGTTAAACACCTCGAGTAAATAATTTGAAACGTTGGTCTGTCAAATGAGAAAAGTTCAGTCATACATTTAAAAACTTTTCTGAAGTAAAAAATTATGTGTTTGTCACAAACACATCCAAAGAGTTTTCTACTCATGTGAGAAAAGCACTTGGGTGCATTCTCATCAGGCTATTGTAAAGAAATTAAAGAATAAAACTAAAGTTTAATTTAAAGACAATAGACAGCATGACTTGCTTTAGTGACACACAATGTGTTTAAACTTTTAAACATGTTTAAAACTGTAGGTGTAATTATTTTACTGAGAAGTTTTAAGTGAAACGTATATTTGTTCTTTTACAGTACACATACTATCTACTACGGGCTAGATTAAAATGAAAACATTTCTTAATTAACAACAAAAAAGTAAACACAACATATATGATTTTGCTCATACTTAAAATTTAGTATACTCAGATCGTGTGTGTGTGTGTGTGGCTCAGGTATACCCTACGTTATGGGGGCCAAAGATGGCAATATTCAAAATCCTTGTCCTTGTGGGGACATTTTTTTTTTGCCCCACTGAGGAAACAAGCTTATAAATCATACAGAATGAAGTTTTTTTTTGAAAATCTTAAAATGCACAAAGTTTTCTGTAAGGGGTACGTTTATGTGTAAGGTTGGTGTGGGGTGATGGAAAATACAGTTTGTACAGTATAAAAACCATTATGCCCATGGAATGTCCCAACGTGTGTGTGTGTGTGTGTGTGTGTGTGTGTTCATTGTCTAAAGCAGAGCTTATTTAAAATGTTTATTTGTTTGTCTTGTCATATGTTATGTACTTTGATTTCTTTTAAACGATATTGTTTAGCACAATGGTCAACCATTGTTGTTGTGCTTTATAAATAAAATGAACTGAACTGAACTAAAGCTTGATTCTGTGCGCATCTATTTGCGGTGGATGCTGTAAAGTACGGTGGCCTATAAGTGCAAAACAAATCACGATTCAGAAAACAAAATAACAAATTACAAACGCAAATGCAAATATAAAAAACAAAATAACAATTAAGAAAACACAACAACAATTCCGAAAACATTATAACAAGTCAGAAAACACAATGACAAATTCGAAAACAAAATAACAAGTCAAAAAACACAACGACAAATCCGAAAACAAAACAAGTCAGAAAACACAATGACAAATCAGACAAACCGGAAGAGGTAGGTATAGTTTGAGACAGTGCCATTGGTTTGGGAATAGATTACTCACCGCTGACTGGATGAGACATCTGTCAATCAAGGTGTACAGAACCAGAAGAAGCACAGCAGAGTGAACTGAAGCATCAGCTCCAGTGGCACAGATGGTAAATCACAAGTTGTGTCTTTTTGACGCGGTCGACCAGTGGTTCGATCCCGCCTTTGGCCGATCTTTTTTTTCTCTCCCTTTTCAAATCTCATATCGCATCGTAAAGGCATTTATTTTCAATAAAAATGAAAGAAATAATCAAAAAGTTGAAAATAAAGTATCGGGTAGGGTTTTACACTATGTTAAAATAGCAGGATGTTCTGCTATGTATACTAACGTTACTTGTTGCAAATAGTGGCAATTATCTGCACTTCAGTATTGTAGTACATTATAAAACAGTATGCAGTAATGAGGTATTGAGTGTAAATTATAATTTTAATTCAAATTATTAAATGGATGCCGCCTTATTGGTACAATATAAAGCCCTCTCTGCACCTACCCTAACCCTACCCGATACTTTATTTTCAACTTTTTGATTATTTCCTTCATTTTTATTGAAAATAAATGCCTTTATGATGCGATTTGAGATTTGAAAAGGGAGAGAAAAAAAAAAGTTCGGCCAAAGGCAGGATCGAACCACTGGTCGATCGTGTCAAAAAGACATGACTCGTGATTTACCATCTGTGCCACTGGAGCTGATGTGTTAATTGACTCTGCTGTGCTTCTTTTGGTTCTTCCTGTACCTTGATTGACAGATGTCTCATCCAGTCAGCAGTGAGTAATCTATTCCCAAACCAATGGCACTGTCTCAAACTATACCTACCTCTTCTGGTTTGTCTGATTTGTCGTTGTGTTTTCTGACTTGTTGTTTTGTTTTCAGATTTGTCGTTGTGTTTTCTGACTTGTTATTTTGTTTTCGAATTTGTCATTGTGTTTTCTGACTTGTTATAATTTTTTCGGGATTGTTGTTGTGTTTTCTGAATTGTTATTTTGTTTGTTATATTTGCATTTGCGTTTGTAATTTGTTATTTTGTTTTCAGAATTGTGATTTGTTTTGCACTTCTAGGCCACCGTAGTAAAGCCAATAACACAAGCACAAAGAGGATACTGTCGTCCACTGTCAGTTAGATCCCACAATCACCTTCACTGTCAGAAGTAAATGGATAGGTGAGGTGGACTGGTGGATAGTTGGTGGTTTGAATAATTTTGAACTTAAGACTCCTCCTTATAAGTTTATCTATTCAACCTACAGATTAGGTTGTTCTGATCCTACAGAGGTGTTAGCATACACGCATTGAGATGATGAAGAAAAAACATGCCCGGACATAGCACCTTATTCAGAGGTGGATGTAGACGGGCCGGTAGGAACAAAATGGTGACTAGGCATTAACATTTAGCCTATAGATCAAACAAACATTGATCCTGTTAAGGTGTCAATACGCATCCTTTGCTCAGCCATTATTCCACAATCAAGAAGAACCCAACACCTCCAGACTGGAAGCTAGCTACAGCTCAGGAAGGAACGCCATAAAAACCCCCATGGCAAAGGTAAGAGATAAAAACATCATAAATCCACTCATAAATCCATCAAAATTCAAATCTAACATCTGTTTTGATCTTTGATTTACACAGCCTACTGTCATGTCAGTCAGGGGTGACAGGACCCTGTGACGTGACAGTCAGGGTGACAGAGGGGGTCACAGAGCCATAAATTACGTCATAAATCTACCCATGTACACATTTGACATATGACGACCTGTCAATCAACGCTGACAGTGGGTCATAAATCATCAAAGTGACACATAGTGTATTATATTACTACTGTTGTGGCTGGACTAAAGTCGGGGAAAAAATAGTAGTGTGACATTGTCCTGTGCGCATTTCACCAGATAAGCCTGCCGAGCACCCTTCAGGATATTAACTTTGAGGAAACCAGCCGCGTTGGAGCCCTCCGCCCCCTCTGGCAACCCCACCAGCCGTACGTTATTCCTCCTGCTCCTATCCTCAATATCCGTCATGTTCTCGGTGAGTCGCTCCAGCTGATTTCTTAAGTCTGTGACTGTCCTCCTATCCTCACGCGCAGCTGCTTGAACGGAATCAACCCGGTCACGTGTCTGTTTCGCAGTGGTAGCTATCGCCTCAAGCTCCGCTCTCAGCTCTTTAACAAAATTGTTAGTCGCTAGTATGTCCTCACGCAGTTCGCGCAATGCTGGAATCAGCTCAGAGTCCACCGCATCTCTTACTGCCGAAGTCACAACCGAATTCAAAGTGCTTTGCTGCTCTTTAAGTGCTAGCTTAATGCTGTTAGCAATAGCATCGTCGAGGTCCTCTCTGGAGATGGTGGAATATTTGAATTTTTTCTTCATTGGCGATTGCTCAATCTCTCTTTTCCGATCGCCCTTGTCTGCCCTCATGATGGGTCCAATGCAGAGTGATTTAAAATTTACTGACAGGATTATACAATATGTGGCAAAGTGAGCAGAGTGAAAGACTAAGCGTGCATCGCTGCCGAAGGGTCACGTGATCTCCCCTGCATTTTTAATATTTAATATTAATTTTAATATAATGTAAATTTGTCCCCAGCACTTTATTCAAGCTCGAGCAGGTGTTTTCACATAGAGGCTATTGCTGTAGCTGAGCTGAATAAAAAGCAGAAACGTTTTTACTGATGAAACGTGAAGACAATAAACACACAATTGCGAAAATATATGGTTTATGTGTGTTTTTCAAGTTTAGTATAGAAACTATAAAATATATTTCCTGAATTATTCTGTGATAAAAATGGGAAAAGGGTGTTCGTAGTAGCCTTTATAAACCAATCATAAAATTGTCATTAGGAAAACATTGAACAAAAATATTGTAGCCCCTTGCTGCAGCTAACCGTGCTTCCACAGGCTACACACAGCAATATAAACAACAGCTGTGCATGATCTCTTCACGCCGTTCTTGTAAAATAATAATAATTCAATAATATAAGTTTACAAGCACACCACTCCGCTGAGAACTCCACTTACCGGCAGCTGCGGACGTTATTGAAGGCATCCTAAAGGTGTCTGAACGTGAGGGATCGTCCCGGATGAGATCGTCAGGTGAAAGGTCATCATGTGGATAATTTAATTTACGGCTAAACTATTATTAATTAATTTTAATAATAGTTAGATTGGGCAGGCCGTCACAAAAGGGTGTTTAATTACAAAAAAAAAAAAATTGCCTTTACAAAAGGGCACTTTGGGCATCAAGGGGAAAAGGGGCAGGTGCTCAAGCACCCACCGCACCCCCCCCCCCCCCCTGCACGTGCCTGACAGAGTGTTATAGTCAACACCGAACTCCGCGATTTATATCGCTTATCCTGCCCAAAAAAAACATAGACATTACAGTTCACGTCAGCAGTAATAATTAACTAACAGACATGAATCCTAAAAACTATGTCCGAGCAAATCATGAGTTTTCACTTTACACCTACCTCTGACTAGGCGTAAGATTTAGTGTCAGACGTAGCACTATGCAGAGATGGTGCAACGGGTATAAATTCTACGCACGACTTAAAGTGCATTTTAGCTGGTGCAACCGGCCCCTGGTGTTTAATGGCAAGTTTTGCTCAGCTTGTCTCCACAGAATCCCCCGCAGCTGCTCAAGAGCGTTAAGATTGACTTAAATACATGTCCACTGAAGGATTTTCACCTTGGGAGAATGAATATCTTCATTGTCATGCTGAAGAAATGCCCAATAATGCAGGGAATGAGGGGAGAGTAGCATCTTCTTTCAAGTTTTTGTATTACATCACACCGTAGTGTGTGAATTCATGACAGCGTTGATAAAGCACAACTCCCTCACACCTTCAGCACTCATTCTTCCCTATATAAAAGCTTTACTACCACTGAACATCACTGTGGTACCAAGCACTTCTCACTGTACTCCTCTTCTAGCAACACCAGAACATTTTGGATGCTTTTGGATCCGAAATGATTGACTTGGTCTCTTGAGACCAGAGTATGGATTCCCAGAAGTTTATATTTTGTAAATATGGGCCTTGGAAGAAGTTAAATGAGTTTATTTTGCTTTGGCTACAGTAGGTAATTCTAGTGGTGACAACAACCATGCATGTCACTTCTGCAGGCTGCGTCATACTTTTCATAGCTTTTGCCGGCTCTGAGACACTTGCATGTTATTTCTCCTGGTCTTTTTCTTGCAAAAATTCACTCATCACTAAATGAAAGCTTAAAGTGAAGACCTGATTATTTCAGGAGCCTTGTCACAAGTCCATTGTTTTTGAATGTCGGTGCTACTTCTGCTATATTTTCACACTTAAAACAATAATTTGGTATTCCTCTTGTACCATTGTCCTCTTTTATGCTAAGGAATAAGTCACCTGGCAGTTCTCTCCCAAGCGGTTCCACTGCTGCCAGCATTAAGTCTGATGTAATAATTTTATCCCTTTTACATTGTTTAATTTAGCTCTTTGGTTTAAGCTTTATTTTAGCTTTAGGGAATCTTACGATCTGACATTGATATGATCAATTGATATTAATCAAATCGTCCAATTTATACCTTATCTAACAATCATCCAGCGAGTTGTTAGATTTCAGTATATCTGAGAAATTCTGTTTATTCTCGTGGCCACGATATAATAATACAGAATTATTTAAATAACCTTATGACAGTTATGAGCATAGGTAACGTAATCTGGGCAAAGTTTGATTTGAATATTTCGCAACAGAACACAGCACTTCTCTATAAATCAAACAAGAGTTTATTTGCTATTTTACTACAATACATGAACTAAGCTAAATAACATAACACAAAATACATACACACAGGCAATGAATTGTTGCAATTGAGAATGATCAAAATATAGCACTGTTCTGCTATTTCCACACGATTTTACCCGTGTCGATCATCAAGAGGAGAACTATTATCCTTACTTTAGAGATAGATACGACACGATTCAGCGGAATAGAGGTTTTGTTTGGTACTTGCTTTTAAGTTGAAATGATCGCTGTGGCTCAAGGGAATCCCGAGCGTCGTTGCGTGACGTCACTCTGGGGATGTCCTTCTGTTGTTGCTTGGTTGGCTCTGGAGTTGCTTGGCGCTCTTGAGTTCCTTCAGCGTAGCTTCAGACTTTCAAGGGTTTCTTCAGAGATTTGACTAGATGTTGGTTTAATGTTCAAACTCGGCCTAGATGTTAAGGCTGCGAGCTCTTTTGGAGTAGCTCCAAGTTTCAAAGAAGCGCGATTTTCAAGCAGAGAGCAGAGAGCAGGCAGCTGGGAGTCAGTATTTTAGACCGGAGATTTCGGTTCCTCCCACTCGATGCTCTTCCAATGAAATAGTGCTTGAAGGGCGGAGCTCCGCCTACACGGCTCATTTTCCATGCAGTAAATTTATCTGCTTAGTTATTTTGTCACATGAAGAAAATATCCTGGCAGATTTCTATATGTGTTATAATCATACATTATGGGCTAAGGGTAATTTTCAGTCACACCAAATTATTGCCACTGAAATGAGCTTTCATTAAAACCCAAACAGCAGATATATGGCATTCTCCAAAGTACATATCTCAGTTATATATATTACATGGCTAAGGCATAGATTAAACTATCCTAAATTCTAAATAATCACACCACGCATGTGAAATTAAACAATAGTGATCGGGAAAATTAGACATCAAAAAATTCCAACAATATCATAGGATTCCAATAACACAGCAAGCTTATAAATGACATAAAATACACATTGATATATTTTGTAAAATATATTGTATATATTGCTTTTGATAACAGCAACAGGTAGCAGTAGTGATTACTATCAATTGTCTTTTTGGAACACTTTATAAAAGTTTTGAGTCCTTTTAGCAAAGTCAATAGACAGAAACAAGCTGTGGAATGTGGGAGAAAAAGAGCGAGGTTATGAGGTCATGAGAACATCACTTTAGGGTGCATCTGCAAAACTTCAGCACTCAGACTTGCTCTCGTAAAACAGTCTCAACTTATTGAATTATGCGTTAAACGGTCATCCTGAACATATCCAGATCCAAAGAGTTCTTTTGTAGATACAACGTCCTTTGAACTGTTGTTCATTCTAACTTTATTTATGGTACCGGTCAGTACCAACCTGGAAGGTTCTGTTCTTTAACGACATCCAGATGTTCTTCTCAAGTTTCTCCTGGTTTTATGGGACTCCTGAGTTGATAAGACGGTTATCTTCTAGACATTGAGGCGTCAGTGGCTTGGTCAATTTCGGACTCGCAGGAGAGGGAATCATCTAAGTTTTCCCTTTGGGTATGCAAGATTCTATAATTGTTTGGGTCTTGGTTCTATCAGGTTCTACACATCCCCCTTTGCTCGGTGAGGTTCCCATTGTGAACGTCGGCGGGCACTGGAACAAGAGGCAGAGAGAACAGGCACACACAAGACACAAACAACATCTCCATTACTGACTGAATCCTGGTGCGGGGTAATTTGGGAAAGAACAGGTTAGGAACTTGAGAAGATGTAGGGGTGCATTCTTTAGGATTACTGGCGATTGAGTCATTCCGATTGGCTTAATTGTCAGGGGTTCGACGAGGCGGTATAGGCATGATCTCAAGCAGGTTGGTTGAGTTCTCAGGTTCGGGTTCTTGGTCGGTTTTATCACGTCGGAAAATGCGTGGGACGCCTGACGTGCATTTGTTGAAAGACTCTTGAACGGCGTTCACTCGCTTGTTTAGGAGGAAGGCCAGTGTCAATGTCACAACGTACACTACAATAGTAGAGATGCAAAGCGCTGTGTCAGCGGCAGACCAAGACCGAATAATAGGCGCGCCAGCGGGCGGAAGGCGAGCGATAGCTTCTAAAGCTGTATCAACAGGAGTCAAGTCAATAAGTTGCATTCCTTCCTCCTTGATCCTTTCTTCCAATTCTGGATCGAGGACGAAGGAATGCTGTTTGAAGAAGGGCGAGATTTCGATTTCAGCCTGATACTCGTCATCGGTAAGGTGATACAATGCCAACTCGTCGATATGGAGGATCGAGCCCTTAGGGACAGTGATCCATAAAGTTTGGTTGGGCAAGGTAATGCGTGTGGCTGTGTCGTGTTGATCGTATGTGAGGGTAGCTGTTCGTGCCGGGGTGTTGACCAGCCATCGGTTTCCGATGATTTCGGCTTGCGTTACCTCGACTTGAGAACGTGGTGTCGCTTCGGCGGGGCAGCTAGTGTCGGGTCTAATGGATTCTAGGCCGCAGATGCCCTCAGTATTATCGCCGACGAAGGGTTTACTCGGGCAAAGGAAGTGAATGTCCTTAGTGAGCGTACACATCCTTAGGTTTGGGGCCAAGTACAACTGCTCGTTGTTATCGTGATACGCAACGACTTCAGGAGTGTGGATTTTGACATAGGTGTTCCCTTGCCAAAATCCCACATTCACAACGTCTTTGAGCCGGTAAATGTTATTCGAGTCGATAATGGGCAAACTGAGGAGAAAGGCCAAGTCGCCTGCTTCCGGGTCTACGTACAATGGAATAGCGCTACCCAGGGAAAAGGCGAGATGGGTTTGGATGGGACTAGCAGGGCCCGCGGTGGCCGAAGTTAGGATGTTTTGGACAAGGTTAAGAGGTATCAAGTAGTGTGGAATCCTACCCATGGCTAAGTTATCAATCGAGGAACTTACTTCACGTAGCATGTCTGTCATAAGGGTAGTTAGGAGTTGTGTTTGTGCAACATCGTTTTGCACGACCGAAAATAGTTTATTAATGGATTTTATCATTTGGTTTAGAAGGGTACTATGGGTATTTAGAATTGTAATGGTGCCATTCAGAGATTTCCCGAAGGTCTGTAGGGCGTGGCTCTGGACTAAGAGCTGTTGTCCTATTTCAGGCATTTCGGCCTGAATTTCACCTACATGCCGCCTGACGGTGGCCAAATTAACAGCATTAGCGGTGTTCATGCCAATGTTGAACAGAGTTCCTACAACCGCAGCAGCCCCCAGCAGGGCGCCCAAAAATCATTTGGGACGCCGGTTTTACCCGCTTATTTCAGCCTGGGTTACAGTCATTTTCTGTAATTGGTGCAGCATGTGGTTCACATCTGCCTGGGCATGGACAAGGACTTCTCGAGTCCAGCGGGCTCCAGCCCAAGTGGTTTGGGCGGCTGAGAGGGTGTAGTGAGCTCTGAAAACATCACGGGGATCTAGTCTGACGTACACCTTTCGGGTATAGGTTCTGCAGTTCGTTATCAATAACCCCGGTTGATCGCGGAGTACTATCCCTGATGCTGGTCCGGGCGATGCAACTTCTGGCTGGGGCGTAACCCCACTTATGCAGAGGAGCAAGGCGGCGAGTCTGAGCATCTTCCTGGTGATTGAACAGAAAGAAGGCACAATTAGCGGTGAAGATCATAGTTTGGCGGGTTGCCTCGATTGGTTGACAACGGTTCTCACAACGAGTTACAACGACTTATTAAAGGGAGTCAATCTTAATTTTGGGACCTGGATTTAAATAATTGGTGAAGGGAGTTCCCTGATGAGGGGACTAGAGGGGAGAGGAAATTATAGTGAAAGAGGAAGAAGGAAAAAACAAAAAACAAAAACAAAAAAAAACAAAGAGAGACACAGGTGAAAGGAAACAACAAAACGAGAAACGGCGGCACAAGGACAACGAATGAGGTTAGGCAGCAAACGAGTGTCACATGTGTGGAGTATCTCCTCTCTACTAGAGGCTGGCTCTAGCAGTGCAGCTGAGGAGAGAGTGTAAGTGTTGTGTTTCAACAAGGTCGCTATATGTTTTCCTAACAACAGAAATTATGTTAGTGTGGTGTAGAGCATATGATTGTCGGTCTGTGTCAGTGGGTTTGATCTTCCCCCTTTCCCGGTCGGCTGGAGCTCTGGTGCCTCTTTATCTGGTTTCGATGGACCCATCGAAGGACTGGCTCGCTGCGCCCTTGTCTGATTTTGATTTGGTAGGCGACAGGTGAGAGCTTGTCTACAATCGCGTGGGGTCCTGTCCAGTGAGGTAGGAACTTCTTTGACAGGCGATGGGGACTGTTCTGCTTTGGTTGGGCAAAGCTGTAGTACCACACTTTGTCTCCGACATTAAACTCATGGTGAGAGGCCTTTTGGTCGTAGTAGGCTTTACGACCTTCCGCACTTCGTTGTAGTTGCTGTTGAGCGAAGGCGAAAGTCGTTCTCAGGTGCTGATGCAACTCTTCCAGGTATTGGTGAGTGGTATAGGCGGTGACGAGGTTCAGGTCACCAGGTTGGTACAGCAGGTGTAGCGGTAGCGTCATGTTTCTCCCTGTCATCAATGTGAACGGGGGTACGCCGGTAGACTGGTGAGGGGTGGCTCGAGCAGCCATCAGTACCAGCGGAAGTTTAATATCCCAATCCTTTTGATTGGCGGACACATACTTCTTCAACATGCTGACCACTGTTTTATTGGCCCGTTCAACTTGACCCGAGGAAATTGGGTGATGGCTTATATGGAGCTTGGCCTGTACACCGAGGAGTTTCCACACTTCCTGCATGATGTCGGCGGTGAAGTGGGTTCCGCGGTCAGAGTTGACCCTTAAAGGCAGTCCAAATCTTGAAAAGATGTGGTTCATTAGCAGGCAGGCTGTTGTTTCTGCTGTATCATTGGGAGCTGGGAGGCACTCTATCCACTTTGTGAATTCGCAGACCACGGTGAGGAAGTATTTGTTACCTCGCGTTGACCGTGGCAGGGGTCCTACCCAGTCTATTTGGAGGTCCGACCAGGGGAAAGTCATTCCTTTCCTTTGCAGTGGGGCTCGGTGGTTTGGGTTTGCCGGTTGAAACTGGCAACACACCAGACATCCTTTTACGTATTCCGCCACGTCTTGTTGCATACCAGGCCAGTATGCTACTTGTTTGAGTGTTTCATAGGTGGCCTTGGCGCCGGGGTGTCCTGCGCATGGGGCATCGTGGGCGTGTGTCAGCATCATCCCCCTTTGGCCGTGAGGGACTACGAGCTTTGGCGTAGTTAGGGGCTCAGGGACATACGCGAGTACACCGTCTCTCAGATGCAGCATGTGCTTGATTGAGTGGAGCGTGCGGAGCTCGGAGGAAGCAGCTAGGTCGGAGGTGGAAATAGGATGAGTTAAGGGGTCGGAAATGTGAGTTGCCATAGTTCACAGTGTTCGATCTGCATTTTGGAGTGTGAGGAGAAATGGCAATATGGGAGGAGGTGGGGTTTTGTACGCCAGTGGCGTGTTGGCGGCAGGGTTATGGCCGCTACTGAAGGGTTGGGAGGGAGGGCTTGAAATGTCCAGGACTCTCCGTGTAATGCACCTGCTTTGGCGAGGGCATCAGTTTGGTCATTGAAGTCTTTGTCTTGTCCTGGTTGACGTGAATGACCTCGAACCTTTTTCCAATAAACGATAATGTCATGTTCAGTGACAATGGCATCGCCTGCTTGGAAGAGTTCCTGGTGCTTGACAGGCTTGTTGTTAGCTGTCTTGAATCCATTCTGTTTCCATCCAGCTAAATGGCATGTGAAGCTTAGACGGGCGTAGTTCGAATCGGTACAGATGAGGAGTTCTTTGATGTTGTGGGATGCCACCATCTGAAGTGTGATGAGGATGGCTGCTATTTCAGCATATTGCGATGAGCGAGGGCCTAAGTTGAATTGCTGCGGTGGGCAGGGGTCGTTGTTGAGCCAGACCACTCCCGCTCTAGCTTGTAAATTGCCCTTGTGGTTGTAGGAGCAGCCGTCGACATATGCTGTGGGCATTCCTTCACATACATTCTCCTCGAAGTACCTGTGATTCGTCAGTTGAGGTTGTGGCGGTTCTTTAGGTTCCGCTGGAGTATGCAGCGTGTCCGTTGAACAGTTTTGGCAGGCCGCTAGCCCGTTTCCAAGTGAGGATTTGTAGTTTTGGGCATATCTTGCCTCGACGTCCCGTCCTTGGAGTGTCATTAGCCAGGTAGCTATGCGTGCGTTGGTCACCACGCCATCTCTGATGCGTTGACTGTTTAGGAAGGTGACCGGCTGATGACAAGTCTCGATGATGACTTTCTGTGCACCGATGTAATTAGAGAAACGCTGGATAGCCCACACAGTGCAAAGCAAAGCCTTTTCGCAGTTTGAGTACTTGCATTCTGGGGGAAGCAGCGTTTTGCTGGCATAAGCGACCACTCGTTTGTCTTTGTCATGGAGCTGGTATAGGCCTGCGCTGAGGCACTGATTGGAGAATCCAGCGTCCAGATAGAATTATTTTCCTGGGTCTGGGTAGGCAAGGCACGGAGCAGAGCACAGGCGCTGTTTGAGCTGGCCCATTGCTGTGTCCTGTGTTTCCGTCCAAACGAAGGGTTCATCCTTTTTCAGGAGGGAAGTTAGTGGTCGTGCGATGTCAGCGTAGTTTTCGATGAACTGTCGTGAATAATTGCACACTCCCAGAAAGCTTCGCAGCTCAGAGATGTTAGTCGGCGTCTTTATGCTTTGGATTGCTTGGGTGCGGTTAGACTGTGGCTCGATGCCGTTTCTTCCGACAAGCAATCCGACATAGTTCACCTTGGTTTTGCACCACTGTCCTTTGTGAAGGGCGATCTTGGCTCCTGCCGTTGTCAGCTGGTTTAGGACGTGATTGATCTCTTTGAGGTGGTCTTCCACACTTGAGCTTTTCATCAAAACGTCATCTACATAGACAAGGTTGCCTCTGGCTCTGGCGTCAGGGCATGCTTTGTTCAGGAAGATGTTGAATTCTGCTGGTGAGTTGGCATAGCCGAAGGGACACCGTGTGAAGGTGTACTGTCGATTGCCAAAGGTAAATGCCAGCTTGTGTTGGTCATCGGGATGGACAGGGATTGTCCAGAACCCGGAGGCGACGTCCAATGTGGAAAGGATCGTCGAGCCTTTGATTTTTGGAATTTCTTGATCCAACTGGGTCATAGGCCATCGTGACAATGGTACTTGCTGATTCAACTTGCGATAGTCGATGGTGGGCCGCCATTTGCCATTTGGTTTTAGGACTGGCCATATCGGGGCAGAGTATGTGCTGTTACAGGGCCGGATGACCCCCTTTTCCAGCATGGAGTCAACAATCTCTTGCACTGGCTCGTATGACGCTATTGGAATCTTGTACTGTCGCACAAATGTGGGTGGCACATTTGGGTTTGTCGGGATGCACACAGTGTGGATGTTTGTCAGTCCACAATCCAGGGAATCCTTTGCGAAAGAGTCCTTGTATTTGTGCAGAACCTCTTTGAGTCCTTGGCGATCCGCTTCATTGTGGAGGGCATCTGCCTCACTCAGGATCTGTTGAACTTGTGCGTTGAACCCGGCGTAGGGTTCTTCTGCAGTGAGGTCATTTGAGGGGCTTTGGGCCCCAATGGTCACCTGTGTAGGTGATTCTGTCGCAGGCTGTGTTGAGACAGCATAGACAGCGAGATGAGTGTCATCTGTTAGTTCTGACCGGCAGACGCTTTCTCTGGACACCGGCAGAATGGATGTGATGGCAATCACTTCATGGGGTTTTGTGAACGTTACGGTGTCGTCGTATTCGTCTGACATTAGCTGTGTGGGTATAGGGCCTATGACAGGTACCATCAGTTCAAAGTCGTGGAACGCCTGGCTGATGAGCCATCCCAGGTGATTGGCTTTGGGAACGTGGATGTCTTGGGCCGTACAGTTGTTGAACAACACATACACAGCACGAGATGACACTTCCATGAGAGGTGTGCCTTCCAGAGTCAGTCCGAGTTTTAGGCAGGTCCTGGAAGGTTGGAAGAAGCCTAGCTTACTGTTGAGAGTTTGGCCAGGTCGCATGTTGAGGCGGACGCTGACACTCTTGCTGTAGGCAGGTATTGTGGCTTCTTGCTCCGTGATCATAGCACATGCGTCTGGCATGGTTTGACCAGATCGGAGGTTCTTGAGGTTGACTGACGTTGTCAGTTGGTGTGACAGTGGAGCCCATATGATGTCGTTTACGGTATCAATGCAAGCATTGAGCCAGACCAGGATATCCGCTCCAATGTAGATGTCATGCGGCAGGTCTGAGACAACGAGGAAGTAGTGAGTTAGCTGTCTGTTGTTCCATCGTATGTCCAGAGTGCAGATGATCTTGGAGGTGGCCATGGTTGTCGACCAGGGACTGAGAGGGAAGCGGCTGTGCTTAGCGACATGTGGTAGACACTGATGTCTTTGCTTCAATGTTTTGAATAGCTTCAGGCTGATGGCTGAGTTCTCTGCCCACAGGGCTAGTGCCGTGTCGGACACTGATGTGCCTTGGACATCTATTGCAGTCATGATTCGAAGGTGGCCCGCGTTTGCTTCAGGCTCCTGCAGTGAGCAGAGGAGAGGGTCCTTGTCCTTGCTGTTTATGCTTGGTCCAGGTCCTGGTTTTGCTACTGCATCATCGATCAGTGACTTAGGGACGGTGTCGGTGACTTGACACTGCGACTCGTTGGAGTCTAACGCCTGGCAAGGCAGAGGTTCACGGACTTGTGTCCACATCTTTAGGTGCTTGAAGTCTATTAGAGGTTCGAAGCGATTAAGCAGATCTTTCCCAATGAGGAGTGGATATGTTTTAAGTGGTGAAACGTATACGGGATGGACGAGGTCCATCGATCCCACCGTTAGGTGAATTGGGGCCACATGTTTTAGTTGTAGGCCCGTGTGGGAGTATGCTTGAAGGTTTAGTTCACACCTTTGGAGTTTGAGGGTTCTGTTAGTCCTCTTTGATCTTTCTTGGATTTCCTCCAGGAGTTCGGTAGACATTAGAGTAATGTCGGCTCCCGTATCGAGGAGGGCTTCAACTCTGATGTGTCATTCGATGATGATGGAGAGGTAGAATTTTCTGGCTATACCTTTCTCAATGAGATCGCCTAGGAGTTGAGGGACTGGAGTTTGGGAGGAAACAGTTAGGATATCAGGGCTGATGTGGCGTTCTTCGGAGGAGTGGCAGATGACCAAGACAGCACTTTCAGGAACTTGATGGGTTTCGTCAGCAGGTGTTTGTTGGACGCTGCTGCAATTTGGAGCATTAGGTGTTGAGTTAGTGTCTAACTCGGTTGCTGGGCTTTCAGGTGGGGTTTCGTGTCCATCTGAAGTTAGTGTGATTACGGTTCTCTGAGAGTGAGGTGAAGGAGTGCTGTTCTCCGTGGCTGGTTGTGTCAACTGGTCGCTGCCATCTCGTCCGGCCGTTAGTCAGGCTGAATCTGGTTTCTCTTTCTTTTCCCATTTCCGATCTTCCTCCTTCCGTTGGAAGAATTCTTTCATCATCATTTTCATCAGTTCTTGTGAGTCGAAACACGGTGGTGTCTCTTGTTCCTGTGTGGGTTCAGTTTGAGCTCGGTCAGCTTGGAATCTTTGCGAATTCTTTCGTCGATTCCTTGGGCTGGTTGCTCCAGGGTGAGTTTGTCATCTTCCCTTGGAGTTTCCGTTGGATTCCCATGAGTTTTTTCCTCTTGAGTTTCCAAATGAGCTTGGCTGATTCCACGATCTCTCCCAATGACTTTCGTGAGGCCTTGACTGGTCCCATGTCTTTTCCCAGTGCCGTCCAGGTGAGCGTTGACGTCCACGCGGTCCATCCCAGCGTTCGTACCTCTGTTTAGATCGGGTACCAGCGCGGGAGTCTCATTCTTTGTTGGACGAGGGTGCGTTCCACTCCCTGGGTGGCGGCTTGGCATTGTCTTGGCGTTGGGCGCCCTCTAGCGCCAGCCCTTGACTTTGAGTGTTGAAGTCAAGAACGGCTGGGGTTTTGGCATTTTTTTCTGAGGCCATCTTTTGTTTGCCGTAGGCTTTCTGCGCCAAGTCTCGCAACTGCTGAGCATTCATTGTCCGTGGACATGCGAGAACGCCAAGATGGTGGCTTACGCCGGGATGAAGGTTTCGTAGGAAGAGAGTTTTAAAGTTCAGTTCATCCTCCATGTCAGGTTCGTTGCGAGTTCCAAAGTATGCCCGTCTGAGTCGGCTGTAGTAGGCTTGAGGAGGTTCGTGACGTCCTTGTCTCGTCTCCAGGGCAGCCACGAGGCCTTGTTCGGACTCAGGGTCGGAGAACTCTTTAATGAGGGCTTCTCGGAGCAGTTGGTAATCAGTCTTTGTGTGAGCAGGCTGCCTGTCCAGGAAGCTGCGAACTTCAGAACTGGATGTCGTTCGAAGTAAATATAGTTTATCTTTGTCCGTAACGTTAGGTCGCATTTCCAGATGGAAATCGATATCTTGGAGATACGCTTGGACATTTGGGCTATTTGGCACGCTCGGGGTGAATTTGCCAATGTTCCTGGCGAGCTTGTCGAGGTCTTTTAGGTCCAAGCCGTGCGATGATCTGTGACTGGCTGCAGCAGATTCTTTTGGCTGAGGTAAAGTGAAGTAAAGTTCTCCAGAGTGAGTTGGTGAATGTTTCAACACCACCCCCTCCATCTTTTTCTCACGTGTCAGTCCAGGAACAGGTGACCCGGTTCTGCTCGGCAGGGGTGAGGTCGGTGCGCGTCGTGTCCTTGATGGCTCACGGCGCAGTTCGTAAGCATGCTTGAGTTCCTCTTGGAAACTGTCAGATTCCTCTTTGACGTAGTCAAGCTGTCATGTTAGACGGCTGATCTCGTTTCTTGACTCATCCAGGTGAGCTTCAAGGGCTTTGATTCTGCCGTTTTTATCTCTGAAGTCGGCCTTTGCTTTCTCCAGAAGCTGTTCAGCATACTGTAACTTTTCGGACCGATCATCGTAGTCTGCCTTGACTTGTTCCAATTCTTGGCTAGTAGCTGCTAGGGTTTCTTTTAGCCGGTTGATCTCCTCCTCAGCACCTTGTTCCGCCTCATCCGATCCTTCCCGTCGTTCTTGAGCTTCAAGTTCCAGCTGCTCTATGCGTCGTTGTGCGCGTGTCAGCTCCTGCTGGCGTTGTGCAGCGTGCTTGTCGCTCAACTTGAGGGTGGCGATGAGTGTGTGGCTTAAGGAGCCAGTGATCTTGGCTAATTCTTTGTGATTGTAGCTGTGACTTGGGTCTTGTGCCATGAGGCTTGTTATGTTGTCATCCAGCTGGTCTTGTGTCTGATGTTTTAGTGTTTCAGCAGCCTTAGGGAGGAGACTGTCTGTTGCAATGCTTAGCCATGTTTCCAAATCCTCCCAGTGACCGACATGTCCTGTTGTGTGAGACATGTTTGGGCGTGGTGAGTGAGATCTCGAACCGCGACTGACACAGACCTTGAAAAGAAAACAAATCAAACCAAAACAAACAAACCAAAACAGAACAAATCAACAAACAAGGGGTGTAGATATGCAATATAGAATGTGTACTAGTGTTGACTGTGTAAAACAGGTGGGTGTGGTTCTCTGTGACTGTGATCCTCTGGGGCGTGCTTCTAATTTGTAGCCTCTGTGGGGGGAAAAATTGAGCGCGCACACACAGGTAGCACAGCTAGAGAACAGGTAAAGAGAAGAAGAAGGTTGCTTCTAATCAGAGGATTTGTAAATGACAAATTTTTTTTTGTAAGTCTGTGATTGCAATTGGTTTTCTCCAGTGTGAAGGAAAACAATAACAATGACAGCACTGGTCCCGTTAATGACAAAATTGACACCACAAGCTAATTAGAGTGTTCGCGTGCTTGAAGTTTTCCGGCGCCTTTCTTCTGTGGACCTGCTTTAACCTGGCGGGGTAGGATTTCACAAAAGAGGAAGGTAAATGGAAAACAATTTTGACATGTTCTCAAGTTCCACAAATACCTGTTTCGATTGCTAAAGTTCTCCACTTGTGATCTTCACACAGGCAAAAATCTCAGCAACAGCAGCAGTAGTCAAATTAGAAGATAGCAGCAGTAAGAAAAGAGAGAAAGATGAGTGGGATTTACTCTTAATATCAGGATTAGTAACAAAGGTGGCAGCGCGGAGGCGCTGTTTAGTCGATGCACCTAGGGGTTTTGCTTTGCTAATTTTAGTAGGATAAACACACTGGCCTAAGTGTTAAGAAAACCTTATTTTTTTTTCTTTTGGAGGTTTGCTTACTTAGAAGGGTTTTCCTAATTAGAAAGTTATTATACTCTAGGCTTCGTGAGGCATGTAAATTGCTCCAGTGGTGTTCAGCAGCAAGGCCCACCGCCCGAGCGCACCAGGTGAGCTCCTGTAAGGGTTTTGCCGAACACTCCGCCCCCACCGTACTGCTGTGAGCCTCTCAGACAGCTGTGGCTTTTGGCACAACCGGGCTGGGACTCGGGTGAGGTATGTCAAACGACTGCTGGCCTGAAGAGGGGCGGGGCTAGGTCCCGGTGTCTATCCGTCAGCGCGAACCCGAAGTTCGACGTACTTCGTCAATAGTTTAGCCGGGATGGTATATCCTTCGCCCAGTCAGCCGTTGACTCCTCCTCCGATACCCGATTGCTAGCCTGCTGCGGGCCGTCACTTTGCAACACTAGGACGGAAGTATTCGGGTTTCCCCTCCAGCCTGCACCAGGTACAGTCGGAACGGGTGACTCCGCTTGCTGTAACTCACACTGGAGGCAATTTCACTTCACTAACCAAGCACTAGGGGGAGCCCTATCTCCTATCAGGCCTAAGAAAAGGGAAACCTATAAAAGTTAATTTAATAACAGACGGAGAGAGACCAAACAGGTTGGAACCAAAACTCAATTGCAACTGAAATTAGAATTTCAAATTAGAAATGGTAGTTTCTAATTCAAATTTTATGATGTTATCATTTAAATTTGATAGGCTTGATTAGGATTAAATTAATCAATAGGGTATCCTTGAGGTAGGATCCTTATTAGCCAATGCTGGAATTAAAACTTCAGAGCAATGATTGATAGTTAAAGATCTAACTTAACGATGTTTGTCATTAACATTAGAAGACACCTGTGATTATAATAATCCGTAAGTATTGAAGCAGGGTAATACAAGCTCTAATGAGTTGCATATGAAATTAAAATTTCAGAGCATTATTAGCAGTCATGGATTAAAATCTTAATGATATTTTTCATTAACATTACAAGCGATTACATTTCATTGATCAGCCAATAGTGTTGCCATAGGGAAACAGGAACTGTAATTAATTATTAAATTAAATTAGAATTTTCAAATTCGTAATTAATTATGAAATTAAATTACAAATTCCACATCCCTAATTTTGTATCCCTAAGCCTGACCAATTACTAATTCCTTGTGTTATTCAAATCATTAGAACAAATTAATCCATATCGTCTCAATTATAAAGAAAATTTTAAAATTTTCCCGGGCCAGACGATCAAACACTTTGATAGTTAATAATTAAGATCTTAATGTTACTGTTAAATTATCAGAGCACACATAATTATCTCAATCAGTCTATGTGGAATCAGAAACTGAAATTACTTTAATGAAATTAATTTAATTTCACATCTGGGATTAGTTATGGAATTAAATTATCAATTTCAAATATTTCATAGCAATTCATCCAATGAGATTCTTAAAATCATGAGAGCGCAATCATAATTAAATTAATTATCTTCCTATCAAAGCAATGAGGCTAAGACCCATCATTAATTTATAATAAACCCCAATAGTTATGAAACTAATATCTGCTAAATATGAAACGAAACAAAACAACCTAAACACAACTACTTGTTAAAACCACCTGTGACATCGCTGGTCTCATTTCCTATGAAAATCAGCTGCCTTGCACATTAAAGGTTTATTTAAATTGGTATTGTTAAAGTCCTTTCACATGAGAAGTTATAGGTAGAATCAGTGAATGCCAAAGAGAGAATTAGTGAATTCAAAAGAGAGAAGGAACTGATGTAAACAGTTTAGTGTGAGTTAAAGTTCAGCTGTGAAGGGTTAAACTGTATCAACACTTCAAAAACACACTGCAACATAAACGCATCTGAACTCACAGGCTACAAAATGCTATGTGCTAATCGCTATGCTTCCAATACAACTAGCTTTGCCTAAGCTCCAATACTATTCATTGGCTTCAGTTAGCTTAGCTAAGGCTGTTAGGCTGTTGTTTACAACAGCTCAAAATGGCGCTCGCAGGCTGCGCTTGCGCCCTTGGGAGTTATCCCGGAAGAAGTCACTGAGGACTATTGTTAACTGTTGTTATGATATGACCATAAACTGGTCATGTGTCACACACAGGCTGCAGTTAAACACAGTTTCAGTACATCACAGGGGTGTGAGTGCATCTCACACTTTAACCATCAAAAAGCAACTATTTAGATTCTTATCTTTCTTATAGCGCTAACGATCTCAACTCATTCAGGGAGAGATAAATTAATCTACAGATTAATTAATACAACAGTTTTGGCCACAGCGGGCCTTAGTACATTACTTCTGTCTAACTTCACAGACAAAACACAGTGGATTTATCATCCCACCATTTCCTTGATCAAGATCAATAACTATTCTCCCCAGAACGCGTTTTGGCCACTTTTTCCGAGAGCCGCGTCCGATTTCACTCTTTTTAGTGACTCAAAGATTGGCAGAGAAGTAAACAGGTAGCTAATCTGATATTCTCGCCGGGAGATTAAATAGCATAGTTCAATCAGAAGTGGGACACGCACTTTAGCAGATTAAAACTATGAGAGGCCTTTTAAAAGACGTGAATAAGGAATCCGCTCATTCGTCTCTTTTGCGCTTTTAGAGCGACAATTCATATACTGCAGTTAATTTCTTCTAAACAACTAAAGTTGCACTTTAATTCATTCAAAACGCATTGCCATGCTGTACAGTACCACAAACACAAACAAACTCTGTCTCTCTGTATTTACACTATTTCTTCCGGTTAAAAATAGGCAAAATACAACAATATGTTTTTCTGATTATGAATATTCAAATCTCACGATGCCCGCTTTTAATCCTCCACCATTATGTAATAATTTTATCCCTTTTACATTGTTTAATTTAGCTCTTTGGTTTAAGCTTTATTTTAGCTTTAGGGAATCTTACGATCTGACATTGATATGATCAAATGATATTAATCAAATCGTCCAATTTATACCTTATCTAACAATCGTCCAGCGAGTTGTTAGATTTCAGTATATCTGAGAAATTCTGTTTATTCTCGTGGCCACGATATAATAATACAGAATTATTTAAATAACCTTATGACAGTTATGAGCATAGGTAACGTAATCTGGGCAAAGTTTGATTTGAATATTTCACAACAGAACACACAGCACTTCTCTATAAATCAAACAAGAGTTTATTTGCTATTTTACTACAATACATGAACTAAGCTAAATAACACAACACAAAATACATACACACAGGCAATGAATTGTTGCAATTGAGAATGATCAAAATATAGCACTGTTCTGCTATTTCCACATGATTTTACCCGTGTCGATCATCAAGAGGAGAACTATTATCCTTACTTTAGAGATAGATACGACACGATTCAGCGGAATAGAGGTTTTGTTTGGTACTTGCTTTTAAGTTGAAATGATCGCTGTGGCTCGAGGGAATCCCGAGCGTTGTTGCGTGACGTCACTCTGGGGATGTCCTTCTGTTGTTGCTTGGTTGGCTCTGGGGTTGCTTGGCGCTCTTGAGTTCCTTCAGCGTAGCTTCAGACTTTCAAGGGTTTCTTCAGAGATTTGACTAGATGTTGGTTCAATGTTCAAACTCGGCCTAGATGTTAAGGCTGCGAGCTCTTTTGGATTAGCTCCAAGTTTCAAAGAAGCGCGATTTTCAAGCAGAGAGCAGAGAGCAGGCAGCTGGGAGTCAGTATTTTAGACCGGAGATTTCGGTTCCTCCCACTCGATGCTCTTCCAATGAAATAGTGCTTGAAGGGCGGAGCTCCGCCTACACGGCTCATTTTCCATGCAGTAAATTTATCTGCTTAGTTATTTTGTCACATGAAGAAAATATCCTGGCAGATTTCTATATGTGTTATAATCATACATTATGGGCTAAGGGTAATTTTCAGTCACACAAAATTATTGCCACTGAAATGAGCTTTCATTAAAACCCAAACAGCAGATATATGGCATTCTCCAAAGTACATATCTCAGTTGTATACAGTATATTACATGGCTAAGGCATAGATTAAACTATCCTAAATTCTAAATAATCACACCACGCATGTGAAATTAAACAATAGTGATCGGGAAAATTAGACATCAAAAGATTCCAACAATATCATAGGATTCCAATAACACAGCAAGCTTATAAATGACATAAAATACACATTGATATATTTTGTAAAATATATTGTATATATTGCTTTTGATAACAGCAACAGGTAGCAGTAGTACTATCAATTGTCTTTTTGGAACACTTTATAAAAGTTTCGAGTCCTTTTAGCAAAGTCAATAAACAGAAACAAGCTGTGGAATGTGGGAGAAAAAGAGCGAGGTTATGAGGTCATAAGAACATCACTTTAGGGTGCATCTGCAAAACTTCAGCACTCAGACTTGCTCTCGTAAAACAGTCTCGACTTATTGAATTATGCGTTAAACGGTCATCCTGAACATATCCAGATCCAAAGAGTTCTTTTGTAGATACAACGTCCTTTGAACTGTTGTTCATTTTAACTTTATTTATGGTACCGGTCAGTACCAACCTGGAAGGTTCTGTTCTTTAACGACATCCAGATGTTCTTCTCAAGTTTCTCCTGGTTTTATGGGACTCCTGAGTTGATAAGACGGTTATCTTCTAGACATTGAGGCGTCAGTGGCTTGGTCAATTTCGGACTCGCAGGAGAGGGAATCATCTAAGTTTTCCCTTTGGGTATGCAAGATTCTATAATTGTTTGGGTCTTGGTTCTATCAGGTTCTACACTGAGTATGAATCAGTGGGCTATGTAACACTTTTAATTGTCAGAAAATTACTGGTCTTTAAAAGTTTTGGTTCAATATACTCACCTGTTGATCAAAAATAGCCTTAAACCTATACACATTTTTTTTTTTTAGTAACTCTCAGGAGGGTGTACTCATTTTTGCAACACAACATTTTATAACTTTGATAAGAAAATCTTATTTTGCTGAATAATTTTGACATTCTTCTTTGGTAATTGATCAAGCAGGTTTGTTGGAACATTATATCTCCAAAGAAACCTAACATGTCATCTAAGTAAAGAGTAATTGTTGAATTTGTTAAGTATTAGAGTATCATTTATGCTGTGCACTGTACCATGCAGGCCAATATGTAGCCAAATATTCTTCCTTTATTAGTAGTAGTATTAGTAGTGTTAGTATTATCATCATCAGCATCATCATCATTATCATAGCCTATATCCAAAATAAAATTAAGGCAGCGGCTATTTGCACTAAATGTAAATAGCGATAGATGCTATTTACACTAAGTGCAAATAGCATATTTTCTTACCGATAGATGCTATTTACACTAAATGAATCCGTAACACTCAGTGTGCCTATCAAAGCTTGGCATGGGTTTAATACCTACCTGGTCTCATGGCATAAACGTACCTGGGCGCACTTTTTAGCGAGACGCGAAATACGTACCAATAAGTACATATCACTGCAGTTTCCAAAAGAAATGAACACTAGAGGCAGTAAAACTAGACGCCTTTTATTCCTTTTCACACAAATTTACAGAGTTTTGATTAATGAAGCGTAATTTTCGCACAATTACTTGAAGAATATCATGTTATGACTTCAAAACAATATTAATATGCTGGGAAATTTGAAAACTGATGCTTTTGAATGTTAGCATCACACATATCAAGCTTGATATCTATGGGTTTTCATAGACAGTAGGTTTGTTCGGTAGCTCACGGAGTACGGAGACGTACTTGAGAGGTGAGGAGCTCCGGTTCGACGAAACAGTTCAAATCTGCATATAAGGAAGTTCAAATAGCATGGTTGCATCAACAAATGCGTTTTTATATCAGTTTTGCATTTGTCAACACTATCGGGTAGTTTTAGGGTTGGGTTTGGTGTAGGGCATATTTCCAACACGATAGAGCATTCATTTTTAACGACGGTCCCCGGATATTTGAATTCTGAACCGCCGAATTCTGAAGTGCCTGAAGCAACGTAATAAAAACACAGCAATACGTACCTATATCAACGTAATAAAAACGTGCCAGGGTTTACGTATTGAACCCGTGTTGTAGCGCCACTCAGTGGACATTTCTATTTGAAACTGTGGCGAAACGTGCAGTAAGGTACGTAAAAACTGTCTCGCTAAAAAGTGCACCCAGGTACGTTTATGCCATGAGACCAGGTAGGCAGTCTAATATGGTAGGCTTATAGGCAGTGTAGCTTAACTGTAAACCAACAGTAAGAATTTTAATTCGATTAAACCAGGGGTGGCCAAAGTCGGTCATGGAGAGCCACAGTGACTTCAGCTCCATCCCTAATCAAACACACTTGAACAAGCCAATCATGATCTAGGGTTAAAGCCAGGCAGGTGAGTTTTTAATGTTGGAGCTAAACTCTGCAGGACTGTGGGCTCTCCAGGACCGGTTAAACGGTTTAAAAAGTCATTGGTTATTTTTAAGGAATAGCCTAAGTGATAACCATGTTGTGTGTGCACGAGACGCCAGCGCGATTATTTGAACTGTTTAACCGTGGAACAACTTTTTCTTTTGTTTGGTTAATTAGGCCCCTAAGTGAAATATATTTTGCGTATTTATTCCTTTTGTATGTAGCCTATGAATTTATCCTTCATAGGCGAACCTTAACAAATTCACCCTTTTGCCTTCACTCATCCAGCCTATTTCTCATATTATAAACAGATCCCTTGCCACTGGTTATGTTCCATAAGACCTAAAAGTAGCTGCCATCACCCCAATCCTTAAGAAACCTGGTCTTGATAATACAGATCTGAAAAATTTAAGACCAATATCAAACCTCCCATTTGTTGCTAAAATACTTGAGAAGGTAGTTGCAGCACAACTGCAGTCTCATTTAGAGAAACATAATCTTTATGAGCAGTTTCAATCTGGTTTCCGTCCCTTTCACAGCACAAAAACAGCACTTTTAAAAGTGGTTAATGATCTCCTTCTGATTTCTGATTCAAGTGCCTGCAGTATCCTGGTTCTCCTTGATCTTAGTGCAGCCTTTGATACTGTTTGCCACTCTGTACTTCTTTCTCGACTATCTGCTATAGGTATCACTGGTGCTGCTCTTCAGTGGCTAACATCATATCTATCGGATAGACAGCAATTCGTTAGGATAGATAAGAATAGATCTCGCACTGTCATTATTTCCCGTGGTGTACCCAAAGGTTCTGTACTTGGTCCACTTTTATTTCTCATTTATGTGCTGCCACTGGGTCAGATCATCAGACGTCATGGTCTCAATTTTCATAGTTACGCTGATGATATTCAAATCTATTTTACAGTTCAACCAAGCTCAGTTTGCCCACCCCCTTCTATTGTTTCCTGTCTTCAAGAACTTAAAACCTGGATGTCAGATAACTTTTTACAACTAAATGCAGACAAAACTGAAATCCTGCTGGTTGGCCCTAAATCACAGAGCACCTCCCAGCATGACATTTTCATAGATATCGATGGTGTCCAGATTAGGCCCTCAACAACTGTGCGAAATTTGGGAGTGTTGTTTGACTCTGCGCTATGCTTTGAGTCACATATTGGTCAGATTGTTAAATCATGCTTTTACCAACTGCAAAATATTGTTCGTATACGTCCCTCACTTAATTTTGCAGATGCTGAAACTATTATCCATGCTTTTATAACCTCTAGATTGGATTACTGTAACTCCTTATATAGCGGCTTACTGCCAAAGTTATTGATCGTCTCCAAATGGTACAAAACTCTGCTGCTCGAGCCCTTACATGTAATAAAAAATCTGCACATATCACTCCCATCCTTCACCAACTTCACTGGCTTCCGGCGGCCAAACGCTTTCAGTTCAAACTCTTAGTTTTAGTTTATAAGGCCCATAACGGCCTCGCACCTCAATACCTAGTCGAGTTAGTGCAACCATATGTTCCTGCAAGGACTCTGAGATCTAGCAATGATAACTTGCTTGTTGTGCCCAAGTATAAACTCTCTACGGTGGGTGGTAGAGCTTTCTGTATTATAGGCCCTAAGCTATGGAATAAGCTGCCCCATAATGTTTGTGCTGCCTCCTCTCTCCAGACCTTTAAGTCTCAACTTAAAACTCATCTATTCACTTTGTTCTCTCAATATCTCTTTTACCTCTCTGCTTCCCCTTTTCTCAACTTCTGTTTATATGACACACAACCATTTTCTTGACATAGCCTAATTGATGTTCATCATATGATTGCTCTTGTTGTTAATTATCTGTAGTTCCTTGTTGTCAACACTTGTTTGTATGAATGTTCCCTCTGATTGTTTGGGGTATTTTGTTTGCCAATTGCTTGTATTATTTTGTAAAGTGACCTTGGGTTCTTGAAAGGCACTATAAAAATAAAACATATTATTATATATTATATTATTATCCTGGGTTTTATTTTTTCATTCAAAAAAGCGCAGGTGCGTGATGTGATGTGTGAATCTTGTTCTTTTGTGTATCATATTTATGCATGTAGGCCTAAAACTAAAGTAAAAAAAATAAAATAAATAATAATAATAATAATACACTCTTATCCATTCTTAGGCCTAATTTAATTCTAATTTATCATAATATTGTTGGCTAATGATCGGTTAATGAGCTTCGGTTACAGAGCAGGTATATAAAGCGCAGAGGAGAAAGAACTGAAATAAATAAAATAAATAGGCTAGCCTACAAAATGTTGGCTAATCCAAAATAATAACCTACGTGAATGGATTTAAAAGACTTTGGGATGAGATTAATATTTTAGCTTAAATATTATTTTAACATTTTGTTTTGAATTTAAGAAAGTGCAGAAATTAGGCTATATATTAGGCTACCTATATTCTTCTTCTTCTTCTTTTTCTTCTTATTATTATTATTATCATATAACCTAATTACTAGGCTATCAAAAAAAAAAAAGTTTTTTTTTTTTTTAAATGTATAGCCTAGGCCTAGCCTATGTTAAGTTCCTGTACAGACAACCTGTAACATTCCCATAATTTAATTAAAGAAAGAAAGAAAGAAAGAAAGAAAGAAATGATCACTGAATGGATTTAAAAAGCTGGATGGATGGGAAAGATAGTAATGTTTTTCTAGGCATGTCACATGTCTTATTTTTTAAATGTATTGATTATAACAAGGTTCACAAATGTTGTCTGTGGACTGCATATATCTGCAACATAACATGCGCACAATGTACAGGTAGGTTAATATAATATTTTCTTAATTCTGTGCTTTTTTAAATTTAAAACATTTTATTAATGTATTCGTAATATCCGTTTCTGAATATTCAAGGTTGCTATGGTCACGCAGGTTCGTGCATTAAACGCATGGCCACGAGAAATAAATGTCGTTCTCTCAACATAAGTCGTGCTCCCCCATCTTTTTGATCATTTTGTCATGAAAATATTTTGATTTTTTTTAAATAACACATTAGGCCTACATGTAATTATCACAGAAACAAATACACAGCTGAATGCGGCAACAAGTGGTGTTTTCGTAATCAGCGTAACCTATTTGAAGGAATCCGGATTGAACTCACTCGTTAAGACAGTGACTTGGCGCCACCTAGTGTCTGTTTTAGTTTCATCTTAAACATATCATTTAATTGATTGACATATTTCTGCCTTCAAAATTTAAAACATTAATTTCATAACATGTTATGCATTTGTAGGCTAATTGCAGTGTAAATGCATTCAGTAATGATGTCTCTGATGGCTTTTGTTGACACTGATTTCGTATTGCTTGGCGGGAAAGTACCCTATCCTACAGAAAAGCATTAAAAATTGCTAGATCTGATTACTTTTCGTCTCTTTTAGAAGAAAACAAACATAACCCCAGGTATTTATTCAATACAGTGGCAAAATAAAGCATCAACAGGTGTTGACATTTCCCAACAGCACAGCAGTAATGACTTTTTTTACTTCCAAAATCGATACTTTTAGAGATCAAATTGTAACCATGCAGCCGTCAGCTACAGTATCGCATCAGATAGTGCACTATAGATCCCCTGAGGAACAGTTCCACTCATTCTCTACTATAGGAGAGGAAGAATTGTATAAACTTGTTAAATCAGCTAAACCAACAACATGTATGTTAGACCCTATTCCATCTAAACTACTAAAAGAGGTGCTTCCAGAAGTCATAGATCCTCTTTTGGCTATTATTAATTCGTCATTGTCATTAGGATATGTCCCCAAAACCTTTAAATTGGCTGTTATTAAGCCTCTCATTAAAAAAACACAACTTGACCCCAAAGATCTAGTTAATTACAGACCGATCTTGAATCTCCCTTTTCTGTCAAAGATACTAGAAAAGGTAGTATCCTCACAATTATATTCCTTCTTAGAGAAAAATGATATCTGTGAGGATTTCCAGTCAGGATTTAGACCATCCCATAGTACTGAGACTGCTCTCATTAGAGTTACAAATGACCTGCTCTTATCATCTGATCGTGGTTGTATCTCTCTATTAGTGCCACTGGATCTTAGCGTTGCGTTCGACACTATCGATCACAACATTCTTTTGAATAGACTAGAAAACTTTGTTGGCATTAGTGGAAGTGCATTAGCATGGTTCAAATCGTACTTATCTGACCGAAATCAATTCGTAGCAGTGAATGAAGAGGTATCATATCGATCACAAGTGCAGTATGGAGTACCTCAAGGCTCAGTACTAGGGCCGTTACTTTTCACGCTTTACATGTTACCCTTGGGAAATATCATCAGGAAACAAGGGATTAGCTTTCACTGTTATGCTGATGATACTCAGCTCTATATTTCTTCGCGGCCCGGTGAAACACACCAAATTGAGAAACTTATGGAATGCATAGTCAATATAAAAAACTGCATGACGAGTAATTTCTTACTGCTAAATTCTGAAAAAACAGAGGTGTTAATTATTGGACCTAAAACCCCCAAAAGTAATAACCTAGAACACTGTCTAACACTTGATGGCTGCTCTGTAAATTCTTCGTCATCAGCCAGGAACCTAGGTGTGCTATCTGATAGCAATCTCTCCTTTGACAGCCACGTTTCTAGCATTTGTAAAACTGCTTTTTTCATCTTAAAAATATATCTAAACTGAGACCTTGACTCTCAATGTCAAATGCAGAAATGTTAATTCATGCGTTTATGACCTCAAGGTTAGATTATTGTAATGCTTTATTGGGCGGTTGTTCAGCACACTTAATAAACAAACTACAAGTGGTTCAAAATGCAGCAGCTAGAGTTCTTACTAGAACCAGGAAATATGACCACATTAGCCCGGTTCTGTCAACACTGCACTGGCTCCCTATTAAACATTGTATAGATTTTAAAATCTTGTTAATTACTTATAAAGCCCTGAATGGTTTAGCTACTCAGTACTTGAGCGAGATCTTATCGCATTATAGTCCTCCACGTCCATTACGTTCTCAAAACTCTGGCCATTTGATAATACCTAGAATATCAAAATCAACTGCGGGTGGCAGATCCTTTTTCTATTTAGCGCCCAAACTCTGGAACAATCTACCTAACACTGTTTGGGAGGCAGACACACTCTGTCAGTTTAAATCTAGATTAAAGACCCATCTCTTTAACCTGGCATACACATAACACACTAATACGCTTCTAATATTCAAATCCGTTAAAGGATTGTTAGGCTGCATTAACTAGGTCAACCGGAACCGGGAACACTTCCCATAACACACAATGTACTTGTTACATCGTAAGAAGATTGACATCTACGCTAATATTAGTCTGTTTCTCTCTTATTCCGTAGCCACCCGATCCGATCCGGTCCGTATCCAGCCCAGATGGTCACTGCAGTCACCAGATCCAGTTCGTATCCAGATCAGATGGTGGATCAGCACCCAGAGATGACCTCTACAGCCCTGAACGTCAGCGGAGACCAGGACATATATGATATGTGATAGATGAGCCCCAGAGACAGATCTATCAAGGATAGATGAGCCCCAGAGACAGATCCCCAGTGAGGACCCCACCACCTAGACAGCCATCGGGAAAAGACCACTGGAAACAGTTGAGCCCTTACAATCTGACTTTGCTGCAGTTGGAACAAACTGCTGGTTCGTTTGGCCAGAGGAGAACTGGCCCCCCGACTGAGCCTGGTTTCTCCCAAGGTTTTTTTCTCCATTCTGTCACTGATGGAGTTTTGGTTCCTTGCCGCTGTATTGTTAAAAGCGCTATATAAATAAAGGTGACTTGACTTGACTGAGTGGATTTTTACTAGTAACAGCCCTTTATTATTTTAACTAAATTTATCGACTGGAATTAAGAACGTGGCATTCCATATTCATGATGCATACATTTAATATGTTTTTTTTTTTTTTAATGCCCCTTGACATCGGTTTACGGGTTTGTTTCTGATGCTGTCAATGTTGTTTTTGGTTTTTGGTTACATTAAAAAAATGCAGTTAGCTCAAAAAGCTGAGGGCACACATTCGATTGAATGGCCGTTTTCAGTGGATATCAGGTCACATTTATGGCCCAGCAGGGTTCTGCTGCGCCTTCTGTTAGGATGAGAAGGATGTTATCATCGATCCACAAGGTTAATCCCTGCACGCATGTATGAAGGTGAAGTTACTACTGGAGTACCAGCAGAGGCGATCGTTTCCCCAACGTCAACAACTGCACACGGACCAAAGAGGACCAGCGAAATAGCGCATTAAAAGATGGATTTGGATGACTTCAGGACACATATACAGGTACTGTCTCGTAAAATACTCAATTGTTCCGTGTTTATGAATGAAGTTATTAATTTAACATTTGCTTATGGTGGGAAAGGGATCGTGTAAAAAGTCCACACATTTACCATAGTGTTACCATAGTAACTGTCGCTCGACGATGTCATGTGTAGTCAATGCACAGTGACCACAAAATATACCATGCTTCTCCCACCGTAACCGTAGTTTTACTGTGGTATTTCTAGTAAAATCCCAATAACTTCAATATTTACTATGAGTTTACCTCAGTAACCATAGTTGTACTGTGGTATTTCTAGTAAAAGCCCAATAACTTCAATATTTACTATGAGTTTACCTCAGTAACCGTAGTTTTAGTGTGGTATTTCTAGTAAAAGCCCAATAACTTCAATATTTACTATGAGTTTACCTCAGTAACCGTAGTTTTACTGTGGTATTTCTAGTAAAAGCCCAATAACTTCAACATTTACCATGATTTTACCTCAGTAACCATAGTTTTACTGTGGTATTTCTAGTAAAAGCCCAATAACTTCAATATTTACTATGAGCTTACCTCAGTAACCGTAGTTTTACTGTGGTATTTCTAGTAAAAGCCCAATAACTTCAACATTTACCATGATTTTACCTCAGTAACCATAGTTTTACTGTGGTATTTCTAGTAAAATCCCAATAACTTCAAAATTTACTATGAGTTTACCTCAGTAACCGTAGTTTTACTGTGGTATTTGTAGTTAAAGGACAGTAACAACAATACTTACCATGTTTTTACCACAATAACTGTTTTTACTGTATACTATTTTTAAAGCACAGTAAACACAATGCTTTCCACACCTTTAAGATGTTTTTTTTAAGTAATTGTAATGCAATATTTTTTTTCTGTCTTGCAGTTACGTCAGATTACATACTCCAGCAGCTCTTTTAAGAAGCCATCTCTTGTAAAGGTTGTCTCTCTCTCTCTCTCTCTCTCTCTCTCTCTCTCTCTCTCAGCTTTTCCTTTCCTATTTTTCCAAACTGTAATCTGTAATTCATTTACACATATTTTGCTCTCTGTGGTTCATCATGGCATATTTTTAAAACTCAGAATCAAATTTTGACCAGTTCTTTCAGAAAGCTGCTGGAATTAACAGGGAACTTGAACTCGAAGCTCCCAATGCTGATCTTGAAGAAAGGTTGAAGAAAGGGTCCTTCAAAGGTTCAGCCCTTCACAGGTTTTGTTGAACACTTTTAGTAATAACTGATTTGCTTTAATGAACACATCCTTATATTATGTGTTGATCATATCTTTCGTTATTGTCCTTCTCAAATATTTTGCAAACAGATAATTTTTAACACACTGTCTCAACATGTATATATTTCTCTTCGTTTCAGTTGAAAGGGAAGACCAAAGAAGGCCTGTCATGGGATTTGAATTTGGCCATACTGTGCGTTTACGGAGAAGACCAAAAGCTGCAAAGGAATACACTTCCAATGGTACGTCTGTGTTGGTCTGAGCACCTTTACTATTTGCACAGTATTTGATGTTTCTTTAACTTTGGTTTACATACCCCACGGTCCCGCCACAAGGAACCCTCAACAAAGTGTCATGTTGAAGTAGTAATAATTCATACAATTGACCAAATCAGCAAATTCATATGATATTGTACAAGCGTACTCATACAAAATTCTACAACTTTTTCTCCTACTGCTGTTATTGGCCTTTGCCTCAACTCTCATGCAGATTGTGCTCATAGTAAGTAGGGATGTGCGCTACGACTAATTTGACTGTCGTTTAAACGGAAGTTTTGTATCCGACTAGTCGACTAGTCTAAAAGCTAGAAACCACCCAAAAATGGCAAAACAAACAAACAAAAAAAAAAACTGTGCGTGTGTCTATATAACAGCATACAGTTGAAATACTTAATCTTTGAATCACACTGTCAAATCCCTCAATGAATTCTGCTAAAAATAGGTCACGATTATGCCGTATGCTTGCCTCGCGTTATCATCAATTAATTTTAGGCGGTCGTTAAACAGAAAAAAATGAAGAGCATACACTCTTCATAAACCAGTGCATAGCTTATTTATTCAGATCGGCTGGAGCAATGCAGAAATTGAAAATCAATCAATAGACTGACAGAATTCTTCATTTTCATATAACGTTAGCCAACATATTAAAACACATATTAAAACAAAAGTAAAAAACAATAGGAAAGTTTATCAAGGAATAGCATTAAAACGGCTTTTAAAAATGTACTTCATGTTGGCTATATTGTCTAAAAACAAAACAAAGCTCGTTTTACTTACTCAGACCGTGCGCATTTGTTCAGTGAATTTAACATGTTAACGTGGTCTGGCGAAAGACGGGACTAGAGGCGATTCTGCAAAAAAAGCGCTCGGCAGGAACTGAAGTCACAGGCACGCAGAGAAATAACTACAAGCAAGCAGACAGTTTCGAAAAGAGCCTGGAAATCCCGCACCACCACCGAAGTGGGTCTTCGTTTAGAGGAATAGACAGCGCAGATAGGATCGCGGACCGCAGCGGCAGGTTGTAACGTTAGTGTATGACATGATTGACATTTTTCTTTGGCTAGCCTCCAAGCTAACGCATACATGCCTGTATTGAATATGATTACGCATAGCTCCAGTAAAGTTATTGTAAGCCAATTTGACATTACACAGTTTACAAAAAACGTTTCCATTTCCTTCTAATTCAAATTAATCCCAGACCTTGCTGGTCTTTCGCGTGGAGCTTGCCGCAACTGACATGAAGAAAACGCATGTGAGGTAAAATTATAGTTCCCGCCCAGATACGCTTTTAAAAATATTTATATATTTAAATATTTTGATATGTATTCTTTTTCAAAAGTTTTATTTTAACTGTTCTTTAAAATGTTTTAAATGTAATGTTAAAATGATGGTAATTTGAATGATAAAATCATCTTTTTTTTTTCTCTCGTGTAGTCGACTGTTGTTTTCAGTGTCGACTAGTGGGAGCTGTACCATTTAGTCGACTAGTCGACTAGACCCGCACATCCCTAATAGTAAGTAGTCAGAGTGTTTATATCATAAAGTTTATATTAAGTCCATTGTATTCTTTATTAACCTTTACAAACTGGTGCTGTCTCTTCCCGTTCTAACAGTACATGATATCTGTCCACACCTCAGAGTCTGTCTTTCTTTCCGTGTTGATTTTTATTGAACATATCTGTCTAAGAAACAAGAGTCTGGAAATGCTAGTTTAACTTCTCATGTGACAAATCAGATCTTCAATTAATTTGGCCAAATCAGATCACTTAAAGCTGTTCACAGCAAGAACAAGAAATATAATGGTAAATATTTTAGCATCCACACCAACAGACGATAATGGTCTGTTTACTGTTATACACGCTGCAGTTACAGTACGTTGTTGTCCGCTATCAAGTTCAAGTTCATGTTTTATTTGTCACATACACGACTATACAGAGATTGTATAACCAGCAGTGAAATGTGAGTCAGGTCCGCTCCATGGACAGTGCAAATATTGTAGAGTACAACATAAGGGAAGTATGCATAAAATAAAATGAATAAAAAATAAGATATAAAGCACAGAATATAAAGTATAAAATAATGTGCATGACATTAGAATTAAATATTAAGATAAGCATGACTGTACGAGAGAGGAATGTGCAAACAAAGTTGGCAGTAAAGGGCTATTTGTTGTTGTCAATGTTTTTATTGTTCATCATGTGATAAATTATTTTTCTTCCTGTCTTGCAGGATTTCTCACAGACTACTTAGTCCTTCTGCATCAGCTCTCCACAATATCAGCCCTTCCAAAAGCTTCCACATCTCTCTCACTCTCGTGTGGCACATCTGCTCTCAGCTCTTTCCTGCCAACTTTACTGCATGTCTACTTGTTTTATTTTCTACTTTACAGTCAACACTCCCATCTCACACTCCTGTCACTGTGTATATATATATATATATATATATATATATATAATTGTTAACCATTTTAATTGGTCCTGCATTTAGTCACAATAGAATCAAACATTGATTACAGGAGAATAATAATTGTAAAATATTAAAATATTGTTCTTAATCATTTTTGCCTATTTGTTCATTAAAGGTAAGAAAATAATATATTTTCAACCGGAGCCTCAAAACTTCCAGTTTGTAAAATAGTATTTTTCATCTTATGACATTTTCTGTAAACAAATTGTCTTTTTATTTTTGAATATTAGACAATGTTTTTTAAAATGGGTTTTATATTGCATATTTCTTAGTTACATGTACCCATGAATTACTTTATCAATCAGTCATTGTTTTAAGTTGTTATATTACACTATAACTGTTTTTTTTTTCATAGTGGCACAAACTGGAGATAGAGAGAGTGCTGTTCTGGGCACTATGTTTGTATTGGAAAAGTTTGACATATCAATAAACATTGGGAAATTCGTAATGTGTGTGTTTGTTTGTTATTTCTTTCTTTTTTTAATATTCATGTAGTTCAACTGGCAGAGCTAAGAATGGCAAGTTTGTAGGGTCCATTTCCAGAAAACATAAAAGTGATTAATTGTATACCTTTAACACACTATAAATACACTGTAAATGTTAACAGAAGCAAAGTTTAATAGCAGAAAAATACTGCATGTTTGAATAAATATCAGGTGGGGTTTTTTTGTAAGCAAATGAAACATTTTGACATTTATTTATTTTTCACACAGTATATGCACACTTTTGAGTTTAAATATTGTACATTAATTAATATTAGTGTAAACAGTTTATGCTATGGGAACCATTACACCCTTGTTTGAAAAGAAAAAAAAAACACTGTAATCAATAAATGAATTGCTGCATCAGGTTAATCACACGATGCAATCTGTTGTTACAGTTTTATATTGAGTGGAGACAAATAAATCGTATCTGTCCATTCACCACAATAACCCGGAAGATCCTGTTATAAATGACCATATATGGACAAGTAAGTGTGACGCTTCTGCTCAACTGGGTTGCCATTGGCTTTGAAGTTCCCTTGGCACTTGCAGACGTCCCTGTGATTGGACTATCTTTTAACCCAAATTAAAAAACGCTTAATGTTCCAAAGTACGTTTTGCTGTTATTATTACGTCAGTAATACCTTCAGTTAACAATGCAGTGTTGTTATGTCGTGAGATATTACCACTTTACTGAGATCGTAACCCTAACCCCGAGGAAAACTTTTGTTAAACTACAAATACCAGCACCATGTTTTTCGCATTTGAATGGCAGAGGCTTATGGGTACTGTAGTTTAAAATGTTTAATAATAAAATGTGTGAAAATACCATCTTTTTTTAACAAAGGTATATCTAAACATGTTAATTGTGCAAACATTTATGACATATTTAAGAGGCAGGCTGAAATTTGGTATTTTAATAAGAGCACTTTTTTAAACACCTTTATACCACCTTTCCATATATGTTTGAAAACTCTGTCCAACATTATTTAATTAACATAGCATAAGTAGTTGTCCTGACAAATTTCTCCTTAAAACTATAATCAGACTTTGATTTATAGCCATTTGAAATGTTAATTCTTTTTTGCTCTTCCAGGGGACTCTACTGGGCCCCTGAGGATGGACAACATACACAGTTCTATTCTCAATATCACAACAAATTGTGCTGAGTCACATTTTTTAGATTGTCTTTTCAGCAACTTGCCAATATGAAAGTTGCAAGTCATAATTATCTTAGAATAAGAACAGACCCCCAAAAAATCTACATCAGTGCCTATTTGGAATGTGCTCCATTTATTTCATTAGATCAGGATACAGTGTTGACAGTAAACAAAGACACCAATTTAAACAGCCAATACATACTGTGACACTTTATTGTACTATCACATAATGCCAATGTGTCATTCAGTAAGACAAGGTACAGACAGTGTGTGGTTTATGGTGCAAAAACCATACAATTCATAATACAAAAGACCTAATTTGTATCTCTGTGTCAGAAATGTCTCATCTTTGTCCTCTGCAGGTGCTAAACATCAGTAATGCCCATGCTCATCTTGCTTATAATACAGTACATGATTCATGTTGATCTTTCCCTGGTAAATCATCCTCCGTTGTGCATGAATTTCCTGTAGCAATATAGTCCATGCAGCCTCTTCTAATGCATCTTTCAGCATTCCCTTCATAACGGAGTCATTAATATGACCACATGTTCATGTCTTAAAACAATCATAGTAATTATATGTATTGTTTACAAAATTAAATGGTGTATTTACCAAACACCATCCCTAATACAGAATATTCACCATACTTTATTATCCAACACCATGTGCAATACTTTGCTGGAGGATACAGCATAAAGACAGCTAAAGTAGCATATAAAGACAGATCATATTGAAGAGAAATAAAAATGAGTAATTTAAAACCATATTATTTTAATCAGATGAAGCCACCAGAATGCATGCATAGTGAAATGTCCTGAGAATCATAGAATCACATTCAGTTTCTTCTCATCAGAGCTCTCCTGGTTTTCTTTCTCTTGCTTGCTTGTCCATGTCCCTATCATAATCTTATTCTTCCATGACTTAAACCATTTGCAGTTGTTATCCAGCACCGTACAGTACAACTGATGAACAAAAGACATGTGACCAATTAAAATCAAATTACTTTATTGTCACAATACCATGAACGCAAGCAAATGTACAGGTGGTGAAAGTCTTTTGTGCAAACTGCATATGACAGTATGACAGTATGATGACAAGTATTGAATATATATGCAACACATATATATATATATATAAGGGACTCAATACAGACAGAACAACATATGGTAAATATTATACTATACAGAGAGCATGAAATGAAAACAATAATAAACACAATAATCACAGTACACGTATACCTTTGCAGTGCAGTACGGTATGAATTAGTGTAAACAGAATGTCAGGGTGCAGAATAATAGTGTGTCAGAATCCAGTCAGTGTAACTGATAGAGTGCAGTACATAAGAGGTTGGTGGGGTGTGTGTGGTGTTACTGGTACGAGTTCAGTTCAGTCTGATTGTCTGTGGAAAGAACTTGTCTCGCAGTCTGCTGGTGAAGGTTCTGCAATAACATCTGTCTGATGGTAACTGAGAGCAATCCATGGCTCGGGTGGCTGGAGTCTCTGACGGTCCTCCTCACACTTCACCTGGTGTAGATGTCCTGGACGGACAAAACTTATATTTAGGGTGTGGTAAATTAATAAACAATATATAGTATTTTTATTTATAATTGTTGCACTGGACTTACCATTGATTCTTTTTGGAGTTATGGGCTAAAATAATCCCTCCACCACTATCTTGCAGTTGTGAAGTTGTGAAGTTTCTTTTATGGGCCGTAACATCTGAGCTGTCACAGTAGAGCTGTTCGTGAATGCAGTCTTCACAGCAGATATCTGATGGGTTCAGGCAGCAGTGCTTCACTTGGTGGCCATTGAATTGATATCTTCATCAACTGGCTTCATCCTCCTTCAAACAAACATAAAAAACAATAAGTCAACAATAACTCTTGAGAAATAGTGTTGGTGAATACAGGTGCAGGTGTCAGAACTGACCATATTGACTGACCATACTGATGACCATATTGATTCAGTCATTTCCTGCCCAAATCCCAGAAATGATGCACAGCTAATTTGCTCATTCTAGGAGCAATAAAAAGATCTATGTGTGAAAAACTATAACTGCTGACTTGAAGTAACTATAACTGCTGTCTTTTGAGAGATCAACATCAATGCTGTACCACACATAACTGCATTGAATTCATACATACCAATGGAAATATGCAACTTTTAGCTCTGTCTTTTCTGTTTGGGCACAAGAAGACCATGTTCATTCCTCATTCATCAGGACTGGTTTGACTGGCTTGCTGTGACTGATTTTCGTTTTCGTTTTTGGTCTTCAGCTGTAAAACAAGAAAATATCTATTGACCCCATGTTTAATTATTATTGTTGTTTAAACATAAGTTAAGCAGTTATAATAATAAACTTCAAGTTCAAGTTCCCTGGCAACTCTAGCGGGCTCCTGAGTTCATCTGTATACATCAGATTCAGAGTCTGAGAAAAGGCCATCATGCAAACTCTCAGTTTCTACCTTACAACAGAGCACGAAAGAATGTGTGAGTGAGTGACGGAGTAAAGGAATAAGATGAAGAGAATTTGGCAGAGAAAGGCAAAATTTTGTGTGTAAGTTTAACAGAATGAGAGGAAAGCAGCATTAGAAAATGCTGGATTATTCAATAGCAACCTATATTAATATGAATTATTTTAAATATGATTACATGCTGCCGGTATTGTTGTAAGCAATTTAAAGGCCTCTTCACACCAAGGATGAGTCCACACCGCAGCTATTTAACATTTAATGACACAGAGGAACAATATCGTTTGGAATCTCTTCCAGAACAACTTTTTCAAGCTGATGAACAATAAAAACATTGACAACAACAAATAGCAGACAACAACGTACTGTAACTGCAGCGTGTATAACAGTAAACAGACCATTATCGTCTGTTGGTGTGGATGCTAAAATATTTACCATTATATTTCTTGTTCTTGCTGTGAACAGCTTTAAGTGATCTGATTTGGCCAAATTAATTGAAGATCTGATTTGTCACATGAGAAGTTAAACTAGCATTTCCAGACTCTTGTTTCTTAGACAGATATGTTCAATAAAAATCAACACGGAAAGAAAGACAGACTCTGAGGTGTGGACAGATATCATGTACTGTTAAAACGGGAAGAGACAGCACCAGTTTGTAAAGGTTAATAAAGAATACAATGGACTTAATATAAACTTTATGATATAAACACTCTGACTACTTACTATGAGCACAATCTGCATGAGAGTTGAGGCAAAGGCCAATAACAGCAGTAGAAGAAAAAGTTGTAGAATTTTGTATGAGTACGCTTGTACAATATCATATGAATTTGCTGATTTGGTCAATTGTATGAATTATTACTACTTCAACATGACACTTTGTTGAGCGTTCCTCGTGGCGGGACCGTGGGGTATGTAAACCAAAGTTAAAGAAACATCAAATACTGTGCAAATAGTAAAGGTGCTCAGACCAACACAGACGTACCATTGGAAGTGTATTCCTTTGCAGCTTTTGGTCTTCTCCGTAAACGCACAGTATGGCCAAATTCAAATCCCATGACAGGCCTTCTTTGGTCTTCCCTTTCAACTGAAACGAAGAGAAATATATACATGTTGAGACAGTGTGTTAAAAATGATCTGTGAGCAAAATATTTGAGAAGGACAATAACGAAAGATATGATCAACACATAATATAAGGATGTGTTCATTAAAGCAAATCAGTTATTACTAAAAGTGTTCAACAAAACCTGTGAAGGGCTGAACCTTTGAAGGACCCTTTCTTCAACCTTTCTTCAAGATCAGCATTGGGAGCTTCGAGTTCAAGTTCCCTGTTAATTCCAGCAGCTTTCTGAAAGAACTGGTAAAAATTTGATTATGAGTTTTAAAAATATGCCATGATGAACCACAGAAATAAACCACAGAGAGCAAAATATGTGTAAATGAATTACAGATTACAGTTTGGAAAAATAGGAAACGAAAAGCTGAGAGAGAGAGAGAGAGACAACCTTTACAAGAGATAGCTTCTTAAAAGAGATGCTGGAGTATGTAATCTGACGTAACTGCAAGACAGAAAAAAAATATTGCATTACAATTACTTCAAAAAAACATCTTAAAGGTGTGGAAAGCGTTGTGTTTACTGTGCTTTAAAAATAGTATACAGTAAAAACAGTTACTGTGGTAAAAACATGGTAAGTATTGTTGTTACCAGTGTTGTTGGGTAAGTTACTTTCAAAAAGTAATTAATTACAGTTACTAATTACTTCATCAATATTGTATTTAAATTACTTTACTAATTACTCTGTCTGAAAAGTAACTTAGTTACTCAATAAGTAACTTAATTATTCAAATTGCTAATTAGGCTACATCTTAAAATCCCTATAAACCTTAATAGAAATTAAACTCTGTATTCTTTCAATTTGAGTCAAACATAGAATAGTTTAGCCTTTTAGCTTTAAAACAACTGTAAAACATTTTTTAATATTTTTTTTTACCTTCTTTGGTTAGCAAACAGAACAAAAAAGCTTAAAAGTTAAACAATACATTTCAGTTTGGCAAAGATGTTCAGTAAAAGCCCAACTAGTAAAATCAGTACAGATTTATGTAAAAATAACATGTTAACTAGGTAAGAATAAATTACAGAAATGATTTGGGTGCGTGTCTATGGGGAAGGGAGCGGAGTAAACAAAGCTGACTTTGAAACTTGCAGCGCTCACACACACACACACACACACACACACACAAACGAAATCGCATGCCTGATGAAAAAATATATATTTAAAACACGTATTTCATGTTCGTATTTTAGAAAATGTAGTTAATATTTGCATCATTAATGATTTATCTTATCCACCTGCGACCCACCCGCAAATAATCAGAATGCATTTTTTTATTACCCGACCCGCGGATTATCCACAGCGCCCGCGGATATAACCGCCATCCACGCATCACTACTGCGCACAGTGCGCAGATATCAACAGAATCACTGGGTTGTAAAGTTGCCAAGTTGAGGGAATTTGTATGTGTCGATTGTGTGCGAAGGATGCTCTTCATACAAGATCTGCAACTGGACAACCTTGGAATATATTGACTGGATTATTCATATAATGAGGTTTGGGCCATACAAATTACAGGAGTTTTACCGAGGTGAATGTAGCAAACATATAACGCCCAGTGGGATTTTTTTTTTATAGCAAGATTAAAAATACGGGAAAATATTTAAACGGGATGACAGCGGGATAGAATGGTAAAATACGGGAGAATCCCGGGAAAAACGGGAGGGTTTACAGGTATGGATACGGGAAAGACTGTACCTCAGTTTTATACGGATTATATAATCAAATAATATTCGTTTTCGATTTTAATTCGTTAATTTAAACGTAGACACTTCAGGCTTTCAGGTACAGGAAAGATTGTACCTCTCTTTAGTTTCATATTGATTACTTAATCAGATAATATTCGTTTTCGATTTTAATTCGTTCATTTTAAAATAGACACTTCAGGCTTTCAGATACAGGAAAGACTGTACCTCGCTTTAGTTTCAAACGGATTACATAATCAGATAATATTCATTTTCGATTTGAATTCGTTCATTTAAATGTAGAAACGTCTAGCTTTCAGATACGGGAAAGACTGGTCTAGCTATACTTTCATATGGATTACATAATCAGAAATATTAGTTTTTGATTTGAATTCGTTCATTTAAAAGTACAATTCAAGCTTTTTAGATTCTATTGATTTTAGTCTTATATGTAGCTATCTGAGTATTTAAGGTTTCTCTGTGAATCAGGATAATCTGAAAGTGAAGGAGCTGGCGCGCGGAGGGTTAAAGCACTGCATTCAATTTGATCTTTAGACGGTACATTTACATTTCAAATTCAATATTGATTTTAGAACTGTTGAAATTATTTACTGTTTGTAACGCAAGTACTTTATAAGTAACTGTAATTAAATTACCTAAAAATGAACAGTAATCCCTTACTTTACTTTTTCAGTGGATAAGTAATTTAATTACAGTAACGCGTTACTTAGTAACGCGTTACACCCAACACTGGTTGTTACTGTCCTTTAACTACAAATACCACAGTAAAACTACGGTTACTGAGGTAAACTCATAGTAAATTTTGAAGTTATTGGGATTTTACTAGAAATACCACAGTAAAACTATGGTTACTGAGGTAAAATCATGGTAAATGTTGAAGTTATTGGGCTTTTACTTGAAATACCACAGTAAAACTACGGTTACTGAGGTAAGCTCATAGTAAATATTGAAGTTATTGGGCTTTTACTAGAAATACCACAGTAAAACTATGGTTACTGAGGTAAAATCATGGTAAATGTTGAAGTTATTGGGCTTTTACTAGAAATACCACAGTAAAACTACGGTTACTGAGGTAAACTCATAGTAAATATTTAAGTTATTGGGCTTTTACTAGAAATACCACAGTATGGTTACTGAGGTAAACTCATAGTAAATATTGAAGTTATTGGGCTTTTACTAGAAATACCACAGTACAACTATGGTTACTGAGGTAAACTCATAGTAAATATTGAAGTTATTGGGATTTTACTAGAAATACCACAGTAAAACTACGGTTACGGTGGGAGAAGCATGGTATATTTTGTGGTCACTGTGCATTGACTACACATGACATCGTCGAGCGACAGTTACTATGGTAACACTATGGTAAATGTGTGAACTTTTTACACGATCCCTTTCCCACCATAAGCAAATGTTAAATGAATAACTTCATTCATAAACACGGAACAATTGAGTATTTTACGAGACAGTACCTGTATATGTGTCCTGAAGTCATCCAAATCCATCTTTTAATGCGCTATTTCGCTGGTCTTCTTTGGTCCGTGTGCAGTTGTTGACGTTGGGGAAACGATCGCATCTGCTGGTACTCCAGTGGTAACTTCACCTTCATACATGCGTGCAGGGATTAACCTTGTGGATCGATGATAACATCCTTCTCATCCTAACAGAAGGCGCAGCAGACCCCTGCTGGGCCATAAATGTGACCTGATATCCACTGAAAACGGCCATTCAATCGAATGATATCATTCGAAGCGGGCATGGCTGTGTGTTTCACTAGGTCCGTTCCGATGGACACCTTTTGTTTGACCTAATTCTGGATATTTCCAGCCTAAGACATGTGATTAATCCATAGCTAATGCCGTGTCTACACCAAGAGAACCCATTATAATTTATTTTTTTTTAAAAAACGAGATTTCTTTTTTCTATATTCTATCTACTTCTTTTCATAAAAAAAAAAAACCTTGCTACGTGTACTGCGTTAGGCTAACCAAGACTAGTCATAGCACTTGCATGCTGTTGCTCTTTTGTTGGTTTTTGATTGCTTCTATTGCCCTCATTTGTAAGTCGCTTTGGACAAAAGCGTCTGCTAAATTGATATAATATTTTGGCCATATCGCCCATCTAAGTCATTCATCCCACACTATCAACAGGCGCTTCATGTAGGCTACACTTCTTGTACTTTGTTTGGGCACCACAAGGTGTCACTGTGGCCTCAAAGCTTACCCCTCGACTACTCTGGCTCAGTTGCTATACCTGAGGTAAAACACGCCCTCCTCATTACCCTACGGACAAAGAAATGTAGAAATAAATAAATGTGAAAATAAATAAATGTAGAAATAAATAAATGTGGAAATAAATAAATACGTAAATAAATACATAAATGTGAAAATAAATAAAAGTGGAAATAAATGTATAAATAAAAAATATTTTTTTTTATAAATAATTATAATATATTTTTGCTTTTTTACTTTTCTTTGTATATATATATATATATATATATATATATATATATTTTTTTTTTTTTACATTTCTTTGTACATTTTTTTATTTATTTCTGATTATGGCAGGATTGAATACATTAAACAATTCTGAGTCCGGTTGAAGGATAAACTCAACACAACAACGTAATCCGATACAACAGGAAGGTTATGCATGCATCGTTATGAGTCATCTCGTTTAATATGTATTTCCAAGGGCACATTATACAACATACATTTAAGCCAGAACGTTAATAATGTAAAGGAGAGCAAGTAGAAAATACAATGTTACTTTAATGATAATAATAATAATATCAATAATAATCATAATAATAATTATAGTGAAAAAAAATTCACGTGGAGCGTCATAATGCACAGCCAGCACCAAACGGACAGAAAGGCAAAACTAACTGAATTATAATTGCCACCATTTAGAATTAAACAATTAAACGAATTAAACAAACTTGTATTTGTGATGATCCGAGCTGACGCAAAAAGTTAATTGCGAAATGTTTGCGCTTTGTAGAGAACCTGCAGTTCAAGCATTTTCATAATATCTAATTCGTAAAAAAAAAAAAAAAAAAAAGAAAAAAAAACACTTTGATTCTCGAACTCATCATGGCTGTTACCAAAAAAGCATCAGAAGCTGTGTCCCAAAGTTAAGTTAAGACGCTCCGCCTTCGCAGGTTTTCCTAATTGCGCCACCAGGTGTTCCCGATTGCCGCTCCTGTCGCATAGCAACGGTGCAAGAGGAGAGCTGCCATCCTGACAGGATATAGGTGGAGCCAGAATTGATCATTTTTGTTTTTATGTTTTACGTCATAATGGAGGAGACGGTGATGTACCTCAGGCTTAAGCCGGGCATACACTGTGCAATTTTCATCCGATTTTGAGCCGAATTCTGACTCGTGCGACTCTTTTTTGAGTCGGGCCGAATTTCAGCTTTGTCGTGCGTCGTTTGCCGTGCAGTGTTCATGCAGTGTACAGGAGGAAACGAGAAGCGATAAGTCTCTCCCGACAGGCAATCGGACGGTCGGAAGAATTTCTGACATGTCAGAAATTTTGGTCGCTCCTCGTGAGGGTATCGCACAGTTGAAGCAGAGCTACGAACCGACTGCCCTAAACTCAGTGCTTTTTCCCTCACTGCGCCTGCGCGGAAACAGTACTTTAACCAATTAATCTTTATTGCAGCAAGAAACCATTGTCCATCATTTTGCAATTAGTGATAAAGACAAACATGTCGCAAAATTATAAATATTTCAGTTTTAAACCATGAAGGCGAGCCAGTGCATACCACACAAACAATTTTCAAACTGCATGAGCGTAATGCCCGTGAAGAAGTTTTAAACTCCAGTCAATTCATTAAGCTACAGAAAGTGAAAGTAAAAACTGACCGAGCTTTCGGCAACTGTCGCTGCATTAACGGCACAGAGGAGACGAAAGACATATTGGGTAGTAGGTATTGGGTAGGCTTTTGGCTTAATTTATTTTCGAAAAAAAACAAAAAAAAACTTATGGCTGATATATGTAGTGAAAAACATCAACAGAATTGAAGTGTTTCTGTTAAACAAGTTGTTTTTGGAATTTCCATGTCTGTAATAAAGGCTTTATTTTCATTGACTGAATATATTCATTAAGCTGTTCATTCAGTGTTCGGAGTCCGGACATAGGCTAACTAGACAGTTGAGAATTTTAATTATAGGCCTATTAATATATCTAAATGTTTTAAATAATTTTCAGTGAGGGCAAGGAGTAATCTAAATTAATCTTTTATTATCCGTGCCTCAGTTGTGCGGTAAATGCGCAATTATTTCGGGGCAAATGCATTTTAGTAGACCTATAAATTTAATAATAAAACTACCATAATAATAATAATAATAATAATTTAATACATTAATTGGAAATGCCAAATCCTCACGATATCACCGATAGGTATTTTTTGACTGACTGATATCTTACAAAGGTGCGATTTTATAAAGTTTATTGTCTTGACCATGGTGATCATATGTAGACAGGTTTGCAACCTGGATTGTTTTAGGCAGATAAGCATAAAAATAAAAGAAAAAAATAGGGCATTGTACAGCTCAATGTTCAGCGGCAGCTGTGACAGCTGAACAGTGCTCTGTATGACCAGTCCGAGTCCTTCAGATGCAGCCTCTAATATAGTTAGCAACAATTTGTTAATATTCTGACAATATTAACAAATATTGTTAATATTGTTACTTACTTTCATTTTCAGATGTTGTTACTTACTTTCATTTTCAAAATAATCAGTGGTGGACTGTAAGGAAGTACATTCATTAAGTATTCTCGTACAAATGTGAAATACTAAGTTTTCTCTTTTTTTTTCTCACAGGACAGCAACACTACAAAAATATGGTCTTTTACAAAATTATGCATTGTTGTAGATTAAACTACCCAACAGTATGAAGTAGGTAACTTTAAATTTAATAACCTTGAACATATTCAGAAGTAAAATGCAACATACACAGTAATTCAGCAGTAATATTAAAGTGACGTGACCAAGTATGGTTACCCATACTCGGAATTTGTGCTCTGCATTTAACCCATCCTAAGTGCACACACACAGCAGTGAACACATACACACACTGTGAACACACACCTAGAGCAGTGGGCAGCCATTTACCCGTCTTTCGGATGAGACGTTAAACCGAGGTCCTGACTCTCTGTGGTCATTAAAAAATCCCATGACACTCATCGTAAAGAGTAGGGGTGTAACCCCGGTGTCCTGGCCAAATTCCCTCCACTGGCCCTTGTCAATCATGGCCTCCCAATAATCCCCATCCACTTGATTGGCTCTATCTCTCTCTCCTCTCCACCTGTAGCTGGTGTGTGGCGAGCGCACTGGCGCCGTTGTCCTGTGGCTGCCGTCGCATCATCCAAGTGGATGCTGCACACTGGTGGTGGTTGAAGAGAGACCCCCTCATATGACTGTAAAGCGCTTTGGGTGTATGGCAATACACAATAAAGCGCTATATAAATGCTTCATTCATTCATTCATTTATGCTGTGGTGCCCAGGAAGCAGTTGGGGGTTCGGTGCCTTGCTCAAGGGCACCTCAGTCATGGTATTGAAGGCGGAAGAGAGCGCTGGCATTCACTCCCCCCACCTACAATTCCTGCCGGACCTGAGACTCGAACTCGCAACCTTTGGGTTACCATCCTGACAAATTGTTTTTCAGAATAATACTGTAGGCTAGTGATGTCCGGTTCGCGAACGAATCGTTCGATTTAACCGGATCTTCTTAAGCCCCTTTCACACTGCATGTTGGTCCTGGAAAATTGCCGGAAAATTGCCGGAGTGCCTTCTGTGTGAACGCAGACACGTCCCGGGATTAATTCCGGGATAGATCCTGGGTTGGGGACCTAGTAACATTGCCGAGTTCAGTCCCGGAACGAGTTCTGTGTGAACAAAAGCCAGAACCAATGCCGATGCTGATGACGCGCGTTATCATGCGACTCTTTTACCGGGTGTTTTGAAGGCAGATCAACATTCACACAACGAAAAATGTGTAAACTGGAATGAAGCAGCGATCAGGGAGCTCCTCACTATCCGCGCTGAAGCTGAAATCGTTCGCCAGTTTAGTGAAATGGTGCGCAGCGCATTATACACGTCACATGAAATGTCACGTGTCTTTACGGGATCTTTACGGGTTGTGTGTGAACGCACGCACAGATTCCGGAAAATCACTGGCAGTGTGAATGAACCAAAATCAAACGATACCGGGATGATTCCCGGAGCACATGACCCATGTATTTTCCGGAATCTCTGTGTGAAAGAGGCTTTAGTGAACCGGTCGAACCAGTTCACCAAATCGGACTGAATCGTTTTAAACGGTCCGCATCTCCAGTAAGCAATAATCCACAAATAACTTAAATTATTCACTTTTTTAACGTGCCTGACACTCCCTCTGTCTCGAAATAAACCAATATCCCGGAGTTATTAATTTACTCAAACAGTACACTGAGTGAACTGCTGTGAAGAGAGAACTGATGAACATGAGCAGAGCAGCATGTGTGCAGCGAGCCGGGTACTGAACGAACACACCCACTGTTAGAGCGGTTCTCGTTCTCGAGTCAAGAACCGGTTGCAGCGGTTTTCGGATCACCAGTACACTGAACCGAGAACCGTTTCTTTCGGACATGTCCGATTTGAGAACCGATGAGCTGATGACACTGCGCATGCTTGTAATTTTTCAAGCGGACAAAAAGCATGTTATCCAAGTATTTTGAAAAACATCACAAAGTGTGATAATATAAAACATATATATATATATATATATATATATTTTAATGAATGTATCTAATCTGTGTACTTTGTTTAGTTGAATATTCTGTTAGGTTATAGGCCAAAGAGGTTTGTCAGGGATGTTGGACCATAATTAAGACTATTTAATAGGAAGGGATGATTTATGAAATACCTGTGCTGTAATTATAGTTAATGATGACACATTCACAAATTGAGTTTGTATGAAACAGAACTGATGATGAGCACGTGCAGAGCAGCTGATACACTGAAGGAGCGTGCAGTGTGCCGGTTAGAGCGGTTCTCGTTCTCGAGTCAAGAATCGGTTGCAACGGTTTTCGGATCACCAGTACACTGAACCGAGAACTGTTTCTTTCGGACACGTCCGATTTGAGAACCGATGAGCTGATGATACTGCGCATGCGGATTCAGCGAACAGTGCCTACTATGACTGACACAGCACATCTGAACCAAACTAGTTCGACAACTGATTCTGTGCTAATGCTATGCCGTGGGTAAACCGAGGACCTGAATGACGGCGAAATGTAAGTTTATTTAATAACCAATAAATCACAATGGATTATGTATAAATGGATTATGGTTTCTGCGCTGATGACAACTAATTTATTCACTTTATATCTTCAAGACTTAAATCCTTGTATGCACATGCCTGTACCTGTATTTGGGTGCTTGCAAAACTTAATTGTAAACTTTAAAGATAATGATTATGATGTTTTAACTGACTGAAGTTATGATTACTGACTTTATATATTTGCCCGGGATGATAGATTACATCATTATGTCATCGCGAATGATGTCATTACGTTAGGGCGTAAAAGAACCGATGATTCGGTTTTTTGAACCGGTTCATTGAAACGAACTGTCCGAAAGAACCGGTTCACGGAAAAGATCCGGACTTCCCATCACTACTGTAGGCCTATACCTTTACTTTTACTCTCAATAATATACTCGTAAGTATATTAGAGTATGCAAGATAATACTTTTAATTAGAGGATAGTTCACCCAAAAATGAAAATTCTGTAATCATTTACTCACCCTTTACTCATATTTAAGGTTTTAAATATGATTAGTTTTTCCCCAATATGGGGAATTACTACAAGTAGTTTACTAAAGTGCCTCAATATTTCTTCTACTAATTACTTTGTCATAGCTCTAAACAATTTCTCTTTTCCTTCTTTCCCTAAATCAGACCAGACCCCTGTACTGCAGGATAAAGCTCAATGTGCCAGCGCTGGACAGGTTTTTAATGGTTCTTGGCTGAGCAGGGAGGCCCTGACAGAGCTGCTGGATCTGTTGAACACCGAATGACGATACGGATGGGGTGCCACAATCCAGACCCTGGTGTTTCTTTTCTGGCTGGCGTGTGGTACATCATACAGAGTGGTCTCCAGAGTGTTTGACATGCCCCGATCCACTGTCCACCGAGTCGCTGAGGAGGTGCTGGCCATTCACCACCAAGAGATTCACCTCTCGAAGACCCCAGAACACATGGAGGCAGGGCTGGGCTTAAAATTGATGTTGTTTTTCTGATGTTAAACCTAAGCTACATTGTAAACAGTTGTAAGAAGTACTTTCACTAATGTATAGAACAATTTGTTTTAATGTGTAAAAAATTTATTTACAGGACAAAAAAATAAATGTATAGAAGAATGTTTTGTGAGCAGCATTAAAAAAATTAACAATGTACATAACGAGGGGTGAGAACCAGAAAGGCGTAAGTGACATTTCACCAACTTTACAGGAGAGCCAAAACAAAATTTTTACCATAGTTTGATCTGACTTTGTGTACTGATTTAAAAAAGTTTTATAATAAAAATTTGTACACTCATGGATGACAGTACTTTTGCCAGTAGATATATATATCTCCATTTCACCAAAAAATTCACTTACGCCCTTCTGGTTCTCACCCCTCGATAATTACTTCCCTTTTTTTTTACACATGTGAATATGCATAACAAAAAATACAAAATGTACAGAAAGTACTCATTTACATATAAATTACATTACAAAAACGAATAACGTATACAATTTACCATTTCGTTTTTAACTTACATCACAAAAATAAACTGCAGACATTAGGTTGTTTCATTGACAATGTGACAAAAAAAAAGATATTGAAAAATTTTAATGTACCCATTTTTTCCACTGTTTTCTCTTCTTGAGAGAAGGGTTAATGAATAATTTGTCTCTCCATTCTCTCCCTGCTCTCCTCTACTCTTCTCTTCTCTTCTCTGTCTCTCTCTGGAGTTTGATGTCCTCCCTGAGTAACTCCACCAGCTCACTCACTCACCTGTCCCAGGACACTTGCAATACTAAGGCAGAGCAAGTAGACCATGCCTGAGAAGTGGAAAAATACAGTGCATGCATAATTATTATGCAAGCTGATATTCTGATCATATTTTTTTCCAGTCACATTTGACCAATTCCAAACAACATCAATCTTAATAACTACCATTAAACTTGTATTTAATCACTTATAACCAATATATAATTGTTCATGAAGGCTGGAAGTGAAAAACGCCTTATATTTAGGTGTGCATAATTATTAAGCAGGTTATCTTCTGCAGATAAAATCTCGAGATGGACTAAAAATGAACTCCCAAAACTTACTGCCAGATTCTGGAAGATAAATTCTTCAAACAGTGATACAAGAGGATGTGGTGCTGGTCCTTCAAGAGTCACTCTCAACTTATCTGTCTATAATACCTATATAAATATCTTCAAGTATTTTACTACACTTCAGTATGTGATTCTTATTACGTAGGGGTCATTTTTTAGGCTTCTATACTTAACCTAAGTCTCTGAGAACCTGACACCTTGTACTTCTGGAGACTCGTTGCAGTTCTGGAAAATGGTGGCGCTGGAGACTAAATGGTTCCTGGTGATTTCACACCTAATTCTTCACCTTAATTCCTAATTCTTTTGCAGTTAACATGCATCTTTTCTTCTCCACATGTTTTTGACTGACCCTGCTGACCCAATGAGCATTTTGCTGTCCAATGGTCATGCATTAACTTAGTAATTTCTAGTATTGCATTAGTTTTGAATATTTCTCATGGGGCATTTAATAATTTTTGACTTTCAGTCTGAGTTAAATCTCTTTTTTTGAATAATTTTATCTGTAAAAGATAAAAGGTATCTAGGCTCTATGGAGCATCAAAGAATCAGAATCAGAATGAGCTTTATTGCCAGGTGTGTTTACACATACAAGGAATTTGTTTTAGTGACAGAAGCTCCACAGTGCAACAGAATTACAGCGACAAGACAAGACAGATAATAAAAAGAATGAAAAGAATAATATACAAATATACAAAATAGACAATGTACAAAATAACAAAAAACACAATATATAATATAGACACTTATGTATGTACAGTTATGATATGTGCAAATTTGATGAGTATGTCATGGGTAAATGATGTATAATAGTGTTGTGTGTTCCGCGTTTATTGTCAAGTGTTCATGAGATGGATTGCCTGAGGGAAGAAACTGTTCCTGTGCCTGGTCGTTCTGGTGCTCAGAGCTCTGTAGCGTCGACCAGACGGCAACAGTTCAAAGAGGGAGTGTGCTGGATGTTTCAAGTTTCAAGTTTCAAGTTTTATTTGTCACATACACGACTATACAGAGATTGTATAACCAGCAGTGAAATGAGAGTCGGGTCCGCTCCATGGACAGTGCAAATATTAAAAAATACAACACAAGGGAAGTATACATAAAATAAAATGAATAAAAAATAAGATATAAAGAATAAAATATAAAATATAAAGGAATGTGCATGACAGTATGCTGTAGAATTAAATATTAAGATAAGCATGACTGTACAGAGAGGAATGTGCAAACAGGTTGAACATGGTTGACATGAAGCAGCCAATCACAAAAAAATAAAATAAATATAAAAATAAGATAAGATATGTTACAAGACACAGAAAGTGTTGTGTGCAAATGTGCAAATGAGCAAATGACACTGACAGTATGAGGTAGAGAGTAATGAGTGTGTGATTAGTGATTTGAAGTAAGTCAGATGATGTTAAGAGGCTGAGTTTGAGTTCAGGAGCCTGATGGCCTTGGGGAAGAAACTCCTCCTAAGTCTCTCGGTTTTTGCCATCAGGCTGCGGAAGCGCTTACCAGATGGCAGCAGAGTGAAGAGACAGTTTCCAGGGTGATTTGAGTCCTTGATGATTTTGACAGCTCTGCTTCTGCAGCGTTTGAGGTAGATGTCCTGCAGAGAGGGGAGAGCCGACCCAGAGATATGCTCAGCTAAGCGCATAACTCTCTGCAGGGCCTTGCAATCTTGGCTGGAGCTGTTTCCATACCACACTGAGATGCACTGAGTCAATACACTTTCTATGGTCCCTGCATAGAAAGTTTTCAGGATTGTTGGTGAGACCCTGAATTTCCTCAGCTGTCGCAGATGGTACAGTCTTTGCCTGGCTTTCTTAACCTGTGTTTGGATGTGTGTAGTCCAAGTCAGGTCCTCTGAGATGTTTACACTGAGGTACTTGAAGCTGCTTACTCTCTCCACAGGGGTCCCGCTGATCACAAGAGGAGTGTAGGGCAGCAGGTGTCTCTTTCTGAAGTCCACAATCAGCACTTTGGTTTTGCTCACGTTCAGAGAGAGACAGTTGTCCTGGCACCATGATGTAAGTCTCTCCACCTCATCCAAGTATGCGGTCTCATCATTGTTGGAAATGAGGCCCAGAACCACAGTATCATCAGCAAATTTGATAATAGATGTGGATCTGTGAGAGGACACACAGTCATGTGTGTAGAGAGAGTAGAGCAGGGGACTCAGAACGCAGCCCTGCGGGGCTCCTACGTTCAGGGTGATGGAGTTTGAGGTGAACTGGCCTACCTTCACCACTTGGGGTCTGCCGGTGAGGAAATCTTGAATCCAGTCGCAGAGTGACGTGTTTAGGCCAAGGCCTGTGAGTTTGGAAGTCAGCTTGATGGGGACTATGGTGTTGAAAGCTGAGCTATAGTCTGTGAATAGCAGTCTTGCATAGTTCCCATTGCTGCTGTCAATGTGTGTGAGGGAGGAGTGGAGAATGTGAGAGATGGCATCATCAGTTGATCTATTGGAGCGATAGGCAAACTGAAGAGGGTCCAAAGTAACAGGGATGGAGGAGCTAATGTGGCTCTTAACAAGTCTCTCAAAAACCTTCATGACTATTGATGTGAGGGCCACTGGACGATAGTCATTCAGGCAAGAGGGTTTATTGTTCTTAGGCACAGGGATGATGATGGATTTTTTAAAGGAGGTGGGAACTACAGAGGTAGCAAGGGACTCGTTGAAGATAGAAGTGAACAAACCAGCAAGCTGATCAGCGCATGATCTCAGAACCCGGCCTGTGATCCCGTCAGGTCCAGCCGCTTTCCTGATGTTCACTCCCTTTAGTGCCCTCCGAACCTCGTCCTCCGTCACGGTGATCACATGATTCTCGCTTCTCTGCCTGCTGCTTCCTGACGCGCTGATCGGCAGAGCCGCGCTGCCGCCGTTGCAATCAAAGCGGCCGTAGAAGGTGTTTAATTCTTCGGCCAGCGACGGATCTGCACTCACCTCCGCGGAGGATTTGTTTCCAAAGGCACAGATGGTCCTTAGTCCCTGCCACATGCGTCGAGAGTCATTGAGCTGAAAATGAGACTCAATTCTCTCTTTGTAACGATGTTTGGCAGCACTTACTGCTCGTCTGAGAGCATAACACGATGCTTTATACTCGCTCATATTCCCAGACAAAAGAGCCTCGTTGTATGTGGCAGTGCGTTTGTTAACCGCATCACGGATTGATCTGTCCACCCACGGTTTCTGATTAGGGAAAGTCCTTACAGTAATCGTTTCTGTAGCTTGTTCGGTAAGTGTGTTTACAAAGCTCACTGCTACCTCCGTGAACTCTCTGACGTCAGATGAGCTCGCCCTGAACATGTCCCAGTCGACGTCATCAAGAGCCGCCTGTAGCATAGCTTCAGAGTGGGAGGACCAACGCGTCACTTCCCTCTTCACCGGGGGTTCCTGTGCGAGCCTTTGTTTACATAGGAAAATGGCGGCGTGGTCCGATTTACCAAAAGCCGGTAGTGAACGGGCCTTGTAGGCATTCTTAAACTGAGAGTAGCAGTGATCCAGTGTATTCGGTCCTCTAGTTGGACAGGATACATGCTGGTGAAAGTTCGGCATGACCTGCCTGAGGTTGGCTTTGTTAAAATCCCCCGCTATGATAAAGGCAGCGTCAGGATGTTTGTTAATGTAGCCGCTGATCACGTCGTGAAGTTTAGACAAAGCCAAGCCGGTGTCTGCCTGAGGTGGAATGTAAGCAGCAGTAACGATGACCGCGGAGAACTCGCGGGGTAAATAGAATGGGTGGCAAATAATGGATAGATGTTCCAGATGAGGCGAGCAGGATCGCGACAGAGAGGAGATATTCCTGGGGTCACACCATTCCTTGTTAGTCATGAAACACACTCCTCCACCTTTGGATTTACCGGCCTCCGCTGTTCTGTCCATCCGTAAAACAGAGAAGTTGTCAGACGGCGTTACAGCAGTGTCCGGAACCGAGGGCGTGAGCCATGTTTCAGACAAACAGATGATGTTACAGTCCCTTATGTCCCGTTGGAAACTTATCCTGGCTCTAAGATCGTCCATCTTATTCTCCAAGGATTGGACATTAGCGAGCAAAATGCTCGGTAAAGGAGGACTGTGAGCCCTTTTCCTCAATCTGTTTCGAATACCAGCGCTATTTCCACGGTGTTTTTTGTTCCGTCTCCTGTGTCCTTTGTTCTCCGCGTTCCGAAGAATCTCAAGAGGCCACGATGGATTCGGTGATAAAGTGTCCTGAACCAGGTTAGTGAAGCGGTTTCCAATGTCCAAGAGTGTACTTTTGTCGTAGGTGATCAGTGCCGACGTTATGTGTGTAAAAATAGAAATCAAAAGTAAGTAAAAAAGTAAATAAAAGCATAGTCTTAGCGGAGCGACCCAGACGGCGGCCGAACATAGCAGCGCCATCTTGGATTTGAGGGGTCCAGAGTGATTTTCTTAGCCCTTTTGCTCACTCTGGATAAGTACAGTTCTTGGAGAGTGGGGAGGGTTGTACCAATGATTCGCTCAGCAGTCCGGACTACCCTCTGTAGTCTTCTGAGGTCAGATTTGGTAGCTGAGCTGAACCAGACAGTTATTGAAGTGCAGAGGATGGATTCAATGATGGCGGAGTAGAACTGTTTCAGCAGCTCCTGTGGTAGGTTGAACTTCCTCAGCTGGTGAAGGAAATACACCCTCTGCTGGGCCTTTTTCACAATGGAGTCAATTGTCCCACTTCAGGTCCTGGGAGATTGTGGTGCCCAGGAATCTGAATGACTCCACTGCAGCCACAGTGCCGTTCATGATGGTGAGTGGGGGAGAGCAGGGGGGTTTCTCCTGAAGTCCACTATCATCTCCATTGTTTTGAGCGTGTTCAGCTCCAGGTTGTTAAGACTGCACTAGACAGCCAGCTCTTCAACCTCCTGTCTGTAAGCAGACTCGTCACCGTCCTGAATGAGGCCGATCAGTGTGGTGTCGTCTGCAAACTTCAGGAGCTTGACAGAGGGGTCTTTAGATGTGCAGTCGTTGTTGTAGAGGGAGAAGAGCAGTGGGGAGAGAACACAGCCCTGAGGAGCTCCAGTGCTGATCGTACGGGTGCTGGATGTGTATTTTCCCAGCCTCACTAGCTGCTGCCTGTCTGTCAAGAAGCTGATCTCAGCCCAATCTCACGGCAATTCGTACATATTTTACGAGGTGGCTAATTCGTACGAATTCGTACGACCTCACTCGTACAAATTCATATGATTTTTGATAAATTGTAAGTATTTTACGAGTTGCCAATTCGTATGAATTTGTACGAATAACCTACACCTAACCCCGCCCCTAAACCTACCCGTCACTGGGGTTTTTGACAAATCGTACAAAATCGTATGAGTGAGGCCGTACGAATTCGTATGAATTAGCCACCTCGTAAAATACGTATGAATTGCCGTGAGATAGCATTGGGCGATCCACTGACAGACGGAGGTGGGCACGGAAAGCTGAGTTAATTTGGGCTGGAGGAGTGATGGGATGATGGTGTTAAAAGCAGAGCTGAAGTCTACAAACAGGATCCTCACATTTCCTGGTCTGTCCAGATGCCTTCAGAACATAACGCAGTCCCATATTGACTGCATCATTCACAGACCTGTTTGCTCTGAAGGAAAACTGCAGGGGGTCCAGTAAGGGTCCAGTGATGTCCTTCAGATAAGCCAAAACCAGTCTTTCAAATGATTTCATGGCCACAGACGTTAGAGCCACAGGTCTGTAGTCATTAAGTCCAGTAATTTTGGGTTTCTTTGGGACGGGGATGATGGTGGATCGTTTGAAGCATGAGGGGACTTCGCACAGCTCCAGTGATCTGTTGAAATTCTGTGTGAAGATGGGGGCCAGCTGGTCAGCACAGGATTTCAGACAGGCTGGTGTCACACTGTCTGGGCCTGGTGCCTTTCTTCTCTTGTTCTTTCTGAAGACCTGGTGCACGTCATCTTCACTGAACTGAATTGCATGTGTGGGGGAGACGGGGGTTGCAGGAGGTGTGAATGGTGTTTTTTCAAACCTGCAATAAAACTCATTCAGATCGTCTGCCAGTTGTTGATTCTCCACAGTGCTGGGGGATGGTGTCTTGTAATTGGTGATGTCTTTCAGACCTTTCCACACTGAAGCCGTATCACTAGAAGAGAACTGAATCCGTAGTTTTTCGGAATAATTCCTCTTTGCCACTCTGATCTCCTTTTCCAGTGTGTATTTGGCCTGTTTGTACAAGACTCTGTCCCCATTCCTGCGAGCATCTTCTTTGGCCTGACGGAGCTGTCTGAGTTTTGCAGTGAACCATGGTTTGTCATTGTTGTAAGTTAAGTGAGTCCTGGTAGGAATGCACATATCCTCACAGAAACTGATATAGGATGTTACAGTCTCTGTGAGCTCATCCAGATCGGTGGCTGCAGCTTCAAACACAGTCCAATCAGTGAGAGAGAAACAGGCTTGTAAATTCTGCTCTGCTTCATTAGTCCATCTTTTTACAGTCCTTAATACAGGTTTAGCTGATTTCAGTTTCTGCCTGTAGGTCGGTATAAGATGAACTAAACAGTGATCAGAGAGTCCTAAAGCTGACCATGGGACAGAGTGATATGCCTCCTTTATTGCTGTGTAACAGTGATCCAATATATTACTGTCTCTGGTGGGACATGTAACATGCTGTCTGTAGATTTGCTTTATTAAAGTCCCCGAGAATGATTAAAACAGAGTCCGGGTGTTTTTGCTCACTCTCTGTGATCTGATCAGCGAGTTTCTGTAAAGCCAAGCTCACGTGCGCTTGTGGAGGAATGTAAACACTCACCAGAATGAACGAGCAAAACTCCTGCGGCGAATAGAACGGTTTGCAGTTAACGAAGAGTGTTTCAAGATCGGGACAGCACATTTTCTTTAACACAGTTACATCTGTACACCACCTTTTGTTGATGTGAAAGCACGTCCCGCCGCGAGATTTCCCCATTGATTCTGCATCACGGTCTGCTCTAAACAGCTGAAAGCCCGGCAGACTTAACGCGCTGTCCGGAATGGCATCGATCAGCCAGGTTTCCGTGAAACACAGAGCAGCCGAGTTTGAAAAATCCTTGTTTATCCGGGAGAGGAGAAGGAGTTTGTCTGTTTTGTTGGGTAGAGAGCGGAGATTCGCCAGATGGATGCTAGGCAGCGGCGTTCTGAATCCGCGCTGTCTGAGCTTCACGAGCGCGCCGGCTCGCTTCCCCCGTCTGCGCGTCCTTAAGCGTCTAAACAGCGCCACAGCTCCGCCAACTACAACGTTCAGCAAAACGTCAGAATAATCGAAATCCGGTAAAAGATTTTGTGGTGTGTTCTGCCGAATGTTCAGCAGTTCATCCCTGGTAAAACTGATCGTGTTTGAGAAACAAAAAACAGGAAAAACTAACAAAAACAGTACAAACACTGCAGAGCTAAGCACTGTGGCTGCCATGCGCGGCGCCATCTTAGCTGGAGCATACTCAACTTCAGCCGCAAAACTGGCTAACTAGCACATTATTAGGAAAGGCGATTTGCAAAGATTCATAAAAACCCTTATACTCACTTCTTCTGTAGATAAAGCTGGATCACGAATGATTCAGGCGAACATAGACGCCTTTATGTAGATCAGGGATCGGTGCATTCCCTTCAAAATGAAAGTAATGTTAAATCCTCTGGGTCTTCAGCAGCTCAGATGTAGGGAGTAAAAGACGACTGCTATGAACTACTATGTACAGAACTACGTCATTTTGACAGGGCTCTCACAACAGCCTGATTTGAGAAAGGGGATTTTAAAATAGGGATTTAAAAAAAAACACTGGGTGGATTTTTATCATTATAGGATGGATGTGTACACACACTTCTAACACACATTTATGTTCAAACAACTTGTAAAGTGAATTTTGCATCCAATGACCCCTCTAAACACGGATGCACACGCAGTTGCCATGGTAGCGAGCAATACTTGCTGGCAAACACTTTTTACTGTTACAAAAATACTACAAAACAATCATGTATTCTGCTGTATTAAAGCTTTAATCAGGATAAAACCGTATATTACAAGCTAACAGAAGCAGTAGCATTTACAAATACAGCGCATGTAAAGGTATGACTGAGACAGCAACAAACATAGAAACATACCATTCTGAAACGTCCTGTAAGTTTTTTTTTTAAGTGCTTGCAGTTTCTGTGCGATCCTCTTCACTAATATTCTCTGGGTCTCAATCGGGCTCAAATTGATAAGCAATATTGACGATGTGGAGCAAATTCTGAGGTGAGGGGCGTAACGTTTCTGCACGCGCACTAGGTGGTTTAGCGAATCACAACCAGATCACAACACACTGGGCCAGCTAACCAATACGCCCATTGCGTATTGCTGAGGGAGGGGCTTCATAAAACCAGGAAATCATCAGAGTTTTCATGAGAGAAGGCACAGAGCGGTTTAGAATAAAGGTAAATTATGTGGAAAATAATGCATTTTTTAAAAAACTAAACATTTAACACTTTCGCCTGCACCCCATAAACACAATCAAGCCTAGAAAAAGAGCAGTCAACCACCCCTTTAAAGGCACAATATGTAAGATTTTTTATTAAAATATCCAAAAACCACTAGAACAGTGATATATTTTGCTGACGTGTGTACTTACATTATCCCAAATGTTTCGAAGAATGTTTAAATCCAGAGAAATAACTATTTTAAATAGGGTAAAGGCTAGAAGGGATACGTATGGAGCTACTGGGCATGGGCACATCAATACAGCGTAATTTGTGTCACACTGTACAACAATAATTACTATTTTTTCATTATTGTAAGGGGTAGGTTTAGGGTTGGGGTAGGTGTAGACATTAATAAAACACAATCAAATAGGTAGAAAATTCTAGCCACAACTTTTTTTTAATTGTATTTAGTAACAACTCACACAACATGTAAAAATCAAAAATCAATAAAAATATTACAGATACAGTAATAAAAAACCCTGCTCAATAAACAACACAAAAACGAAGAACTATATACAGAGGGGCATTGAAAACAATTCCATATCTCTAATTACAAAGTAAATATAAGAGTCCTTAAAAATGTAAAAATTTCATGAAATAAAAGATAAAAAAATAAAATATTCCTGTCTTCTAATGTAATATCAATTCCAGAAATCTCCTTAAAGAAGACTTTAAAATCACTCCAAAACTATTTAGTACAAATGCAATCAACAAAAAGATGGTAAATACTTTCATCATTCATATTACAAAACGCACATTTTAAGTCAATGTCTTTCTTAAACCTTTTTATAACCTCATTTACTGGATAAATACAGTGAATAATTACAGTGAATAATACAGTATCTCCTGGAGACCATAAAAGCCTCCTTCCACTTAATGTCTTGGAAGCGAGAATTCCAGAAACTTTTAGCTGGGGGAATCCTAAAAGGCAAATCCGTCTAAGAAAGTTATTGTTGCATTTTCTACAAAGAATACTAACTCCATCTAACTTTATATTTAAGTCAATAGCAATATTCAATCAACAACATCAGTAACACGCAACAATTGAAGAAGACCAGAAGGTATAGCACCAAAGACAACTGCATAGTCCTTTGCAGAAATTAGAAGTTTGATTTTATCTAAAAATTCTCCATAAGAGAGTAAACTACCATCATGGCGAAGCAACTGTCACCAATAGAATATTATTCTTAAACCAATGTTCAAAAAAAGTGTTTTAACCTTATATTTAATATCTTTATTATTCCAGATCAAACATCTGTGGCGAGAGAAATTGTGTTTGTACACCAGTAACCAGGATAACCGAGCTTGCCTATGAAAGTTAGAAAGCTTAATAGGGATTTTATTAATGTCGAAGTTACAATTGAGGAGAAATGTAATACCGCCAAATTGATCAAAAACTAAATTTGGTATATAATACCATAATTTGTTATTAGACTTGATACAATTCTGAATCCATTTGACTTAAAAAAAATATTTTAGAGGCTTCAAAGTCAATAACATTTAAACCACCTTGATAATATAAATTACCTAATATATCTCTATTTAAGTAATGTGATCTATTCCTCCAAATAAAGTTATTAATTTTCTTATTAACTTGCCTGATAATTGACTTTGGAGCATCCAACACCATTGCTGTATAAGATAATCTTGACAGCCCTTGACAGCTTTTGATAGCAATATCCTCCCAGTCAAAGATAAATCTCTAATTAACCAAGCGTTAAATTTCTTTTGAACTTTATCAATTAGTGGAAGATAATTTAAATCAATTCTTTCCTTTTGATTTCTGCATATTTTGATCCCCAAATAAGACACTTGGTTTTTAACTGGTATGCCACACAATTCCACCACACCATCAGATACATCTTTTAAAGGAAGCAATTCACATTTATTGATATTTACAATTAAGCCTGAAACTGACGAAAACATATCTAAACACCTAAGTGCTGCATCTATTTCTCTCTCACTTCTCAAAAATATGGTTGTGTCATCTGCGAGCTGTCAGACCTCTGTCGTGTGTGTCGTGTTCCCGCCTCTTGTTTCCATATATGGTTTGTTTCCTGTCCTCGTTTCATGTCATTTTTAGTTAATTCAGTTCCAGGTGTGTGTGTGTGTGTGTGTGTGTGATTATGTGTTTATAGTCCAGTGTATTTAAGTCCTGTCTTTTGTATTCCATTTCGTCTGGTCTACTTGCTATTCCCGGTGTTTCTATGTGTCTGCATTGCCCTGTCTTACCCTAATGTCGTCATTAAAGACTATTATTTTGAAGTATCTCCTCGTCTGCGTGTTCCTCGTCTCTCCCTGCTGTGTGCACCGTGACACGAGCTGTGAACATTTTATTTCTTTATCAAATAAACAAATACCCTGAAATGTATTATTTTTAACATGAAGACACAACACTTGCATAACTAATAAGAATAAGAAAGGAGCTGCAGGGTCTCCTTGTTTTACTCCTCTAGAAGTATCAAATCTGGGAGTTGTTCCAAAAGGCAATTTAATAGAAGAATTATAATTACTATAAATTGTACGAATCGCTTTAATAAAATGATTACCAAAGCCAAAAAAGCTAAGATTATCCATCAAAAATGAATGGTCCACACAGTCAAAAGCTTTATAATAATCAACAAATAATATATAACTTTCTTCCCGAATTAAGAAATTATAATCAATTAGGTCCAAAACTAAACAAATATTATTTCCAATATATCTGCCACACATAAAACCAGATTGGCAGTCATCAATAATTTTATCTAAAAAAAGTTTAAGCCTTTCTGCAAATATAGTCGATAACAATTTGGCATTAATTAATGATATGGGCCTCCAATTTTCAATATTAAGTGGATCTTTACCTAACTTTGGAATAAGGGTTATTGAACTTTGAATCATTGTAGGCAGCATTTTCTCAGCCTCCAATATTTCCTGAAAAACGTGTAAAAGGAACACCGAGAGATCATCTTGAAAGGTTTTATAAAATTCAGCGGTTAGACCGTCATTACCCGGTGATTTATTATTTTTCAATTTGGCAATATTTTTATGTATTTCATCTAATGTTATTTCCTTATCACAATTTTTTACAATTACTGTAGAATTTATTTTAATATTATCCAAGAAAGACATCTACAATACTGTCATCTTTTGTATATAGTTTTTTTAATAAAAGCTTGTTACAATCTGAGAGATTTCGCTTGAGTCTGATGTAATGTTAGTATCAATTCGAAGTCTCTTTAAAGAGGACAATTCAGTATTTCTCTTTTCCGAATAAAAAAAATATATTTTGAGTTCATTTCTCCTTCTTCCAACCATTTACGCCGTGGTCTCACAAAAGCTCCTTTAGCTTTATTCTCAAAAATTTGATCCAATTCTAATTGTAAATTAACTAACGTGTCTTTATCTATCTGAGACAAATTATGTTCCCTTTCGAGGGAACTTCGAACTGCGTCCTCTAGGGGTCGCTATGGGGAACGCCGTCAGCGTGACCCGTGTCTGAAGCATACATACAAAAACACCACTTGTTGGCCGGCGACAGCCTATGACGTCACTACTGGCGCGAACCACAGTATAAAGGGGTGCCGGGAAAATACGTCATCCTCTTCTTCGTCTTCAATGACTGTTCTGTTTGAAGCGTGCATTCTACTGGTAAGAACGAATTTCTACTGTTACTATGGCGAGCACTAGCAAGGCTTTTAAGAGATGTGTGCATCCGTGTCATAAACGTTATTTGACACCTGATGACACACACGATCTTTGCGTCTTTTGTTTGGGCAAGGAGCACGCACGCAATGTTCTCGAGGGAGCAATCTGCGTGCACTGTGAGTTTTTCTCTATGAGAAAGCTCTGCTCTCGTCTGTCTCTCTTTTCGAGGGAGGAGGGGCAGCCGTCTGCTTCCCGCGGGTCAAGACCCACTGTTGCCGAGGCACGGAGGGGATTGAACTCGTGGGGCTCGCAGGCGGAGCTGGCTGATGAGTTAGAGAGGGGGATTTTCCTCTCGCGCTCGTCGGCCGCGAACGAGGGTGAGCGGCTGGAGGATGATGATGCAATCTCGCTGACATCATTTGATCCAGCTGCTAGTGCTCTGCTGGGTTATGCCCAGGAAGAGCAGGAGATGTCTAAGGGCGAAGAAGCTGAGGCTGAGCCCGCTCAATCCTCCTGCCCTGCGCATGACGAGTTGTTGGAGGTTATGGAACGCGCCACGGCGAGGCTTTACTTGCCTTGGAAGCGGGCCAAGATGGCGCCGTGGGGTAAAAAAAAAAAAAAAATGTTTTTCTTAAAACCCGTTTTCCTCTCGCATCCATAGGTTTCAGCATACCAGTTATGCTGACATTAAGGGGATGCGTGGAAACGGCTATGAGGGATGCCCCCTGTGGAAGAGACGCTAGCCAGCTATCTCTCTGTGGGCGAGACATCCTCTCTCCAGGCTCCCTCCTTGCCATCTAAGCCCCTTCAAAAATACGCACTGTCATCGGCCCTCATCTTCCCCTCTCTAAATTCCCCTGCAACCATGGGTTACTCCACCTGACTGGGGTTAGGTGGGAACCTAGAATCTGTGCTTGAAACGCATTGCAGTTTCTATGCTGGACTTATGATGTTTTGGTTAAGTTCTATGTTTCATAGAAACTACCTTACTGATGGTCCGGACTCGACTCTTCGGACTTCGCCTCCGGGAATGGTCTCATGCGCAGGAACCATGGATGGGTGAGTACGATCCAGTTCTACGGAAAAACTGGTATTGTGTAACCATTCTTTGCAGTATTTCTGGGAAACCTGTCGGTTTTTGTTTCGACTCAGTGCAGTGATGACCTCACTCGTCGATACTAGATCCAGGCTGGGATGAGACCCCTGGATCGTGTGGCCCAGTCGTAGGTCTCTGTGGAGCCTCCTTGGTCAGCAGGTCCCAAGCACTGCAATTCCAGGACCTGCGGGTCTTTTTAAAATATCATTCTGGACAAAGGGGGACACCGCCTTTTGAGGAAGGTGCATGGCTATCTGAGGATATCTATATACTAGCTCAGGGACTGCTCCCCTCTCTGGGGTTTTAAGTAGCATCTCCCTGAGCCCTTGCCTAGAGTGTTCCCCTGCTAGGATTGTGGCTACTGGAGGGCTACTGAGGTTTCAGGTAGTGGCTAGCATTGCTCCCCTCACCATAGAGGGTCACCTATGAGCATGCCGCTCCCTTCTGAGCGGTTGAGTTCTCTCTCATGCTGAGAGTTGAGTTCCCCGCTCTCCGGAGCTGTCACAGTAGCCTCATGCTCTCCTGGTTGGTCGAGCAAGCATTGCTCCTCTCACCATAGAGGGTCACCTATGAGCATGCCGCTCCCTTCTGAGCGATTGAGTTCCCTCTCACGCTGAGAGTTAAGTTCTCCGCTCCCCAGAGCTCTGACAGCATATGGTAAGTGTGCACGCTAAGTCTCTGTGCACTTTTCTAAAACCCACGTTGTGGTAAGATCGCACATCAAGTGTTTTGCGTTCTTTCTAAAAATCCTGTACAGTAGGAGTTACGAGCTGCGGCTTCGTGCCCTTTCTTTGAGTTGGTCAGGCCCCGGTTTTCACCTTGGGCCCCACTCTACCTATGTATAGAGCATAAAGCCCCTCATCGTAGAGGGTCGTTTATGAGCACACTGCTCCCTGCCGAGCACTGTGATTCAGCGGCCTCAGGTAGGTTGCTCTCCTTGTCGGTCGAGCTAGCATTGCTCCCCTCACCATAGAGGGTCACCTATGAGCATGCCGCTCCCTTCTGAGCGTCTGAGTCTCTCATGCGGAGAGTTGAGTTCTCCGCTCTCCGGAGCTGTCACAGCAGCCTTAGGCTCTCCTGGTTGGTCGAGCTAGCATTGCTCCCCTCACCATAGAGGGTCACCTATGAGCATGCCGCTCCCTTCTGAGCGGTTGAGTTCCCTCTCATGCTGAGAGTGGAGCTCTCCGCTGCCCGGAGCTCTGTGATTTAGACGTTGCTCTCCCGGTACAGTCGAGCTAGCATTGTTCCCCTCACCATAGAGGGTCACCTATGAACATGCCGCTCCCTTCCAAGGGCTGTGATGCAGCGGCCTCAGGTTGATCTCTCTCTGCCTCCCTGTTAGGTTGCTCTCCTTGTCGGTCGAGCACTCCCTTCTGAGTTCCCTGTAATGTTAGAGTTGGGTTCTCCGCTCTCCGGTGCGGTCACAGCAGCCTCACTCTTGGCTGGTCGAGCTAGCATTGCTCCCCTCACTATAGAGGGTCACCTATGAGCATGCCACTCCCTTCTGAGCTGTCACAGTAGCCTCAGGTTGTTAGGCTTCTTTATGTCTCCCTGCTAGGTTGCTCTCCTATGGTCGAGCTAGCATTGCTCCCCTCACTATAGAGGGTCACCTTTGAGCATGCCGCTCCCTTCCGAGCGTCTGAGTTCCCTCTTATTCTGAGATTTGGGTCCTCCGCTTCCCAGAGCTCTGTGATTTGGAGGTGCTCTCCTTATGGTCGAGCTAGCATCGCTCCCCTCACCATAGAGGGTCACCTATGAGCAACGCTATTCCCTTCCGAGCACTGTGACTCCGCTCTCCAGAGCTGTCAGTCAGCAGCTTCAGGTTGTTAGGCCTCTTTAGGCCTCCCTGTTAAGTTGCTCACTTTGCGGCTCCCTAGAACAGTTTAAATCCATGTTATGGTAAGTGCGCACGCTAAGTCTCTGTGCACTTTCTAAAAATCCACGTTGTGGTAAGATCGCACATCAAGTGTTTTGCGTTCTTTCTAAAATCCTGTACGGTAAGGTTTACGCACTGCGGCTTCGTGCCTTTCTTTGAGTTGGTCAGGCCCCGGTTTCGCCTTGGGCCCCACTCTACCTATTTCTCCCAATGCTCTGGGCTTGAAAGACAAATTAGATCACGAGCGCTGTGATTCAGCGACCTCAGGTTGCTAGGCCTCTCTCTGCCTCCCTGTTAGGTTGCTCTCCTTGTCGGTCGAGCTAGCATTGCTCCCCTCACCATAGAGGGTCACCTATGAGCATGTCGCTCCCTTCTGAAGCGTCTGAGTTCCCTCTCATGCTGAGAGTTGAGTTCTCCGCTCTCCAGAGCTGTCACAGCAGCCTTATGCTCTCCTGGTTGGTCGAGCTAGCATTGCTCCCCTCTCTGTAGAGGGTCACATATGAGCATGCCACTCCCTTCTGAAGCGTCTGAGTTCCCTCTCATGCTGAGAGTTAGGTTCTCCGCTCCCCAGAGCTCGGAATCAGCAAACTTCAGGTTGTTAGGCCTCTTTCTGCCTCCCTGTTAAGCTGCTCGCTGTGTAATGACAGCCTCTGTGATTCCCTAAAACGGAAAGAAAATCCATGTTATGTAAGTGCGCACGCTAGTCTCTGGGCACTTTTCTAAAAATCCACATTGTGGTAAGATCGCACATCAAGTGGTTTTGCGTTCTTTCTAAAAATCCTGTATGGTAGGGATTACGCGCTGCGGCTTCGTGCCCTTTCTTTGAGTTGGCAGGCCCCGGTTTCGCCTTGGGCCCACTCTACCTATGTATCATAGTGATACTGACTTGAACAGGGTGTTGCTACCAAGGGTCTGTTGAGACAGTTCCCTCATTGAGCTCATGCAGAGCAAGCGGTAGCCCCTGGGTGACAGGCCAGGACCTAGCTACTATCCTAGGCACTTGGCCGTATCCCCTTAAAGGAATCTTTTCTTATGATTCTAAGCTTTCGAGCTCTACCCTGGGTCCGGGAGTCCCGGCCCTTAACAGGTAAGTTTCAGGGTATGCAGCTCGGGTCTTTGGCCATAGGGGATAATGTCACTGACAGCCGTCTAACCGTCCCAGGGGCAACTCCCGTAGCCGGGTAGAGTTGGTACTTAGTGCTCGCCTTTTGTGCTTGGCTTGCACTCCCCTCAGCATGGTGGCGTGGGTATTCCGTTCCCCATAGCGACCCCTAGAGGACGCAGTTCGAAGTTCCCTCGAAAGGGAACGTCTCAGGTTACGTATGTAACCATGGTTCCCTGAGAGTAGGGAACGAGACACTGCGTCCTCTAGGCGCGGTGCCATGCTTCGGACGCAAGCTTCAGACGAAGAAGTGGATGACGTATTTTCCCGGCGCCCCTTTATACTGTGGTTCGCGCCAGTAGTGACGTCATAGGCTGTTGCCGGCCAACAAGTGGTGTTTTTGTATGTATGCTTCAGACACGGGTCACGCTGACGGCGTTCCCCATAGCGACCCCTAGAGGACGCAGTGTCTCGTTCCCTACTCTCAGGGAACCATGGTTACATACGTAACCTGAGACGTTTTCCATATACAGGTGCATCTCAATAAATTAGAATGTCGTGGAAAAGTTCATTTATTTCAGTAATTCAACTCAAATTGTGAAACTCGTGTATTAAATAAATTCAATGCACACAGACTGAAGTAATACAGTACACTACAGTAATTTAATTGTGATGATTTAGGCTCACATTTAACAAAAACCCACCAATTCACTATCTCAACAAATTAGAATACTTCATAAGACCAATAAAAAAAATAATTTTTAGTGAATTGTTGGCCTTCTGGAAAGTATGTTCATTTACTGTATATGTACTCAGTACTTGGTAGGGGCTCCTTTTGCTTTAATTACTGCCTCAATTCGGCGTGGCATGGAGGTGATCAGTTTGTGGCACTGCTGAGGTGGTATGGAAGCCCAGGTTTCTTTGATAGCGGCCTTCAGGTCATCTGCATTGCTGGGTCTGGTGTCTCTCATCTTCCTCTTGACAATACCCCATATATTCTCTATGGGGTTTAGGTCAGGCGAGTTTGCAGGCCAATCAAGCACAGTAACACCATGGTCATTGAACCAGCTTTTGTTACCTTTGGCAGTGTGGGCAGGTGCCAAGTCCTGCTGGAAAATGAAATCAGCATCTCCATAAAGCAAAAGGAAGCATGAAGTGCTCTAAAATTTCCTGGTAGATGGCTGCGTTGACTGTGGACTTCAGAAAACACAGTGGACCAACACCAGCAGATGACATGGCAGCCCAAATCATCACTGACTGTGGAAACTTCACACTGGACTTCAAGCAACATGGATTCTGTGCCTCTCCACTCTTCCTCCAGACTCTGGGACCTTGTTTCCAAATGAAATGCAAAATTTACTTTCATCTGAAAAGAGGACTTTGGACCACCGAGTTCTTTTTCTCCACAGCCCAGGTAAGATGCTTCTGACGTTGTCTTTGGTTCAGAAGTGGCTTGGTAGCCCTTTTCCTGAAGACGTCTGAGCGTGGTGACTCTTGATGCACTGACTCCAGCTTCAGTCCACTCCTTGTGAAGCTCTCACAAGTGTTTGAATCAGCTTTGCTTGACAGTATTCTCAAGCTTGCAGTCATCCCTGTTGCTTGTGCACCTTTTCCTACCCAAATTCTTCCTTCCAGTCAACTTTGCATTTAATATGCTTTGATACAGCACTCTGTAAACAGCCACACCTTTCAGTAATGACTCTCTGTGACTTACCCTCTTTGTGGAGGGCATCAATTTTCGTCTTCTGGATCATTGCCAAGTCAGCAGTCTTCTCCATTATTGTGGTTTCAAAGAACAAGAGATACCCGGAATTTATACAGTAGGGATGGTCATTAATTGAAACTCAAATGTAAATATTCTAATATTCTGAGATACTGATTTTTGACTTTCATGAGCTGTAAGCTCTAATCATCAAAATTAAAACAAAAAAACTTTTGAAATGTTTTACTTTACATGCAATGAATCTAAAATATATGAAAGTTTCACTTTTTGAAATAACTTACAAGAAAAAATGAACTTTTTCATGACATTCTAATTTATTGAGATGCACCGGTATAAAAGTGATACGTTTAATTATGGAATCCTCCTTAACCCTTCTGGCCTTGGCCATTTCTTCTCCAAACCTGATGGCAAACTTCCTTGAACTTCCCTGAATACTTCATAAATTCCCAGTATTTCCCATACACATTAGAAGCACTCGCCTTTCTATAAAAATCCTTTATAATATCTTTAACCATTTTTATTTAAATTGTTCATTTCCAAGAAGCGAGTCATTTAACTTCCAATAATTAAACCCTGATCTTTTTCCAGCCAAACTATCGAAACTAAACATAACATAAATAATTTTGTGATCAGTAAGAATGGAAGGAATTATATAAATTTCCTTAACTTTATGTGCAAATTCTTTAGACAATAAGCAAAAATCAATTCTGGATTGTTTAGAACCATCCTTATTACTCCATGTAAACTCAACTTTATCAGGATTCCTATTTCTCCATTCATCAAGACAATTAAGATGCAAACATAAATCATTAATGAAAGAAAAACAATTTTGTTGTACATGTCGTGGAGGTAGACAGTCCAATAAAGGATTACTAACACTGTTCCAGTCTCCACCCAAAACTAAATTAGCTTTAGAAAATGTTAACAACCTTCCTGAAACCTCCTCTTTAAAACTCTGCAACAAAGTTTGATTCTCAGTTTTGTTATTATAACCATAAATGTTTCCTAAAATAACAATATTATCTTCTATCTCAACTACCAGAATTACCCATCTTCCAGATGAGTGTACATTACTTTTAAGTATTTTCCCCTTAAACGTTCCTCTTAAAATCGCAACACCTGCAGAATTGCTGCTTGCATAGGACAGCCAAAGATCGTTTCCCCATTGATTTCTCCAAAATTTGTATTCAGATTCCAGAGCATGAGTCTCTTGTAAAAAGTAAAATTCCGCCTTGAATCTCTTAAGATAAAAAAAAGCTTTTCTTTTTAACATATAACGAATACCCAGGGGCGTCGCTAGTGGGGGGGAAAGGGTGACAGAGTGCATAGGGCCCAGAGGTCTGGGGGGCCCACGATCGCCTGGCCATCGGGAGCACCGGGAAATTCCATTCGAGTAGTGGGCAGATCGCCAAAACGAGGGAGACCTCCCCGATATTAGGCGCTGTTTTAAATTACAGCGCATGCGAAACCGCATAAAGCAAATACTCCAAAAGTGTGAAGAAGCGCTCCCCGATTCATCCGCCAGCCACGCGTCAAAACAGATTGAGATCAGCGCTGAAGAACGTGTGCCGCGCTTCTGCCACTATTTATAAGAGATAAACAGCGCAAGTCGCTTGATCCATTCAGATGTGACAGAATTGTTATACAGTCGTGTGATATGAGAACATTAAAGGTCAAGGCTTGAGCACCTGCCCCTTCTCCCCTTGATGCCCAAAGTGCCCTTTTGTCAAGGCAATTAATTTTTTTTCTTTTTTGTAATTAAACGCCCTTTTGTGAAGGCCTGCCCAATCGAACTATTAGTAAAATTAATTAATAATAGTTTAGCCGTAAATTAAATTATCCACATGATGACCTTTCACCTGACGATCTCATCCGGGACGATCCCTCACATTCAGACTCCTTTAGGATGCCTTCAATAACGTCCGCGGCTGCCGGTAAGTGGAGTTATCAGCGGAGTGGTGTGCTTGTAAACTTATATTATTTAATTATTATTATTTTACGAGAACGGTGTGAGGAGATCATGCACAGCTGTTGTTTATATTGCTGTGTGTAGCCTGTGGAAGCCAGGTTAGCTCTGCAGCAAGGGGCTACAATATTTTTGTTCAATGTTTTCCTAATGATAATTTTATGATTGGTTTATAAAGGCTACTACGAACACTCTTTTCCCATTTTTATCACAGAATAATTCAGGAAATATATTTTATAGTTTCTATACTAAATGATATGTCAATCAGTACTGCATTTTTCATATAGTTTATGTATTACCTGAAGATAACTAGAAAAACACAAACCATAAATTTTCGCAATCGTTTGTTTATTGTCTTCACGATTCATCAGTAAAAACGTTTCTGCTTTTTATTCAGCTCAGCTTTCCTGCACGTCAAAAGTTTCTGCGCGAGAGCGCCCTCTGACTTCGAGTATAAATGAAACATGCACTGCACGAGAGTGTTCAGCTCTCCTGATATTCATATCTCCTCATTTTGGATACGAATAAAACGTCAGGTCATGTCTCTTTAATTTAAATCTAGATTTAAATCTAGAAATCTCTATGTGAAAACACCTGCTCGAGCTTGAATAAAGTGCCGGGGACGAATTTACATTTTATTAAAATTAATATTAAATATTAAAAATGCAGCTAACGTAGTTCTACACACAGCAATACAAACAAAGGTGCTTGTTCTCTTTCGTTCTTGTTTAATTTGGAAAAGTTTAAAGCGCATCGAGGTGTCTTGTCTTTTTTATGTTATCTGACTAAAAACTATTCATACGTTGAACTATTATTATTACAGTATTTATTTAAAAAACGTAGAGTGCCTTAAAAATAGTTATCACAACACTGGTAAAACAGGCTTATACTGATTTTGTTACGGAAGGACTCCAGGACACAGAGGAGATGTTGAATCAGTATTTATTTAACAGCACAACAGAGTGAGCAGAGAAGTAGGTAAGTCACTGGAGCAATGATACTTGAAGAGCTTGAAGGGAATGGTAATGGCAGGCTTTGCTTACAGACCCAGGAGATCGTGGATTGAAGGTTGAATGGAGGCAGGCACCGGAGCAAACTGACTGGAGACGAGGATGGCACAGAGACGAGGGAGATCGAGGACGTCGAGAACACACTGAGGAAAATACAGGAGGTAAGTAGAGGAAATAACACTTGGGATGGTTTTGCATAAGCAATAGAGTCCACTATGTGTCAACGAGACCGGACACCAGAGTGAGCTGGTGATGGTGCTTAAGTATGCTGAGTGATGAGTGACTGAATGATCTGCAGGTGCGGGTGATCAATACTCAGGTGAGTTGGTGCGCTGTGATTGGTTGGGTTGGAGAACCGGCTGTTCTGTGTCAGTACCCCCCCCTCCACGGCCCGCTCCTGAGGGCCGTAGTCCCCGACGTCGTGGTGGCCGACCTCGTCCTCGGGGAGCAGGGCGGTCTGGGTGTGTGGCATGGTAGGTTTCTAGTAGATTGGGGTCCAGGATGTCGTCTCTAGGTACCCAGGATCGTTCTTCTGGTCCATAACCTTCCCAATCTACCAGGTACTCTAATCTGCCACCACGGCGTCGGGAGTCCAAGATCTCCTTCACCGTGTAAGCTGTGCCATCCTCCAGAATCAACGGAAGGGGGGGTTCCTCAGCCGATTCAGGATCTGTGGAGATAGAGACAGATGGGTAGTGAGGTTTGAGAAGTGACACATGAAAGGTGGGATGCATTCTGCAGTGTGGAGGTAATTTGAGCTGGTACGTGACTGGGTTGATCTGCTTCAAGATGGTGAAGGGGCCAATGAATCTGGGACTGAGCTTTCTACTAGGTGTGCATAACCTGATGTCGCGGATAGACAGCCAAACCTTTTGACCTGGTTGGTACACTGGTTCTGTTGAACGTCTTAAGTCCGCTGTCATCTTACGTTTACGCAGAGCTCTTTGCAGCTGATGATGTGCTGCGTCCCAGACCCTCTCACTCTCTCGGAACCAGTGATCTACCGATGGGACTTCTGATGGTTCGCCAGACCATGGAAAGAGAGGGGGCTGGTAACCGAGCACGCACTGGAAAGGAGTAAGTCCGGTAGATGGTTGACGAAGGGAATTTTGTGCGTACTCGGCCCAGCCCAGGAACTGGTTCCAAGAGTTCTGGTGGTTGTGGCAGAAGGTTCGTAGGAAGCGTCCTATCTCTTGGATCTTCCTCTCCATCTGCCCGTTCGACTGTGGATGGTATCCTGAAGAGAGGCTTACGGTCACACCTAGGAGGGAGAAGAATGCCTTCCATACACAGGATATGAATTGGGGTCCTCGGTCGGATACGATGTCCTCTGGTATCCCAAAATATCGAAATACCTGGTTGAATAGGTTCTCAGCCGTTACCATGGCTGTAGGGAGTCCTTTGAGGGGGAGAAAATGGCAACTCTTAGAGAATCTATCAACAATAACCAGGATAAATGTATTACCATTAGAAGGTGGGAGATCAGTTATGAAGTCCACTCCTAGATGTGACCAAGGGCGACTTGGAACGGGCAGCGGGAGGAGTTTGCCAGATGGTAGATGGCGAGGGCTCTTTGAGATAGCGCAGTCTGGACATCCCTGTACGAACATTCGCACTTCCCGGGCCATGTTGGGCCACCAGAAGCGATCTTTTAGCAGCGAGAGGGTTCCATTGGCCCCTGGGTGGCCAGTGCCCAGAGATGAGTGCGCTGAGTGAATTAGGGGAGTGTGCTGTGTTCTGGTGACGTACTGTAAACCTGGTGGACAGCCCGGCGGATTGTTGGCGGAGACGCTGGAGGAAGGTACTGAGTTGGGTGACCATTGGATGGGACACACAATCATTTCTTTAGGTAGAATGGGTTCAGGTTCCTTACAGTCCTCTTCGGGGGCATGGAGACGAGATAAGGCGTCAGCCTTCAAGTTCCGTGATCCGGGTCTATAGGAGATGGAGAAGTTAAAGCGGGTGAAGAACAAGGCCCATCTAGCTTGACGTGGGTTTAGTCTCTTAGCCTCCCGAAGGTATTCCAGGTTCTTATGATCGGTCAGCAACGTGAATGGATGTTGAGCACCCTCCAACCAGTGTCTCCACTCCTCAAGAGCTAATTTGATGGCAAGGAGCTCTCGGTTACCGATGTCATAGTTCTTCTCCGCCGGGCTGAGTTTGCGGGAGAAGAAGGCGCATGGATGGAGTCTGGCCGGAGTTCCCTGCTGCTGAGACAGAACTGCCCCTACCCCGGTTGTGGAGGCGTCGACCTCAACGATGATTGTTTTTTCGGGATCTGGATGAACGAGGATCGGGGCACTGATGAAGGCATTTTTTAAGGTGTTGAAGTCTTCTGTGGCAGATGGTGTCCAGGACAGTGATTTGGGCTTGTTCTTGAGCAGGTTGGTAAGCGGGCTGGAAATGGAGCTATAGTTTCGGATGAATCTTCGATGGAAGTTTGAGAAACCGAGGAAGCGTTGGAGTTCTTTCACAGAGGTGGGTATGGGCCAGTTTTTGATGGCGGTTACCTTCCCCTCGTCCATCTGGATGCCATTCTGGTCGATGTTGTAGCCCAGGAACTTTACTGATGTCTGGTGAAAGGAGCACTTCTCTGCTTTTAGAAACAGGTTGTGTTCCCTCAGGCGTTGTAGGACCTCCGCAACGTGATGGCGATGTTCGGCCATACTCCGGGAGTAGATGAGTATATCGTCGATATAAGCGAGTACGAACTGATGGAGAAACTCCCGGAGCACCTCGTGCATGAAATCCTGGAATACGGAGGGGGTGTTGACAAGTCCATACGGCATAACACAGTACTCGTAGTGACCCGTAGGTGTCACGAAGGCGGTCTTCCACTCGTCCCCCTCACGTATCCGGATGAGATTGTAAGCGCTGCGGAGGTCCAACTTGGTGAACACACGTGCTCCGCGGAGGTGTTCTAACGCCACTGGGACGAGGGGAAGTAGATACTGGAAATTTACCGTGATCTTGTTGAGTGTCCGATAATCAATGCAAGGCCTCAAACCACCGTCCTTCTTTGCCACGAAGAAGAAGCTCGAAGCAGCAGGGGAAGTCGACGGGCGGATGTAACCTTGTCGAAGAGCCTCCTCAATGTACTCCTCCATGGCCTTCTGTTCCGGAATGGATAGTGGGTATATTTTCCCACGGGGCACTGACTCACCCGGAAGCAGATCTATGGCGCAGTCCCATGGCCGATGTGGAGGTAGCTTGGAAGCTCTGTTTGGGCAGAACACATCACTGAAGGGGGCGTAGCATGGTGGAATATCCACTGACTGTTTTTCCACGGGGCTTTCAATGGAGGTGGAGCACACCTTGAGACACGTGGGAGTATGGTTTGGCGGACGTGGAGCATGTGGGAAACAGTCAGGGAAACATCGTTCGCCCCGCTTCAGGACTTCACCAGACTTCCAGGACAGGATTGGTTGTGCTGCACTAACCACGGGCGCCCTAGAATTACATCAGCGGTGGAATCCTCCAGAACCAGTAAGTAGAGAGTTTCCTCATGTAGTTGACCTACTCGGATGTAAATGGGTCCCACTCTCTGCCGGACGTGCTTATGGCTTAAGGGTCTTCCAGTTATGGATTGGATCTGGTATATCTTCGTGGTGGTCGTGGTTGGGAGGTCGAGTTGGCGGCAGAGAGTGTCTGAGATGAAGTTTCCTGACGACCCGGAGTCGATAAGGGCAGTGACTGGAAGGGATATATTAGAGGCAGTAAGTTGAATTACAGTGGAGAGTGGGTACATATTAGGGTTAGAGGGTCTGATGGCACTCACCATGGGTCGACGAGGATGGATGGGACATGCTGCAATCACATGTCTGGTAGCTCCGCAGTATAAACACAATCCTTGAGATATGTCGATGTCGATGTCTCGAGATATGTCGATGTCTTTCCATGAGGGTAAGTCGGGTATTATCAATTTGCATGGATTCTTGGGCTGGTTCTGGAGGGCTGATGTTCTATGGTCGGCGGAGGAGAGGCATTAATCCTGGTTGTACCTGCTGATCTTCCATACATAAATGTAGATGGTTTGCCACTCTGATGGATAGCTGGATGAATCGCTCAAGCCCCATGGTGTCGTCATATGCCGCGAGATGCAGCCTCAACCGAGACTCTAATCCTTGTCGGTAAGTGGTTAAGAGTGAACGCTCGTTCCATCCACTAGCGGCAGCAAGGGTCCTAAATTTCAAGGCATAATCATTTATTGACATGTTACCTTGTCGTAAATGGTAGAGTTGTTTGCCCGCTGAAGAGCCACCGGCGGGGGTGCCGAATACTTCTCGAAAGTGGGCGATGAAATTGTCCAGGGATCGTGTAACCGTACCAGCTTGAGTCCAGATTGTTTCTGCCCATTGAAGTGCCCGTCCTGTCAGCAATGAGATAATAAAAGCGATTTTAGCTTTTTCTGTGGTGTACAGATGCGGCTGCATCTCGAGGGCGAGCGAGCATTGCAGAATGAATCCGTTGCATTCCTCCGCCCGACCAGAGTAGGGCACCGGTTTGGCCATGGGACTGACGATTACCGGTGGTGTAGCCGAAGAAGAGGTTGTGGTGACGGAAGTGGTAGCAGGTGTTGAGGTTGTGGTGGTGAGAATCCGTCTCTGATGATCCACGATCTCCTGGAACGGGTCGGGATTGCTCATCGTGCCGTCTATCTTCCTTATTATGGTCCGGTCTTCTGTTACGGAAGGACTCCAGGACATAGAGGAGACATTGAATCAGCATTTATTTAACAGCACAACAGAGTGAGCAGAGAAGTAGGTAAGTCACTGGAGCAATGATACTTGAAGAGCTTGAAGGGAATGGTAATGGATGGCTTTGCTTACAGACCCAGGAGATTGTGGATTGAAGGATGAATGGAGGCAGGCTGGAGCAAACTGACTGGAGACGAGGATGACACAGAGACGAGGGAGATCAAGGACGTCGAGAACACACTGAGGAGAATACAGGAGGTAACTAGAGGAAATAACACTTGGGATGGTTTTGCATAAGCAATAGAGATCAGAATGGACAAGGAGAGTAGCCGTGGAATTGGAATGCGGTTACTCGCCCCAAGACTAAACAATTGCAATCTTATCTTTTTGGCTCCCCTGAACCAGCACTGGCCTTGGCCAAGGCTGCTGCTGGAAAATCAACCCTGGGAAGAGCACTGCAGTGAGACGCTCTTGCGTTCCTCCCCCATTCTACAGACACCTGCTGATTACAGATTCACACACATACACACATACATACATATATAAAGATATGCATTCACCTCCCCACCCCTGATCCATCGCCTCTGTCGCGTTGTACCGCCAGCCTGACAAGCGGGTCTGTGACCAGTGCTAAACTCGGCTGCAGGACCTGGATGGCTGCTTGCCAGAGCTGGATTACCTCCCCTGTTGCAAAGTCGTGTGTCTATGTTGTGATTATGTGCTTTTGTTGCTGAGGTGTTTTTCCTGTTCTCACACTGTACTCCCCAAGGAGCATAGTCTGGGGGTTATTTTTTTTTTCTCCTCTCTCACCTTATGTTATGCTGTATTTTTCTTCAATTCCCTGTCTTCCTGTCCTGTCTACCCCCTTGTCATATTGTATGTATGTATGTATGGACAGGTTGATGGCTAATTTCGCTGGTACTTGTGACTAGTGACAATAAAGGGCTACTACTAGAGTCCACTATGTGTCAACGAGACCGGACTGGTGATGGTGCTTAAGTATGCTGAGTGACTGAATGATCTGCAGGTGCGGGTGATCAATACTCAGCAGTGGTGGTCAGTAACGAAGTAAAACTTATTAGTTACTGTACTTAAGTAAATTTTTCAAGTATCTGTACTTTACTGGAGTAGTTTTATTTTGAGTAACTTTTACTTTTACTTCACTACATTCCAAAGCAAAAGATCGTACTTTTTACTTCACTACATTTCATAAAACATATCGTTACTCCTTATAATACATCACGTGCTCCGAGACGCAGAAGCGGTGTATGATTCATGAACAAACTGATTCTTTTCGATGAACCTGTTAAATCGGTTCGCAAATCGCAACAAACGATTCGTTCGATTGCAGCTGTTCTCGAGTCGAAAACTCGCTGATTCAAATGATCCGTTTAGAGCGAGTCTTCAGTGAACTGAACTCACAAGTAAAGAACCGGGAGATCTTGTGAGCGCGCGCGCAACTGATGCTGCGAAAAGTGAGTTACTAATCTCGAATTTTAGAATTAATTATTGTAACTGAAAATCATATTTAGGTCAAAACTGTCAGTTGTTTGTGAACTAAATCTGATGTAAAGGGTGATCTATTTAAGCCCACTGAAATGCTTGAATGCGGACAGATCAATGTCAGTGTCTCTATGTTTTAGATCAAAAACGAAACATTAAAATAACACAGATTAAATTAAATAACTCATGCACGTTCATATTCCCCGCTGCTGTAACGTTAGCAGCTTTATTATAATGCTACGCATTTAGCCCTATGTGACGTTTGTTTTTATATTGTTTATCAACAGTATCATTTTTTATATTGTTTAGATCATCTAGCCGAGTAGACAGTTATGAATGTTTATTCATAACCATACTGAAAATAAGTAAATATTGTTAGCTGATGCCAACTGTCTAGCTAACAAGCTTGCTGGTGCTAAGTTGAGGAAATTTTTTAGATGATATAAAGCCCAAATATTTTTATTCAGCCACCTAGATATATTCCATCTGAGATAAAAAGAAAGGATGTGATGTTCAGAACATAACTACATTAATTATCAGAGTGGGAAGTGATGCCCTATGGGGGCATTTGGACAGGAGTGTTTTTACACCACAGACAAGGTTTGAGAAGAAAAAAATCATTATGAAAATTTCATTATATTTTCCTTAAAATGTTCTTCCTAACTTCAGGCCTAATTCTCATGTCATATATAACTGACGTTCTGCAAAACAACAAGTTTTAAAACACTTTTTTCTTACTGGTGAAAATTAGATGGTCAAATCTGTTTTCTCTCAGGTACATCGCATTGTAAGCTTCACAGTGAACATTACTACATCACTCTCATCAACATAGTTCATATCAACAACAAAATATATATCTTGACCCCATATAGTGGTTATTTTGGGAAAATTCCAGGTATTTTGGGCAGTAGGATTATAAAAATATGTGCTAATATAAAATTAAATAAAGTAGTCTATATAAAATTGCAAAATAAATCTATCTATCAGTACTTTTTTACTTAAGTACATAAAAAATCGAGTACTTTTGTACTTTCACTCGAGTAAAATTGAAAAAGCAGTACTTTTACTTTTACTGGAGTAATATTTTATTATACGTATCTGTACTTTTACTCAAGTACTTGATCTGTGTACTTTGTCCACCACTGATACTCAGGTGAGTTGGTGCGCAGTGATTGGTTGGGTTGGAGAACCGGCTGTTCTGTGTCAGATTTCCTCGTCCTCCGAATTATACTTATCAATCCTGTTTTTATCATTCAAAAAATGAATAAATTCAGAACAGGATTAGAATAGAATTCTATTTTAAATAAGACAGGAATATTTTTTCTACAACAACAACAGTAGTGTTTACAACAGCAATACCACCATACCCTGTAAACACAATAACAACAACAAGAACAACAATAATAATAATAATATCATTCCAGAGTAATTAAGAGGTGCAAAAAATGTCTTTAACATTTAAACTTAAAATGGTCTTTCCTGTTCTGTTTCTTTTTCAAACCTGCATCATGGCATTTGCTGCTGTATCAATAAAGAAGCATCCATTTCGATGCACATATCCGCAAGGAGCACAGCCCTATTAAAAGCTGTGTTCCATGTGCCCCTTTTATACTTTGAGCATCTGCCCCTCCACAGGTCTCTGCACGGCCCTGTTAAAGGTTCTGTAGTGATGCTGGCTGAAAACAGCCATGACAATGAGGTATATTGGAAAACGCCATAGGCTTGTCAATTCAGCACCACAGTAATTTAACTTGAAGTTATTAATACTGTACAAATAGCCTATGTGTTGGCAAAAATTTATTTATTATACATGTTACTGTTTATAACATATTGGGGAATATTTTAATTTTATAGGTGTTTTGTAGTTTTTTCATGTTTTTTTTAACTACAAATTTTACAGTTTATTATTACTCATTTTTTATTTTAAAAACCATATAACCCAGTTTTTAATGTTAATGGTAATGAAGACCATGGTTTAACTTCTTGTGATCACCATCCTACTAATAGGCTACTAGTCAGCTAAACTATGGATTCTAAGCAAGAACTGCTTTCTTTTTAGATGTTAACGAGTTTTAATTGAAATAAAATGTTAATTCAATAAGGGCATGATTAAAGAAATATCAGTGTCTTATATAAATTAAGTGTTTATTATGTAAAAATAATAAAGTTCTTAAAGGGAGATTCACCCAAAAATGAAAATGTCATAATTTACTCAATATCATGTCATTCCAAACCTGTATGAATTTCTTTCTTCTGTGGAACATAATTTTTTTTACATTTTTGTCCATAAAGTAGAAATCAAGGGTAATCAAAATGGTTTGGTAACATTCTACAAAATCTTCTTTTGTGTTCAACAGAAGAAAGTCGTTTGGAAAGACATGAGGGTGAGGAAATGATGACAGAATTTATTAGCAGGACTTTCCAGCAGTCTAGCTCAAAATCAATGCTTTACTGTCTGTCAAGTGCTTTTCTATGTGACAAAAATGCATTATTAAGTTTGTTGCATTTGTTGTGAAATCGGTAATATCTATCAGTATTCGCTTCTGTCCTGATTTATGTATTCATTTTTTGTTTTCCAATCGAAGGCCCTATGACCCATCAAAACATTAAAGGGGGAATTTGTGGTCAGGATGGGCTCTATTTGTCTAGGGCCAAATTTTAACCCCAGTCCAGCCCCCACCCCTGAACGGTTTTTACATTTTACGATCGCAACTCATACACGTATTATGAGACATAATAAATGTAATTTACCCTAGAGTCCAACGCTCTCAAAACCAAATGACAGAGGAGCTTAAGTGAATATCTCAAATAGAGATAAAATACTTAAACGTGAAGCAAACAGCTGTTGCTCATTACACTCGAACCTCTCTCCCATCAATTATTGCTTTAACTCCCACATAAACAGCTATTTTTCCTTCTTTACGTGCAGCATCGATTTGGGGCCACAGTTTGTTCTGAGCCTCCTTGTCCTTCGTCGTCAGGTCCTCTCCAAACCGCAGCTTCCTCGATTTCAGATATTCCGATCCTCTTGCATTCTTCCAAATGAGATCTCTTGTTGACCTGGCAACGAACCTGATGATAACTGGTCGAGTCTTCTCCGCGTTCTTCCTACCAACCCTGTGGCTGACATCGATGTGCTGTTGACAGGCCTCCTCATTTTCTGGGATGACAGAGCTGCAAATTTGAACCACCCGGGTTTTAACATCCTCGCCTTCCTGTTCAACCAGTCCATACAGCCTCAAATTCCACCAACTGTGGTCCCTTTCCATTTCGTTGAGCTTGTCCTCCAGTTCAGTTATCCGTTTCTGATGATCTTCACCCATTATTTTCATATTAGAGATGTCTCCCTTTACATCCTTTAACTCCTGAAAGATATTCCGCGGCCTCTTTCAAAGAATTGACACACTCCCGGTTTTGCTTTATTTTTTGATTGAGAACAGCTGTATTCGGACTCATATTGTCCACCAATATCTTTTTTTTTTTGTGATTGTCCTTTTATTTGAAATAATAACATTACAAATGTTGGATGACAGCATAAGTACAAAGAAAGGGGGGAAAAAAAAACAATAATAAAAAAAACAAAAAAAACAAACACGGTCACAAAACACACAAGCCCATTCAGGGCTTTATAAGTAATTAACAAGATTTTAAAATCTATATGATGTTTAATAGGGAGCCAGTGCAGTGTTGACAGAACCAGGCTAATGTGGTCATACTTCCTGGTTCTGCTGCATTTTGGACCATCTGGAGTTTGTTTATTAAGTGTGCAGAACAACCACCCAATAAAGCATTACAATAATCTAACCTTGAGGTCATAAATGCATGAATTAACATTTCTGCTTTTGACTTTGAGAGCATATGTCTCAATTTAAATATATTTTTAAGATGAAAAAAATGCAGTTTTACAAATGCTAGAAACGTGGCTGTCAAAGGAAAGATTGCTATCAAATAGCACACCTAGGTTCCTAACTGATGACGAAGAATTTACAGAGCAGCCATCAAGTGTTAGACAGTGTTCTAAGTTATTACATGTGGGGGTTTTAGGTCCGATAATTAACACGTCTGTTTTTTCAGAATTTAGCAGTAAGAAATTACTTTTATATCGACTATGCATTCCGTTAGTTTGTTGTGTGCAACAGAATGTTGTGGTCGATAGTGTCGAACGCAGAACTTAGATCCAGTAGCACTAATAGAGAGATACAACCACGATCAGATGATAAGAGCAGGTCATTTGTAACTCTAATGAGAGCAGTCTCAGTACTATGAAACGGTCTAAATCCTGACTGGAAATCCTCACAGATACCATTTTTCTCTATGGAGGAATATAATTGTGAGGATATTACCTTTTCTAGTATCTTTGACAGAAAAGGGAGATTCGAGATCGGTCTGTAATTAACTAGATCTTTGGGGTCAAGTTGTGTTTTTTTAATGAGAGGCTTAATAACAGCCAATTTGAAGGTTTTGGGAACATATCCTAATGACAATGACAAATTAATAATAGCCAAAAGAGGATCTATGACTTCTGGAAGCTGCATGTGCCACCTAGTGGTCAGGAGATATGAAAAATGCATATTTTTGCTTATAACTTCTCAGTGGTTTGGCCAAAAATCACAAAACTGATCTCTTTAGCCATGTCAGCCATTTTGGGTGTCAGCCATTTTGAATTTTGTAGTCAAATGCTATATTTTACGAACGCATTGACGTATCGTTACGAAACTTGGTATGGTTCTTGGTATGGAAACTTGGCACGATGCCCTGATGGAGCCTGATGAGTTTCTAGTCAGCGCCACCTAGTGGTAAAATCAAATATTCACATGCTTATAACTTTGGGTGTGGTTGACTTATTTTCACGGGAGTCACCTTTTTAGACTCCTGAATCCTTGCCGAGTCCAGCGATACCAAACTTGCCAGGTTTTGCCTTATGGTTTGTGCAACGTTGCATTTTAGCGCTTAAAAAACATTTGCCAATATCTTAGAAACTGTTACTCCGATCGACACGAAACCACTGTAGGAAATTCGGAAACATAGCGTACCGGCTAAACGCTAATGCCCAATTGCCAAAATTTTGATAGTAAGTGGCACAAAAATGCAAACAAAGTCAGCCATCAGTCATTTTTTCTCTTCTCATATATAAAAATGTCTATAACTCCAAAACAAAATGAGATATTTTCACCAAATTTGACACACATATGTATGGGCACACTCTAAGGACACATGAAAAATTTGGTGGGATTGTGCCTTTGGTGGTGCTATAATTGAATAAAACATGAAATTGCCATTGACTACAATAGATTATTATGATATAAAATGCAATATTTTACGAATGCATTGGTGTACCATAACGAAACTCTGCATGTACCATCGATACCATGACCTGAAAGTACTCAAAATGTTGAGACAGTGCCACATTGTGGTCAAAAGTTATAATGAAATTTCAAATAAATGCTAATAGCTTTCTGTGAATTTTGCCTATTGTAATGAGACTAGTATTAATAGATTCCTTGGGTCATGCTGAGAACAGTGATACCAATGTTGATGTAGTCAGCCAAACTTCCTGTCCGCCACTTTGATTTTCATTAAAAACCTACTTTTTCTAACTCCTCCTAGACCGTTTCGTACAGCGCCACTACAAATTTTAGGCATGGTGCCAAAATGACTGATTATCTCTGCAAAGCTTTGACATAATGACAACAAACTTTGTGTGTGCCATTGTCACCTCACACAGAACACACCAAAATGATTTGATTGCAGCGCCTCGTGTTAGTCAAAAGTGATAAGCCATTTAATCATATTACTAGAGGTTATATTTATGATTTTTCAGCCATTTCAATTGAAATCATCCTAAAATTGCTTTTAGTACTCGTTGTATTTGGTCTGATGCTCCATGCCATGCTTAGCTCTGGAGTGCTTGGCCTCGTAATTGCTGCTTGCAGCTATATTTTGTAATTGGATTTATAAAGGTTAGAATAGAAAAACAAAATTTCATTTTGAATTACTTTTTGATCGTATAATTTATAGTTATAATTTCATTAATCTTAAGTTTACTAATTTTTTCCTTTGTTTGTCTTTGTTTTTCAAGGCCGAAAAAAATATAATGAACTTTTTTCTCTTTTTTCAATCCACTGCACTCTTGATCAAATATAAGCTCCATTTGCTTTTTCTGAATACAACTCATCTAGTTGAGATTGCAGTGACTGTAATTTTGCTGAATTTTCTGGTGATTCTTGTGTATTAACTGCCAATGAGTTTTATTATTCCAATCAGTTCCCTTTGTTTCTGTTTTCTCCTCACTGATAAAAATTTGCCTATATCAATTGCTATTTGTTTAACCTTAAATTTAAACCATTCCCATTTATTTAAGTTAGACATATCTAGCTTTTCAATCTCCTCAATGACAGTCAACACGTTGATAAAATCTATCATTCTTTAACAAGTCATGATTAAACTTCCAAATATTAGGAGAAATTTGAGGTTTCTTAAAGACTGATAAGGACAGAGTAACCATACAGTGATCTGTAAGTGGGGCAGCTGTAATTTTACACTCTGAGAAAATTTGAAATTTTTTAATGGCTTTGCCCCCCCACGGACATCCCTGTGCCCCCCCAGATCGAGGGGGACGGCCGGACTTTAGTTTAGCATGTATAATAGTCTAACTCTGTGTAAAATAGTCTAACTGATTGCTTTTAGATGGAAAAGCTGCCCATAACTCCTGGTCTATGATCTGTTTTCTTCGTAATAATAGCATAACGAAATAGATTTGGCAAACAATCCAGTGTATCTTCTGCTTTAGAAAGCGTCAAATGATTTTACAATGCATTTTCGCAGAGGGGAGCAAAGTAGCCAATTAAAGACATGTTTGTTGATTTCTACAATGCAATGGCCAATCAGAGGTGTTTAGGTTGGAATCCACGCACTCACCGCTTTTTGTCCAGAGCAGAGTTCTATCATGCTCGTAACTTCATTAAAAAAAAAGTTTCATTGTGTGGTCACATTCATTGGTTAAAACGGAACATTGTAAGATCGTAATGAATGAGTTACAGTTTTTAATAAATTTAAAGGGAGCGCTCTTTGCATGCTGTATACTATAATATATTCAGAATTTAAATAAAACTTGTTTTTCATGCTTGACAAGCGACCACGTACGACACAGAGATAGCTAACTACACTATATAGATCAAGATAATAATTTCAGAAACACAGAGTGATGTGATTCTGCAACCGAGCCTGGTCCAGGATTTAGGTAAGGAAACGGTTATTAATTATTTGTATTCGCTGCCATGCCAAATCATTCACTTGCTTGCTTTTCTGTTTAATTTAAGTGTTTTTATGAACGTATATGCTTTAATAACAAATAATTGTAAAATTTTACAATAAGGTTCCATTAGTTAATGTTAGTTAATGTATTAAAGTGTATTAAACCACTACTGATTGTTTTTTTTTCTTCTTGAATCCATGGAAAGAAGCAGAAACACTTAAATAAAACACGTAAATATCAGGTATGATTTACTTGTTGGACAGTAAGATTTTTAATGTTTTTGTAAAGAATTATCTTCTGCTCACCAAGCCTGCATTTATTTGATCCAAAATACATAAAGTTGTATTTGCTAAAGCAGTAATATTGTGAAATATTTTTACTATTTAACTGCTTTCTATTTGAATATATTTGATCAAAGCTACATTTTCAGCATAATTACTCCAGTCTTACTCCAAGTGTAACAATATACACTATATTCAAAAGCTTGGAGTCAGTATATATAGAAATTAAAACTTTTATTTAGCACACAAGTGATGATAAAGACATTTATCATGTTACAAACGATGCTGTTCTTCTGAACTTTCTTTTCATCAAAAAACACCTGAAAAACCTCAGCTCTTTTCAACATAATAATAATAATAAATGTTTTTTGAGCAGCAGATCAGAATATTAGAATGATTTCTGAAGGATCATGTGACTGGAGTAATGATGGTAAAAAGTCAGCTTTGAAAGACAGCTTTGATTGTTCCTAATAAACTGTTTAACTGCACTCGCAAGTGAATCGCAAGTTATTTTGTGTGATAGCTAAATATATTCTGAATAAGCTACAAACAAAAAATATATAAATGTATTTTGTCTTCATATTCTTTCTTGTAACTCTTCCCTCTCAGTCACATACCTGACTGAATGGCTCATTATGCAGCTCATTATGTGGGCCTTTGTCTTCTCAGGTGTGAATGTGAAGGTTGACGCCTTCTCGCATAGACCCTTTCGACTCAAAAAGTGTCTTACAAAATTTAAATCAATATATTGTTTTCTGTGAGCAAGTAAACAAGATGATTTTCATATCATTTTGAAGCAAAAACACTAGGGTACAAGATCCAGTTCTCAAAAGTCTTGTGAACAAATGTTCTGTATGTTTTATGGCCTTATTTCAGTGACTTCAAAATTTTTGTTTTTCACTAACCACGCATAAACGTTTCTTTCTCAGAAACAAAATCATGTACATAAATGCTGCTAACTTATTATTGTAGCCCAGTTTGTGCTGTTTACACTTTACAGACTTTAGCCATTTATATATTTATAAGCAACTGAAAAAAGCACAAATGTCAGAGCATGTCAAAACTTCTCCAGGCCCCCAAAACACCCTCAGACCCCAGAGGGTTAACCAGTGGCCTTCTGTGTCCCCTTTATGAACAAATACAGAGCCTTCAAATCTATTAAATAATACCATCACTCCAGCTGAATGTGAAGATCCATGTGCAAACAAGGCTAAATCGCCCCACTGAACTTTCCAAAATCTTTCATCATTCAAAGCAGAATGAGTCTCTTGTAAGAAAACACAGTTTGCATTTTTTTCCTTGCAAAACAAAACAAAAAATAGTTTTACGCTTAACACTGTTTTTTATAGGGTTGTTCCGATTCCTATACTAGTATCGTAAATTCCACCGATACCACAAAAAATTCTGGCATCGGTATCGGCGAGTACTTGAACCCAGGGGCGGACTGGGGCCAAAAAGTGGCCCTGGACTTTTTGGCACAGAGCGGCCCACCAAATCCAGTCCGCAACACACCATAAATGAGTGGCATACTTCTTTACATTATAATTTCTCTTTTCTGTTGTATATGGCAAATAGTAAATCATTTTAAAGAATTTTTTACGAGGGACAGTTTAATATCACTAAAGTTAAATACATATAATCAGTCCATATGACACAATACTCTGGTATCGTTTAGAACAGTGGTTCTCAAAGTGTGGTACGTGAGCTTCCTCTAGTGGTACGCAGAGGAATCTCTGAATTAAATATAAATTAGGCCGCGTGTCCACCAAAGCAATTTTTTTAATTGTTTTAAAAGGGAGCGTCTTTTTCATGCTGAGCACTCGGGCGTTTTTTTCTCGACGCCGAGAGTTAAAGAATGTTCAACTTTGGGTAAAACTTAACGCTCATCACTGTCACTTTTTAGTCAGCTAACCAATCACAGTGGAGGAGGGGCGGGACTAAACCATCACACCCTGCTTGTACTATGACTGAACAACAATGGAGAAGTTAATATTGCTTGTCTCCGTGTATTTATGTCTTTACCAGATGGGATGGCCGGAGTACCATAATATTGTTATGAAAAATAATGCTTGGAGAAACATTTAATTCGTGATGCGTCTGCCATATTACTTCAGCGGATATTCCATATCATAGCAACCACAGCGTCTCAACTGAAAAAACAAACAAAAATATGCTGTTCTCTCAAGCGCTCACAACTGGGCATTTTCAGCTGGCTTTGGTGGGCACGTAGCCTGATTGTTGTTACTTGCAGCTACACACACAGCCTGTGTTATTTTTTATTTTTTTTAATCAAGTACTTTTTTTATTTAAAAGTTAAATAAAAACTGTAAGTTACTCTACTTAAATGTTAAGTATGATCCATTTTCATTTAATCTTTAAGTACAGTTTTTTTTTAACATTTAAGTACAGTACAGTTTTTATTTCACTTTTAGGTACAATATATTTTAATTTAATTTTTTTTATTTTATTTACCTGGAAGTAAGCACAGTGCAGTGTTAATGTTTAAACTGTGTATTTACAATGTTTTAAGAGGCTGACAATAATAAACATTCTTATTAGGAATAAAACTGACTCGTTTTTTTTTTTTTTTTACTATGCATAGTGCTACTGCATTTTAATGTTGGTCATAATGGTGGTACTTGGAAAGCCAAATATTTTCTGAGGTGGTACTTGGTGTAAAAAGTTTGAGAACCACTGAAGACTAGAAGACTTGAATAGTGCAGAATGCGGACTGTTTTTATGGGCCTTTCTATATACATTATGTGTCCTTTTGCAGGAGCTTGACATCTATCATTTTAAGGAAGAGAGCTCCAATTGTAGAAAAGAGTACAAATTATTTTGATGAAAAATAGAGTAAACAGTACTGTGAAATATATAATGTTACAATTTAAAATAGCTGTCTTCTATGCGAATATATAGTAAAATATAATTGATTGCTGTGATGCAAATCTGAATTTTCAGCATCATTTCTCCAGTCTTCATTGTCACATGATCTTTAGAAATCATTCTAATATGCTGATTTGCTGCTCAAGAAACACTCCCAACCATTTTGCTGGCTAACGTTCAGTCACTGGACAACAAACTCTGCGAGCCGCGGGCGCGCATCTCATACCAACGAGAAACAAGGGACTGCTGCATTATTTGCCTCACAGAAACATGGATGTCTGCAGTGGTTCCAGACTCAGCCATCGAGCTTACGGGGTTCTCCGTGCACCACTCGGACAGAACGAAAGAGCTCACAGGGAAAAACAGAGATGGGGTGTTTCTTTATCAACAACTCGTGGTGTGATGAAAGGAATCTACACTCTATTAAATCCTTCTGCTCCCCTGATCTGGAATTTCATATGCTTCTGTGTAGACCATTCTGGCTACAGAGGGAATTTACAGTGATCATAATCACAGCTGTTTACATTCCCCCTCAAGCCAACACAGACCAGGCACTCAAGGAACTGTATGGGAATATAAGCGAGCAGGAAACCGCATACCCAGATGTAGCGTTTATTGTTACGGGGGACTTTAACAAAGCCAACTTCAGAACAATAGCTCCAAAATACTTTCAACACATCACCATCAACACGCGTACTGGATCGTGTACTGGACCACTGCTACTCTCCTTTCCGGGACGCCTACAAATCGCTCCCCCGCCCACCTTTTGGCAAATTGGATCATTCTTCCGTTCTGCTCCTGCCTGCTTATAGGCAGAAACTGAAACGAGAAGCACCCGTCCTCAGGACAATTCAATGCTGGTCGGACCAATCGGACGCTATACTACAGGACTGTTTTGATCCCGTGGACTGGGACATGTTCCGGGCAGCGTCTGATGACGACATAGAGGCGTACTCAGATTCTGTAACATGTTTCATCAGGAAGTGCGTAGAGGACGTTGTGCCGACCAAAACAATCCGCATCTACCCCAACCAAAAACCGTGGATTAACAGCGATGTTCGAGCAGCCTTGTCAGCGCGGACATCTGCCTTTAAATCCGGGAACTTTGATGATCGAAAACAAGCCAGTTACGATCTCAGGAAATCCATCAAAGCCACCAAACGACAATATAAAAACAAAGTTGAAGAACAATTCAACACCAACAACGCAAGAAGCATGTGGCAGGGCATCAATAACATCACGGATTTTAAAGGGAACAAACCAGCTACACTCACAACACCGCCCACACAGAGAGCGCTCCCGCGGCTGTTGCAGAGGAGGTGAGTGCGATCTCCATTTCTGTCGCGGATGTAACCCGATCCTTCAAACGGGTGAATATCCACAAGGCTGTGGGTCCTGATGGCATCCCAGGCCGTGTGCTCCGAGCATGTGCATTCCAGCTAGCCGGGGTTTTCACAGACATTTTCAACCTCTCCCTCTCTCTGTCTGTGGTTCCCTTATGCTTCAAAAAATCCACCATTGTGCCCATACCAAAGAAAAATAAAATCACATGCTAGAACGACTGGAGGCCCGTTGCTCTGACACCCATCTTCAGCAAGTGTTTTGAGAAACTCATCAGAGACTACATCTGCTCTGTGCTGCCTGCCTCAATGGATCCGCTGCAATTTTCATATCGCAGCAACCATTCCACAGACGATGCTATTGCCTTCACCCTGCATACTGCTCTCTCCCACCTGGAAAACAAGAACGCCTATGTGAGAACCACACACAGCTCCAACGTCATTGTCAAATTCGCTGATGACACAACGGTGATAGGCCTGATCACTGACAACGATGAGATGGCCTACAGAGCGGAGGTGAGTACCCTGACTAAATGGTGTCAGGAGAACCACCTGTCACTCAACATCGACAAGACCAAGGAGCTGGTGGTGGATTTCAGGAGACAGAGCAGAGAACACACACCCATCACCATCGACAAGACACCTGTGGAGCGGGTAAACAGCTTTAAGTTCCTCGGCGTTCACATCACTGAGGATCTCACATGGTCCGCTCACACAGATGCAGTGCTGAAGAAGTCACGTCAACGCCTCGTCTTCCTGAGATGGCTGAGGAAGTTTGGAATGAGCCCCAGCATCCTCAGATCATTCTACACCTGCACTGTGAAGAGCAACCTGACCGGCTGCATCACCACCTGGTTTGGAAACAGCACCGCTGGCAACCGAAAAGCTCTGCAAAGGGTTGTGCGAACTGCCCACCACATTGTTGGAGGTGAGCTTCCTTCCCTCCAGGATATCTACACCAGGCAGTGTATAAGGAAAGCCCGGAGGATCATCAATGAATCCAGCCACCCGTCCCACAGACTGTTCTCTCTGCTGCCCTCAGGAAGACGTCTCCGCAGCATCCGATCCCGCACTAGCTTACTGAGGGATAGCTTTTTCCCTCAGGCTATCAGGCTAATGAAACAGCCAGAACTAATACACCCTACAGCACACTCCCACTTTACGATATGCCACGCACTGCACTTTAACTCCACAGTTCAAACTGGACTACACATACACACTGCACTAATACATCAATCTATCTGCTACCACTGGATACCATCCATGACATTTGCGTATCCAGCTTATGTATAATCTACTGCACCTTTGCATATTACTGTGTGTGTATATATGTGTACATAATGTAGAATGTGTACATAAGGTGTATAATGTGTATTGATAACTGTAAGTATGTTTAATAGTACACTATGTGTACCGAGTATATGTATGTGTATATTGCACATTGTCATCTGTATAAGTCTGTAAGTATGTAATGGTACTGTCTATATGTTAACTGTTTCTGCACTGTATGGAGCACACTCTCAAGAATTTCACTCATCAAGGCACATGTGCTGTGATGATGTGACAATAAAAGTGATTTGATAAAATAGGCTAATGCATGTGAATTAACTCATCTCATGTCTGCTGAAAACTGCTATGTTATGTAGCCTACATTGGGACGAATAACGTACATGGCATTATTTTTTATTTAATACATTTTTTTATCGTAAAGTGTTGGCAAATATTGCTGAATTGTCTCGTCATGTTTAGCTGCGTACATCTTACCTCAGCTCGCTTTCAAGTCGCGTGCAGCTCAGTGTCTCTGAACGGATCCCGCCTTCTACATTTTGATTGACTATTTCAAACATTTTGACATTGACGGGCGCTTTTGAGCCGCTGCACTGATCCGGAGCATGCTAGATTAATTCGAATTTTTGAAGGAAGTGGGCCGCGTGGCCCGGGCCATTAGTCTGGGCCGATGGAAGGATATACGTACATTTACTAAAATCCATTTTTTATATATTACGCAAAGGGCCGGCCCACATTATACAGCGGCCCACCGGGAAAACTCCCGGTGCTCCCGATGGCCAGTCCGCCACTGCTTGAACCCATGTATTGGGTATTCCGATACATTTTCTTTTAACAAGACCTATAGTTATGCCCGCTAGCTTTGCTTAACGCTGCAAATTGGAAATCAATTCTTCTTCGCTGCTCAGAATGCAAACACAGGAAGTTGTCCTGTGTTGCCACAAGCAACCACTATTTAGAATCACTACTAATACAAACATGCTAGCACATTGCCAGTAAATCACTCGCATATGCGACTAAATCTTCACCCTGGGCAACTAAATGATGTCTAATGTAATGCCTTTGTGGAGAGGAAGGACAGACACACACTAAGTGCAACCACAAAATTCCTTAGGCTTAAAGAAACTTTCGTCTCTATCTGCAAGTCATAAAATTGACAGATGAAGAGCACCTCACCCAGCTGGCTGGCCAATTTCCTGCCATGCTTTTGGGTTATCCTCGTAAGGAAACCTCTAAAAATAGGAGAGCTCTGAGGTAAACATCTGGCAATGGTCCAGCGACAAACTTTATGATATCTCCTGATCGTTTGACGCAATAATTAAATGATTTTTATCAACGAGAAAATAAGTTTTTATGACAGACATTCAGCTAAGAAAGACCAGATCTCCACAAACGTGACATTCTCATGACCTGGACAGTGACTTTCCTGACCTCCCGTTTCTCTCACATTCCAAAACTGAAACACCCGAACTGTTATTGACTTTGCTAAAAGGACTCAAAACTTTTATAAAGTGTTCCAAAAAGACAATTAATAATAATCATTGCTGCTATTAGAAGCAAGATATATATATTATAGATACAGACAATAAATATATATTGCTGGTTGTATTTTATGAAATTAAATTAAGCTTTCTGTGTTATTGTAACCAATGATATCTTCTCAATCTGTGACATAACTTTTTCCTGTGTTTAATTCATATGCTTGGTGGTATTATTCAGAATTTAAGATAGTTTAATCTTTGCCTTAACCATGGAGAGAATAAAGTTATTATATGTATATGCCAAATACGTGGTGTTTGAGTTTGAATGAAAGCTGATTTCGTTGGCAACAAGTTGGTGTAAATGAAAGTTAACTCTTATTATAATAATGTATGATTACAACGCATACAGAATGTGTTAAGATATTTTCCTCATGAGATTAAAGCAACTAGGCGAGAGGATTTACTGCATGGAAAATGAGCCGTGTAGGCGGAGCTCCGTCTACAAGGACAATCTAATTGGTGGAAGCCTCTGGGGGTTGGACGGAAGGCCTCCAGTTAAAACCCTATGACACAGACTTGTCGTTGCTGCTTGCGTGCGCAAAACTTGCAAAGAATTTGGCTTCGGCTCACTGGCCGCGCTGAATAAGCGCCCACGACCTTAACATCTGGGTCAATCATCTAACAACACTACAAATACTTAGTCACATCTCTGAAGAAACCCTTGAAAGTCTGAAGCTACGCGAAAGGAACTCAAGAGCGTCATCAAAGCCAACCAAGCAACAACAGAAGGACATCCCCAGAGTGACGTCACGCAACGACGCGCGGGATTTCTTCAAGCCACACAGCGTCATTTCAACTTAAAAGCAAGTATCAAACAAAATCTCTATAAAGTGGCTGAACTGGTCGTATCTATCTCTAAAGTAAGGATAATAGAGTTCTCCTCTTGATGATCGACACGGGTAAAATCGTGTGGAAATAGCAGAACAGTGCTATATTTTAATCGTTCTCAATTGCAACAATTCATTGCCTGTGTGTATGTATTTTGTTTTATGTTATTTAGCTTAGTTCATGTATTTTAGCAAATAAACTCTTGTTTGATTTATAGAGAAGTGTTCTGTGTTCTGTTGTGAAATATTCAAATCAAACTTTGCCCAGATTACGTTACCTATGCTCATAACTGTCATAAGGTTATTTAAATAATTCTGTATTATTATATCGTGGCCACGAGAATAAACAGAATTTCTCAGATATACTGAAATCTAACAGCTCCCTGGACGATTGTTAGATAAGGTATAAGTTGGACGATTTGATTAATATCAATTGATCATATCAATATCAGACTTTAAGATTCCCTAAAGCTAAAATAAAGCTTAAACCAAAGAGCTAAATTAAACAATGTAAAAGGGGTAAAATCCTTTACAGAATGGTGGAGGATGCGGGCATTGTTTGACTTGAAAATTCATAATCAGAAATACATATTGTTGTATTTTGCCTATTTTCTTCTAACCGGACGGAGAAATAGTGTAAATACAAAGAGACAGAGTTTGTTTGTGTTTGTGGTACTGTATGCATGGCAATGCGTTTTGAATGAATGAAAGTGCAACTTTAGTTGTTTGAGAAATTAACTGCAGTAAAGCATATGAATTGTCTGGAAGACAAAAGTCGCTCAAAAGGGCGCACTTAGAGAGAAGTGAGCGGATTCCTCACTTACGTCTCTTTTTAGGCCTAGGGCTGGTTTTCTCATATTGAGTGTTCCAATTTGAGAAATAACCATGACGTCTCCCGGTTTGAAAACATTAACTTAGCTACTTAATGATTTTTCTGCCATCTGAGTCACTAAACAGTGAATTTAAGACGCGGCTCTCGGAAGGAGTTTCCGAAACGCGTTCTGGGGAGAATAGTTATTGATCTTGATCAAAAATAAATCGTGTGATGATAAATCCACTGTGTTTTGTCTGTGAAGTTAGACAGAAGTAACATACTAAGTCCCGCCGCGGTCAAAAGGTGTTGATAATTAATCTATGGATTAATTTATATCTCTCTGAACGAGTTGAGATTGTTAGTGCTATAAAGAAAGAATCTAAATAGCTGCTTTTTGATGGTAGTGTGAAAGACATTGTTTCACTGAGTACCCGGATCTGTGCATCGGAAGTGACAGGTTCCCTGACGTCACCATAGTGACGCGTAACTCAGGAAGTGCGCAGGCTCCGTTCCCGCACCATTTTGAGGCTGTTGTAAACAACAGCCTAGCAAGCTTAGCTAACTGAAGCCAATGAGTAGCATATTGGAGCTTAGGCAAAGCTAGTTGTATTAGAAGCATAGCGATTAGCACATAGCATTTTGTAGCTGTGGGCTTGAATGCGTGTGTGTGTGTGCAGTGTGTTTTTGAAGTGTCGATAAGGTTTAAACCCTTCACAGCTGAACTTTAACTCACACTAAACTGTTTACATCAGTTCCTTCTCTCTTTTGAATTCACTCATTCTCTCTTTGGCATTCACTGATTCTACCTATAACTTCTCATGTGAAAGGACTTTAACAATACCAATTTAAATAAACCATTAATGTGCAAGGCAGCTGATTTTCATAGGAAATGAGACCGGCGATTTCACAGGTGGTTCTAATAAGCATTTGTGTTTAGGTTGTTTTGTTTTGTTTTATATTTAGCAGGTATTAGTTTCATAACTATTGGGGTTTATCATAAATTAACGATAGGTCTTAGCCTCATTGCTTTGATAGGAAGATAATTAATTTAATTATAATTGCGCTCATGATTTTAAGAATCTCATTGGATGAATTGCTATGAAATATTCGAAATTGATACTTTAATTCCATAACTAATCCCAGATGTGAAATTAAATTAATTTCATTAAAATAATTTCATTTCCCGATTCCACATAGACTGATTGAGATAATTATGTGTGCTCTGATAATTTAACAATAACATTAAGATCTTAATTATTAACTATCAAAGTGTTTGATCGTTTGGCCCGGGAAAATTTTAAAGTTTCCTTTATAAGTTAGACGGTACGGATTAATTTGTTCTAATGATTAGAATAACACAAGGAATTAGTAATTGGTCAGGCTTAGGGATACGAAATTAGGGATGTGGAATTTGTAATTTAATTTAATAATTTATTACGAATTTGAAAATTCTAATTCAATTTAATAATTAATTACAGTTCCTGTTTCCATATGGCAACACTATTGGCTGATCAATGAAATGTAATCGCTTGTAATGTTAATGAAAATATCATTAAGATTTTAATCCATGACTGCTAATAATGCTCTGAAATTTTAATTTCATATGCAACTCATTAGAGCTTGTATTACCCTGCTTCAATACTTACGGAGTATTGTAATCACAGGTGTTCTTCTAATATTAATGACAAACATCGTTAAGTTAGATCTTTAACTATCAATCATTGCTCTGAAATTTTAATTCCAGCATTGGCTAATAAGGATCTGAGTGTCCCTACCTCAAGGATACCTTATTGATTAATTTAATCCTAATCAAGCCTATCAAATTTAAATGATAACATCATAAAATTTGAATTAGAAACTACCATTTCTAATTTGAAATTCTAATTTCAGTTGCAATTGAGTTTTGGTTCCAACCTGTTTGGTCTCTCTCCGTCTGTTATTAAATTAACTTTTATAGGTTTCCCTTTTCTTAGGCCTGATAGGAGATAGGGCTCCCCCTAGTGCTTGGTTAGTGAAGTGAAATTGCCTCCAGTGTGAGTTACAGCAAGCGGAGTCACCCGTTCCGACTGTACCTGGTGCAGGCTGGAGGGGAAACCCGAATACTTCCGTCCTAGTGTTGCAAAGTGACGGCCCGCAGCAGGCTAGCAATCGGGTATCGGAGGAGTCGTCAACAGCTGTCTGGGCGAAGGTGCGGATATACCATCCCGGCTAAACTATTGACGAAGTACGTCGAACTTCGGGTTCGCGCTGACGGATAGACACCGGGACTTAGCCCCGCCCCTCTTCAGGCCAGCAGTCATTTGACATACCTCACCCGAGTCCCAGCCCGGTTGTGCCAAAAGCCACAGCTGTCTGAGAGGCTCACAGCAGTACGGTGGGGGCGGAGTGTTCGGCAAAACCCTTACAGGAGCTCACCTGGTGCGCTCGGGCGGTGGGCCTTGCTGCTGAACACCACTGGAGCAATTTACATTCCTCACAAAGCCTAGAGTATAAAACTTTCTAATTAGGAAAACCCTTCTAAGTAGCAAAACCTCCAAAAGAAAAATTAAGGTTCCCTCTCGAGCTTTCACGAGACATCACGGAGAATTCTCCGTTATGGGAACTCCTTCCTTCCAACCTTTCCTGAAGTCCTATTGACTCACGCCAGTCAAATGACTGGCCAATTGTCGCGAAGTATACACATTGCATGCAAATACTGACAAGCTGAGAGGCAGTATAAAATGCGGTGCACGCGACAATTATGTCAGAATCTTCTTCTTCACTTTGCTGAACAACCTAGATTTATGGCTTATAAACTATTACAGCTCACAGTTGAGGTTCGCTCATCAGAGAGCGGTCTCTGTATGGCCGCTCCTCTGCAGCGTTCAGGTGAGTATGATGTTTTTCTTAAGATGAGTCCGTCTGCCCTCGATCAGCGGTGGACCTGGACTCTGGTGATGAGCTCATGCCGACTAAATGTCCGCATTCCTCTCACCCATCGAACCTGCAGGACAGGACATCAGCCCAGCTTCTCACGTCCCCCTTCCATGGCGGAGCTGAGAGCCGAGTGCAGATACCGGAGCTAAGGGTTCCTATGTCGCCGCAGATGCCGCACGGCCCACTGTCTAAGCATGCAGCCCCCCACCTTAGAGCGGCGCTCTGCCGTGTACAAAGCACAATCACTTGGCTCCTCACTCATTCACACGATACCAGCCCCTCATCAGCGGCTGCCGTGTTTGGAAGACACTGCTCTCTTATTCACACGATACCAGCCCCCCCACAGCGGTCTGCCGTGTGTAGAGGACACTCTCTCATTCACATGATACCAGCCCCTCATCAGCGGCTGCCTGGAAGACACTGCTCTCTTATTCACATGATACCAGCCCCCCCACAGCGGTCTGCCGTGTGTAGAGGACACTCTCTCATTCACATGATACCAGCCTCACATCAGCGGCTGCCGTGTGTAGAGGACTCCGCTCTCTCACTCATTCAAGGTGACATGGAGCCCCTGCTTCAGTCGCTCACCCACTCGCCAGTAGTGAAGCGGCCCCCGCCTCAGAGCGGCAGTGAGTCATATTATGAAACGGCGCGCAAAAGCGAGGAGTCACCTGATGCCCCTGCGCAGAAAAGCGCGCGAAGGCGAGGAGTCACCTGGTGCCCCTGCGTGGAAAAGCGTGCGAAGACGAGGAGTCACCTGATGCCCCTGCGCAGAAAAGTGTGAGAAGGCGAGGAGTCACCTGGTGCCCCTGCGCGGAAAAGCACGCGAAGGCGAGGAGTCACCTGATGCCCCTGCGCAGAAAAGCGCGCGAAGGCGATTAGTCACCTGGTGCCCCTGCGCGGAAAAGCGCGCAAAGGCGAGGAGTCACCTGATGCCCCTGCGCAGAAAAGCGCGCGAAGGCGAGGAGTCACCTGATGCCCCGGCGCGCACCCTATCAGCCTTCAAGTTTTCGCTGGACTATTACGTCAGTTGTTCACGCCCCTACGAAGTGGTGTTCAACTAGGTCGTATAGCATAGTCACAGTCTGTAGTGACAGGTGCTGATGCATAAAGATAGTGCGCCGCTCAGAGTCGTCTGCCACCCTCACCGGTTAAAAAGCAGCAGACCGTGAGATCGAGGTCTTCTTTGGCGCACGGCTCATCGCAGTGCAGGGACACAGTGGCCCGCGACCGCTCCTGCCAAGAGCCGGATGTGCGGGGAAAAGAGTAAAGAGGCCCGGGAAGAGCCCGCAAGCTGTCTCAAATTGTTCAAATTTGTGTGATAGTGTATGTTCATTAAAGTGCATATATTTGCGCAAAAGCGCTCTTTCCTCCTCACTCAGTCAATACAGCGCCGCTCGCCCCGCCTCAGAGCGGTACAGAGCCACTGCTCACGTGGGTTATAACTGCCCAGCACTCGCCAGCGCATCCAACGACCAAGCCGCTAAAGCCGCTATGTCAGTTCTTGAGCACGTGGGAAAACTATTCCGAGAATCTCAAGCTGGTTACTCGGCGTGATAGAGCGTGGGTACGCCCCTCAATTCAGATGCAGACCACCCTGTTTCAACGGCGTGGTGCAGTCTCTAACATTGCCTCGAAATGCCCTGGTCCTGAGACAAGAGCTATGCAACCTGCTTGAAAAAGGAGCGATAGAACGAATCCCGGCGAGCGAGCTGGAAAGTAGCTTTTACAGCCGCTATTTTGTGGTGGCCAAGAGGGATGGAGGACTCCGCTCAATTCTAGATCTCAGGCCCATCAACAGAGCGCTCTGCAAGCGTCCGTTCAGAATGATATCGCTGGAACAGATCCGAGGGCATAGCGTACCAGTACCCTGTCTGTTCTCCTGTTTGGGCTGGCTTTGGCCCCCGCGCACTTTCTCAAAGTGCATGGACGCAGCTCCTCCCATCCCCTCAGAGCGAGCGGAATGCGCGTTGTCAATTATTTAGATGACTGTCTGATATTAGCTCAGTCACGGGACACGCCAGCCAGCCATATAGACAAACTGCTTCGTCACTTGGAGTTCTTGAGGCTATGCGTGAATATCTGTAAGAGCATTCTTGCCCCGAGTCAGTCTAACGTATCTGGGAGTGTGCTTCTACTAAAAGCAGTGGAGACGCGTGCTCGTCCGCCAGTTTGTCTTCCCTGTGCCTTTTCAAACTGGACAGTTTACTACACATGCGCCCGCTGCAGTTTTGGCTGAAATCTCGAGTCGCTTGGACGGCGTGGACTTCGGGCCGTTTGCGCATCGTGGTCCCCCGCGGCTGCATCGAAGCTCTGAGGCCGTGCCGCTAAAGTCGCTTCAGCCGGGGGTTCCCCTGGGCTTGGTGACGTCACGTGTCGTGGTCACGACTGATGCATCGACTGGGGCCGGTGAGCAGTGTGCGAGGGCATGCCGACTTTAGGGCTGTGGTCAGAACCTCAGAGCCATTGGCACATAAACCGCTTGGAGTTGGAAGCAGTGTTCTTAGCTCTAAGGATTTTCGGCCGCAGCTGGAACTGCGGCATGTATTGATTCGCACCGACAACATGTCTGTGGTTTCGTACATAAATCACCAAGGAGGCGTACGATCCAACAAGCATGCAGCGAATCTCCTGCTATGTGCGGACCGTCACTTTCTCTCAATCAGAGCAGCGCACATCCCCAGTCTTCTGAACCACAGGGCGGACATGCTTTCGAGGAAGGGGATTCCTCAAGGAGAGTGGAGGTTGCACCCTGAGTCGGTTCGAATGATTTGGACTTGCTACGGGGCAGCGGAGGTGGATCTGTTCGCCACGAGCTCGAGAATGCACATTGCCTGCTGTTCTTCTCCCTGTCTCACTCCCCGCTGAAGGGGGACGCGCTGACATCGCACTGGCCAGCAGCCAGGCTGTATATATAATTAAAAAAAACAAAAAAAAAACAAGAGGTGCTTCGGTGATACTCATCGCCCCGAACTGGCCGACCCAGCTTGGTTCCCGGACCAGACAGAGCTGCTGGTGGCATCGCCCTGACCGATCCCCGTCAGGAAGGATCTGCTATCTCAGATGAGCGGCTCGGGGTGGCACCCGAACCCGGAGTTGTGGAGCCTTCATGTGTGGTTGCTTCGGGGATATCAGAGGAGCTGAGTGCCCTACATTCTCGTGTGCTCGACATGCTCTCGGAGGCGCGGACACCCTCTACGAGGCATTTGTATGCTCTGAAATGGGGAGTGTTTGGGAAATAGTGCCGTTATGTTCATATCGACCCGGCTGCTTGCTCCGTATCGGATGTACTGCGTTTTCTACGGTACAGACTGGATAGTGGATCTTTACTATCAACACTGAAAGTCTACGTGGCCGCTATTGCCTTGTTTCGTTCCCCGCTGGGCGGGCAATCGATTGGTAGGCACGCGCTGGTGGTGAGTTTTCTTGTAGATAGCATTCCCCGCGCCCTCCTTCAGTCCCGCCCTGGGTCCTAGAGGTGGTGTTAATAGCTCTTTCACAGCTACAACTCGAGCCTTTAGCATCCGTTGATATGAAGGACTTTCAAAGTGCACTTCTTCTTGCCCTTGCTTCGGCTAAGCGCATAGGGGATTTACATGCGTTTTCTGTGGACAGCGACTGTATTCACTGTGGACCCGGTGACTGCGGCGTCACTCTCTGGCCGAGAATCACGTGCTTAAAATCACCATCTACCCCCTTCAGAACGCAGACTATTTCGCTGTCTGCCCTGTTTTCTGAGTCATCGACCTCACGTGATGCGAATGCTCAGATTCGGTGTGCCCAGTCAGGGCTTTGAGGATTTACATCGACCGTTCGGCCAGCTTTCGGCAATCTGACCAGCTATCTTGTGTGCTACGGTGGTTGTGCGGAAGGCCGTATCAAAAGAGAGGCTTCCCACTGGATTGTGGATGCTATCATGGCTGCTTATACGAGCCAAGGTTTGGAATGCCCCTTTCACATTAGGGTCTACTCAACAAGGGTTATCGCCTCCTGTGCGTGGTTGAGAGGTATGTCTATTCGGGAAATATGCTTTGCAGCCGGCTGGTCTTCTCAGAATACCTTGCCAGGTTTTACAAGCTGGACGGTCAGTCCTTGGCCTCCGAAGTACTGTCGGTGAGTGACTGATTCACATTTATGCTACCTCTATTCATATGTGTTTGCTGCCCCACACAGTAATTACTCTGTGCAGCCCTTTTATGCTATTGTTGTTGTTGTCTGCCCTGTACTCAGTGCAGCTCCAGTTATACAATGTATATTCTATTGGTGTACCATCATGTTTTGTGTTGACTGCTGTTAACACAGTTATCTCTGTGCAGCCTTCTCACAATGCTGTTGTTTTTGCTTCTGCCCTGTTTTTCAGCGCAGCATACGTTATTACTGACCAGATATGCAAATTCCGTATACCTGGGCTTTAGACGCTCATTGGCTTATCTCCACCTATCAGCTGCGAGCCCGCCTTCAAGCGTCGCTATTTGTGGGAATTGTGTGTGTGTTCTATCTTCGCTAGAGTGTAACTTGTACAGGCTGCTCGTAGCCTCTCTCACGGCGGGATTGAATATCGTTCCCATAACGGAGAATTCTCCGTGATGTCTCGTTCCCGCTCGAGAGTTATCACGGAGGTCGCCGTGCTCGCTGCACGACCAGCAAAGCGGCGTTCAGTATCCGATTCTGAAGTAATTGTCGCGTGCACCGCATTTTATACTGCCTCTCAGCTTGTCAGTATTTGCATGCGATGTGTATACTTCGCCACAATTGGCCAGTCATTTGACTGGTGTGAGCCAATAGGACTTCAGGAAAGGTTGGAAGGAAGGAGTTCCCATAACGGAGAATTCTCCGTGATGTCTCGTTCCCGCTCTCAGGGAACCGAGGTTACGATAGTAACCGGAGACGTTTTCTTAACACTTAGGCCAGTGTGTTTATCCTACTAAAATTAGCAAAGCCGAACCCCTAGGTGCATCGACTCAACAGCGCCTCCGCGCTGCCACCTTTGTTACTAATCCTAAATCCTACTCTTCTCTCTCTCTTTTCTTACTGCTGCTATCCTCTAATTTGACTACTGCTGCTGTTGCTGAGATTTTTGCCTGTGTGAAGATCATGAGTGGAGAACTTTAGCAATCGAAACAGGTATTTGTGGAACTTGAGAACATGTCAAAATTGTTTTCCATTTACCTTCCTCTTTTGAGAAATCCTACCCCCGCCAGGTTAAAGCAGGTCCACAGAAGAAAGGCGCCGGAAAACGTCAAGCACGCGAACACTCTAATTAGCTTGTGGTGTCAATTTTCTCATTAACGGGACCAGTGCTGTCATTGTTATTGTTTTCCTTCACCCCGGAGAAAACTAATCGCAATCACAGACTTACAAAAAAATTGTCACTTACAAATCCTCTGATTAGAAGCAACCTTCTTCTTCTCTTTACCTGTTCTCTAGCTGTGCTACCTGTGTGTGTGTGTGTGCTCAATTTTTCCCCCCACAGAGGCTACAAATTAGAAGCACGCCCCCAGAGGATCACAGTCACAGAGAACCACACCCACCTGTTTTACACAGTCAACACTAGTACACATTCTACATTGCATATCTACACCCCTTGTTTGTTGATTTGTTCTGTTTTGGTTTGTTTGTTTTGTTTTGTTTTGTTTTTCTTTTCAAGGTCTGTGTCAGTCGCGGTTCGAGATCTCACTCACCACGCCCAAACATGTCTCACACAACAGGACATGTCGGTCACTGGGAGGATTTGGAAACATGGCTAAGCATTACAACAGACAGCCTCCTCCCTAAGGCTGCTGAAACACTAAAACATCAGACACAAGACCAGCTGGATGACAACATAACAAGCCTCATGGCACAAGACCCAAGTCACAGCTACAATCACAAAGAATTAGCCAAGATCACTGGCTCCTTAAGCCACACACTCATCGCCACCCTCAAGTTGAGCGACAAGCACGCTGCACAACGCCAGCAGGAGCTGACACGCGCACAACGACGCATAGAGCAGCTGGAACTTGAAGCTCAGGAACGACGGGAAGGGTCGGATGAGGCGGAACAAGCTGCTGAGGAGGAGATCAACCGGCTAAAAGAAACCCTAGCAGCTATTAGCCAAGAATTGGAACAAGTCCAAGTCTTAACTAATCCTATTGCCACCTCCGACCTAGCTGCTTCCTCCGAGCTCCGCACGCTCCACTCAATCAAGCACATGCTGCATCTGAGAGACGGTGTACTCGCATATGTCCCTGACCCCCTAACTACGCCAAAGCTCGTAGTCCCTCACGGCCAAAGGGGGATGATGATGACACACGCCCACGATGCACCATGCGCAGGACACCATGGCGCCAAGGCCACCTATGAAACACTCAAGCATGTAGCATACTGGCCTGGCATGCAGCAAGACGTGGCGGAATACGTAAAAGGATGTCTGGTGTGTTGCCAGTTTCAATCGGCAAACCCAAACCACCGAGCCCCACTGCAAAGGAAAGGAATGACTTTCCCCTGGTCGGACCTCCAAATAGACTGGGTAGGACCCCTGCCACGGTCAACGCGAGGTAACAAATACTTCCTCACCATGGTCTGCGAATTCACGAAGTGGATAGAGTGCCTCCCAGCTCCCAATGATACAGCAGAAACAACAGCTTGCCTGTTAATGAACCACATCTTCTCAAGATTTGGACTGCCTTTAAGGGTCAACTCTGACCGCGGAACCCACTTCACCGCCGACATCATGCAGGAAGTGTGGAAACTCCTCGGTGTACAGGCCAAGCTCCATATAAGCCATCACCCTATTTCCTCGGGTCAAGTTGAACGGGCCAATAAAACAGTGGTCAGCATGTTGAAGAAGTATGTGTCCGCCAATCAAAAGGATTGGGATATTAAACTTCCGCTGGTACTGATGGCTGCTCGAGCCACCCCTCACCAGTCTACCGGCGTACCCCCATTCACATTGATGACAGGGAGAAACATGACGCTACCGCTACACCTGCTGTACCAACCTGGTGACCTGAACCTCGTCACCGCCTATACCACTCACCAATACCTGGAAGAGTTGCATCAGCACCTGAGAACGACTTTCGCCTTCGCTCAACAGCAACTACAACGAAGCGCGGAAGGTCGTAAAGCCTACTACGACCAAAAGGCCTCTCACCATGAGTTCAATGTCGGAGACAAAGTGTGGTACTACAGCTTCGCCCGACCAAGGCAGAACGCTCCCCATCGCCTGGCAAAGAAGTTCCTACCTCACTGGACAGGACCCCACGCGATTGTAGACAAGCTCTCACCTGTCGCCTACCGAATCAAAATCAGACAAGGGCGCAGCGAGCCAGTCCTTCGATGGGTCCATCGAAACCAGATAAAGAGGCACCAGAGCTCCAGCCGACCGGGAAAGGGGGAAGATCAAACCCACTGACACAGACCGACAATCATACGCTCTACACCACACTAACATAATTTCTGTTGTTAGGAAAACATATAGCGACCTTGTTGAAACACAACACTTACACTCTCTCCTCAGCTGCACTTCTAGAGTCAACCTCTAGTAGAGAGGAGTTACTCCACACATGTGACACTCGTTTGCTGCCTAACCTCATTCGGTGTCCTTGTGCCGCCGTTTCTCGTTTTGTTGTTTCCTTTCACCTGTGTCTCTCTTTGTGTTTTTCCTTCTTCCTCTCTCACTATACTTTCCTCTCCCCTCTAGTCCCCTCATCAGGGAACTCCCTTTACCAATTATCTAAATCCAGGTCCCAAAATTAAGATTGACTCCCTTCAATAAGTCGTTGTAACTCGTTGTGAGAACCGTTGTCAACCAATCGAGGCAACCCGCCAAATCATGACCGACATGCTACGTGAAGTAAGTTCCTCGATTGATAACTTAGCCATGGGTAGGATTCCACACTAGTTGATACCTCTTAGCCTTGTCCAAAACATCCAAACTTCGGCCACCGCGGGCCCTGCTAGTCCCATCCAAACACATTTCGCCTTTTCCCTGGGTAGCGCTATTCCATTGTACGTAGACCCGGAAGCAGGCGACTTGGCCTTTCTCCTCAGTTTGCCCATTATCGACTCGAATAACATTTACCGGCTCAAAGACGTTGTGAATGTGGGATTTTGGCAAGGGAACACCTATGTCAAAATCCACACTCCTGAAGTCGTTGCGTATCACGATAACAACGAGCAGTTGTACTTGGCCCCAAACCTAAGGATGTGTACGCTCACTAAGGACATTCACTTCCTTTGCCCGAGTAAACCCTTCGTCCGCGATAATACTGAGGGCATCTGCGGCCTAGAATCCATTAGACCCGACACTAGCTGCCCCGCCGAAGCGACACCACGTTCTCAAGTTGAGGTAACGCAAGCCGAAATCATCGGAAACCGATGGCTGGTCAACACCCCAGCACGAACAGCTACCCTCACATACGATCAACACGACACAGCCACACGCATTATCTTGCCCAACCAAACTTTATGGATCACTGTTCCTAAGGGCTCGATCCTCCATATCGACGAGTTAGCATTGTATCACCTTACCGACGACGAGTATCAGGCTGAAATCGAAATCTCGCCCTTCTTCAAACAGCACTCCTTCGTCCTCGATCCAGAATTGGAAGAAAGGATTAAGGAGGAAGGAACGCAACTTATTGACTTGACTCCTGTTGATGCAGCTTTAGAAGCTATCGCTCGCCTTCCGCCCGCTGGCGTGCCTATTATTCGGTCTTGGTCTGCCGCTGACACAGCGCTTTGCATCTCTACTATTGTAGGGTACGTTGTGACATTGACACTGGCCTTCCTCCTACACAAGCGAGTGAACGCCGTTCAAGAGTCTTTCAACAAATGCACGTCAGGCGTCCCACGCATTTTCCGACGTGATAAAACCGACCAAGAACCCGAACCTGAGAACTCAACCAACCTGCTTGAGATCACGCCTATACCGCCTCGTCGAACCCCTGACAATTAAACCAATTGGAATGACTCAATCGCCAGTAATCCTAAAGAATGCACCCCTACATCTTCTCAAGTTCCTAACCTGTTCTTTCCCAAATTACCCTGCACCAGGATTCAGTCAGTGATGGAGATGTTGTTTGTGTCTTGTGTGTGCCTGTTCCCCTGCTTCTTGTTCCAGTGCCTGCCGACGTTCGCAATGGGAACCTCACCGAGCAAAAGGGGGATGTGTAATGCCTTTGTGGAGAGGAAGGACAGACACACACTAAGTGCAACCACAAAATTCCATAGGCTTAAAGAAACTTTCGTCTCTATCTGCAAGTCATAAAATTGACAGATGAAGAGCACCTCACCCAGCTGGCTGGCCAATTTCCTGCCATGCTTTTGGGTTATCATCGTAAGGAAACCTCTAAAAATAGGAGAGCTTTGAGGTAAACATCTGGCAATGGTCCAGCGACAAACTTTATGATATCTCCTGATCGTTTAACGCAATAATTCAATGATTTTTATCAACGAGAAAAGACGTTTTTATGACAGACATTCAGCTAAGAAAGACCAGATCTCCACAAACGTGACATTCTCATGACCTGGACAGTGACTTTCCTGACCTCCCGTTTCTCTCACATTCCAAAACTGAAACACCCGAACTGTTATTGACTTTGCTAAAAGGACTCAAAACTTGTATAAAGTGTTCCAAAAAGACAATTACAGTTTTTCTCAAATGCTAAAACACATTTCACAAACGTTTCCTCCATGTTCCCCAATGTCTAAACACAACACCCTTTTCTAAAGCTACATAAACACAACCACACCTTCTCACTTCAAAACTCAAACTTTCACACCAAAAGAGCAGCTCGAAGCTTTCAAAAATGTAAACACTATACACATCATTACACACTACAGCAAAACAATTGAAAACACAATGCTCAATTTGTGAGAAGGTTCTTTGTTTCATAACTGCCAATGCATATTTTTAGAAACTTTACAGTAATGGATCTTCTTAGATCTCTGCAGAGGATTAGGCATTTAGATTTGTGAGTTTCATATGAAGAGTATAAATCTATAGTAAATTCTGCATGTACACTACTGTAACACAACTCAATGCAAAAACAGAATCTATTGCACACAACAGTACTCTTGAAAACATGATCAGGGTGTGAAGTTTTTTTATTTACTTTATTCACACCACACACACACACCACAATCACTGTGCGGCATCATGTCGCTGAGCTGCATCGGGCCACATCACCTCATCCACATCGCAGGCTATATTGTCTCTTGCCAGGCACCGCGGGAAAAACGCCCTGGAATGGCGAATCCATCCTTGGAAGGCCTCCACTGGGATGTCAACACAGGCCAGCTCCATTGCCCTTAGGAGGTTCTCTCTAGTGTATGGTTGTCTGTCATAAACCTTCCATCTCCACGATGAGAAGAACTCCTCTATAGGGTTCAGGAAAGGGGAGTAGGGTGGCAGACAGACGTTTAAAAAGTGGTTACTGTTGGTGGTGAACCACTCTCTGATTTGGTTTGTTCTGTGGAAGCGTACATTGTCCCAAATTATCACATAAATGTGATGTGCGGGCCCAGGATGGTGTTGTTGGCGGTCCAGGAGGATGTCTTTCAGCTTCTCTAGGAAGGTGAGGAGACGTTGGGTGTTGTAAGACCCAAGGACAGCATGCCGGTGGACAAGCCCCTCCAAACCCATGGCCGCACAAAGAGTAATATTACCCCCCCGTTGGCCAGGAACCTCAGTGATGGCTCTTTGGCCAATGATGTTACGGCCTCTTTGCCTTCGTTTCTGCAGGTTGAAGCCAGCCTCATCCAGGAAGAGGTACTCATGAGGTCTGGCCATCGCGTCCAACTGTAATATCCTCTGTGAAAATGTGAAAGTGCACAGGTGTTCAGAACAACAGTCAATCAGGTAGCACAGTATTGTCCAGAAGTAATGTAGGCCACTGAGCAACACAGTATGTCCACTAACTGTACTGTGAACATGGATGTATACTTACTTGCACATACACATAACGTAGGTCTTTGTGTCGCGCAGAGTTGCGCTCAAAGGGAACCCTATAGACCTGTTTCATCCGCATATTTTGGCGCCGGAGAACTCTGTCTATTGTGGCCAAGCTGACATCATCAATGCTCTCAAAGTTGACATTATCGGCAATGACTTTATCTCTGATCTCCCGGAGTCTGATGAGGTTGTTCTCACGAACCATATCCACAATGAGGGTTTCTTGTGCCGTTGTAAATATGGCAACCCTCCCACCTCTATGTGGCATTCTTTCAACTCTAAAGAAAGAAACATGTGTTGTCAATTGACATGTTTTACAATACAGTAACAACTGATTTGAAACCAATAGACTACTTTCACAGGCTTGTAAAATTGTATTGTGACAAAGAAAGCAATAGAGTACAATACCTGTTGTGTTGTCTGAATGCCCTGATAATGGTGGCCACGGTGAACCTACTCAGGTTTGGACGGACTCTTAGTCCTGCTTCAGCCATTGTCATGCCATGGACAATGACATGGTCAATGACTGTTGCTCGCATCTCGTCCGTAATGATGGTGCGAGGTTGTCTTGCTCTCCCTCCTGGACCTTCTCCTCTCCCTTGTTGGCCTCCCCCTCTCCCTTGTTGGCCTCCCCCTCTCCCTTGTTGGCCTCCTCCTCTCCCTTGTTGGCCTCCCCCTCTCCCTTGTTGGCCTCCTCCTCTCCCTTGTTGGCCTCCTCCTCTCCCTTGTTGGCCTCCTCCTCTCCCTTGTTGGCCTGCTCCTCTTCTTCCATGGCCAGCTCTTCTCCCTCCTCTGACTCGAATTCCTCTTCCCCTGACTCTGCCTTCATCCATTGTGTTTGTTTGGAATCTTCAGCAAACTGTGCTCTCTGAACTTGCTTTTAAACATGTGGTCACAGCATTAGCAACAAGTGTCTTCAATTTTGAGTCGTTGTGTGTAATGAATGACGCCAGGTGTGTTCATTGTGTTCAAATATTGCTGACTGTGGCAAGCATTTTGCATCACATGAGCTTTCATTTGAGAATGTGAGCAGAGTTCTTTTGCAACTTGTGTTTTAGCAAGGAAAAATGTGTTAAGATTTATGAGAACGGAGGATTGTGTTTTGTGAATTGTGTCTTCATGTGAAATGTGTTTATGATATTGGAAAATGATGGCTAGATTTAGTAAATGTGTTTAGACAACTGGTCATTTGGTTTAGAGGATTGGCTTTTGTGTTTTAGCATTTGAGAAAAACTGTAATAATAATCATTGCTGCTATTAGAAGCAAGATATATATATTATAGATACAGACAATAAATATATATTGCTGGTTGTATTTTATGAAATGAAATTAAGCTTTCTGTGTTATTGTAACCAATGATATCTTCTCAATCTGTGACATAACTTTTTCCTGTGTTTAATTCATATGCTTGGTGATATTATTCAGAATTTAAGATAGTTTAATCTTTGCCTTAACCACGGAGTAGATAAAGTTATTATATGTATATGCCAAATACGTGGTGTTTGAGTTTGAATGAAAGCTGATTTCGTTGGCAACAAGTTGGTGTAAATGAAAGTTAACTCTTGACTCAAGCCCGCCGGATCGCCGTTGACTCAAGCCCGCCGGATCGCCGCTGACTCAAGCCTGCCGGATTGGCGCTGACTCATGCCCGCCGGCCGCCGCTATCCCTAGCCCCGTGGATCAAGTCCACATGTCACAGCCAGGAGTGCCGTGTGTCTGTCTTGTTGTGCCCACAGGAACATTTTAAATAACCTTGTCTTGTCCGTGGAGACTCGTCTGGGGCAGGCGGCTCCTCTTGTTGTGGCCATGGAGGCCATTCTAGCCGCCTGCGCTCTTGTCGCTGAGCTGGAAGCGGTTGCTGAGGGACCCTGTAAGGGCCCCTGACTCCTCGTCATGCCCAGAGGAAGCCTCAGCTTCCTAGCTCGCCCAGGAGGGCTTCTGGTTCCTGTGGGCTGTCCGGTCCTGTCTGTCTGGCCCTGGAGGGCGTTCCTGTCTTGTTTTGTACTGTCTTGTTTGTTTAGCCCCGGAGGGCTCCTGATACCCCCTCACTTCCCCAGGGAAATTTTGGGGGGGTAGTAAGAGTTTCGGCTGTAGGGGCCGGGCCGAGGGGACCGAGGCCAAGGCCCCGAAGTCCATCTGCCATGGCCTCCTGAGCTCCCTGCACCGCCATGGCCTCCATTACTATAATAATGTATGATTACAACGCATACAGAATGTGTTAAGATATTTTCCTCATGAGATTAAAGCAACTAGGCGAGAGGATTTACTGTATGGAAAATGAGCCGTGTAGGCGGAGCTCCGTCTACAAGGACAATCTAATTGGTGGAAGCCTCTGGGGGTTGGACGGAAGGCCTCCAGTTAAAACCCTATGACACAGACTTGTCGTTGCTGCTTGCGTGCGCAAAACTTGCAAAGACTTTGGCTTCGGCTCACTGGCCGCGCTGAATAAGCGCCCACGATCTTAACATCTGGGTCGATCATCTAACAACACTACAAATACTTAGTCACATCTCTGAAGAAACCCTTGAAAGTCTGAAGCTACGCGAAAGGAACTCAAGAGCGTCATCAGAGCCAACCAAGCAACAACAGAAGGACATCCCCAGAGTGACGTCACGCAACGACGCGCGGGATTCCTTCAAGCCACACAGCGTCATTTCAACTTAAAAGCAAGTATCAAACAAAATCTCTATAAAGTGGCTGAACTGGTCGTATCTATCTCTAAAGTAAGGATAATAGAGTTCTCCTCTTGATGATCGACACGGGTAAAATCGTGTGGAAATAGCAGAACAGTGCTATATTTTAATCATTCTCAATTGCAACAATTCATTGCCTGTGTGTATGTATTTTGTTTTATGTTATTTAGCTTAGTTCATGTATTTTAGTAAGATAGCAAATAAACTCTTGTTTGATTTATAGAGAAGTGTTCTGTGTTCTGTTGTGAAATATTCAAATCAAACTTTGCCCAGATTACGTTACCTATGCTCATAACTGTCATAAGGTTATTTAAATAATTCTGTATTATTATATCATGGCCACGAGAATAAACAGAATTTCTCAGATATACTGAAATCTAACAGCTCGCTGGACGATTGTTAGATAAGGTATAAGTTGGACGATTTGATTAATATCAATTGATCATATCAATATCAGACTTTAAGATTCCCCAAAGCTAAAATAAAGCTTAAACCAAAGAGCTAAATTAAACAATGTAAAAGGGGTAAAATCCTTTACACTAATGTTAGCCACTGGCTAATAAATGCTCAGATTTTACTCACCAGTGTGTAAGTTGGAGGCTATGTATAAGTTTAGCACAGATATATTGTCACTCGCCGAACACTCTGATTGAGCGCTTCATAGTTTCACTCTCCGTCAAGCAATCTATTTTTCAGATCATCTGAATGGATGCGCAGCGCACCTGTATTTGATGTACCGTATGCTCTAGTGTGAAGCGCACGACTCGCCGTCGCTTTGCTTTTTTCCTCACACGCAGAGAGAGAGAGAGAGAGGGAGCGAGACAGTCTTACATGTAGCGCGTCAATTCTGCATGGTATGTAAACGATATTCTTTGTTGTATTTTCCTGTCAAAATAACGGAGTTCCTTTGGAATTCTTAAGCATAACTGCCGGGTTCTCCGGTAGTAGGTGGAGCAAATGCGCAAACGACAATCTCATTGGCTGGTGCTCACCTATTATCGTCCCTGTTTTGATTTCAGCAAATCAGTTCGAGCCAATGCAGACAACGTGATTAATATTCATGAATCCAGCAGCTCATTAATCCTTAGTGCGTTTTGTATTGTTCTTAGTAGAATTCATAGTATGATTATTATCTTATCAGTATTATTGATAGTTTTTCCCCATTTGAACAGAAACACTGAATGACCAAAAAAAGCTCCACCACCAGTCCTAAGTTCAGTTAAAATTACTAATATTCATTCATACATGGTTACCAAGTTTTAATTCTAATTGCTAAAGTTCTATCATTAAATATGTCAGGGTTCTGTTGTGTGTGTCATGTGTTCCCGCCTCTTGTGTCCATATTTGGTTTGTTTCCTGTCTTCGTCTGATGTCATTATGAGTTAAGTCTGTTCCAGCTGTGTTTGTCTAATTAGTCTGTGTATATTAGTTCCTGCCTTTTTGAGTTTGATTTCGTCTGGTCTACTTGTGACTTCCCGGTGTATCCTGTCTCTCTGCCTTGTCTTGTCCTGCCTTGATGTCCTGATTAAAGACTATTATTTGAGTTTACGTCCTCGTCTGCGTGTTCCTGTTCCTCCCTCGTGTGTGCACCGTGACAGAAGACCAGACCTAACCGTAAGTGGCGCCCATTCACCCCGTTTTGTTTTCCGTTTTTTTTTTCTAAAGTCTTTGTTTTGGTTCCTGTGTGTCTGTCCCACGGCAAGGAAGTCGCCGCTCGTAATCCCGCCATAGCCCACTGCAAGACGGCGTGGGAGTTCGGCGGGATCGCCGCGAGTGCCGCGAGTCCGCTGGCCGCGATGCCCTCATGCCCGCCGATCGCGGGAGATATCCGCCGCTGGCGGGTTGCCTAGTTCCCGGGTTGCCACTCCCCCAGGCACGCCGCTCGCGGGAGATCACGCCACCGGCCCGCCTCTGACTTAATGCCCGCAGGCCCGCCTCTGACTCAATGCCCGCCGGCCCGCCTCTGACTCAATGCCCGCCGGATCACCGCTGACTCAAGCCTGCCGGATTGGCGCTGACTCATGCCCGCCGGCCGCCGCTATCCCTAGCCCCGTGGATCAAGTCCACATGTCACGGCCAGGAGTGCCGTGTGTCTGTCTTGTTGTGCCCACAGGAACATTTTAAATAACCTTGTCTTGTCCGTGGAGACTCGTCTGGGGCAGGCGGCTCCTCTTGTTGTGGCCATGGAGGCCATTCTAGCCGCCTGCCCTCTTGTCGCTGAGATGGAAGCGGTTGCTGAGGGACCCTGTAAGGGCCCCTGACTCCTCGTCATGCCCAGAGGAAGCCTCAGCTTCCTAGCTCGCCCAGGAGGGCTTCTGGTTCCTGTGGGCTGTCCGGTCCTGTCTGTCTGGCCCTGGAGGGCGTTCCTGTCTTGTTTTGTACTGTCTTGTTTGTTTAGCCCCGGAGGGCTCCTGATACCCCCTCACTTCCCCAGGGAAATTTTGGGGGGGTAGTAAGAGTTCCGGCTGTAGGGGCCGGGCCGAGGGGACCGAGGCCAAGGCCCCGAAGTCCATCTGCCATGGCCTCCTGAGCTCCCTGCACCGCCATGGCCTCCTGAGCTCCCTGCACCGCCATGGCCTCCAGAGCTCCCAGCTCCGCCATGGTCTCCGTTGTCTGTTCCGCTCTGGAGGTCCCCGTCCTGTGTTTCTGTCCGTGTTTGTCCTGAGGGGCCTCCAGAGCACCCACCCCCCCTCCCCGGTGGAACTGTTACAGCGTGGGACACGCCTTCCGGGAGGGGGGAGTTATGTCAGGGTTCTGTTGTGTGTGTCATGTGTTCCCGCCTCTTGTGTCCATATTTGGTTTGTTTCCTGTGTTCGTCTGATGTCATTATGATTTAAGTCTGTTCCAGCTGTGTTTGTCTAATTAGTCTGTGTATATTAGTTCCTGCCTTTTTGAGTTTGATTTCATCTGGTCTACTTGTGACTTCCCGGTGTATCCTGTCTCTCTGCCTTGTCTTGTCCTGCCTTGATGTCCTGATTAAAGACTATTATTTGAGTTTACGTCCTCGTCTGCGTGTTCCTGTTCCTCCCTCGTGTCCCTCGTAAGTTATTTCAAAAAGTGAAACTTTCATATATTTTAGATTCACTGCATGTAAAGTAAAACATTTCAAAAGTTTTTTTTGTTTTAATTTTGATGATTAGAGCTTACAGCTCATGAAAGTCAAAAATCAGTATCTCAAAATATTAGAATATTTACATTTGAGTTTCAATTAATGACCATCCCTACAGTATAAATTCCGGGTATCTCTTGTTTTTTGAAACCACAATAATGGAGAAGACTGCTGACTTGGCAATGATCCAGAAGACGAACATTGACACCCTCCACAAAGAGGGTAAGTCACAGAAGATCATTACTGAAAGGTGTGGCTGTTTACAGAGTGCTGTATCAAAGCATAGTAAATGCAAAGTTGACTGGAAGGAAGAATTTGGGAAGGAAAATGTGCACAAGCAACAGGGATGACTGCAAGCTTGAGAATACTGTCAAGCAAAGCTGATTCAAACGCTTGTGAGAGCTTCACAAGGAGTGGACTGAAGCTGGAGTCAGTGCATCAAGAGTCACCACGCTCAGACGTCTTCAGGAAAAGGGCTACCAAGCCACTTCTGAACCAGAGACAATGTCAGAAGCATCTTACCTGGGCTGTGGAGAAAAAGAACTGGACTGTTGCTCAGTGGTCCAAAGTCCTCTTTTCAGATGAAAGTAAATTTTGTATTTCATTTGGAAATCAAGGTCCCAGAGTCTGGAGGAAGAGTGGAGAGGCACAGAATCCATGTTGCATGAAGTCCAGTGTGAAGTTTCCACAGTCAGTGATGATTTGGGCTGCCATGTCATCTGCTGGTGTTGGCCCACTGTGTTTTATGAAGTCCACAGTCAACACAGCCATCTACCAGGAAATTTTAGAGCACTTCATGCTTCCTTCTGCTGACAAGCTTTATGGAGATGCTGATTTCATTTTCCAGCAGGACTTGGCACCTGTCCACACAGCCAAAGGTACCAAAAGCTGGTTCAATGACCATGGTGTTACTGTGCTTGATTGGCCAGCAAACTGGCCTGAACTCCATAGAGAATCTATGGGGTATTTTCAAGAGGAAGATGAGAGACACCAGACCCAACAATGCAGATGACCTGAAGGCCGCTATCAAAGCAACCTGGGCTTCCATACGACCTCAGCAGTGCCACAAACTGATCACCTCCATGCCACGCCGAATTGAGGCAGTAATTAAAGAAAAAGGAGCCCCTACCAAGTATTGAGTACATATACAGTAAATTAACATACTTTCCAGAAGGCCAACAATTCACTAAAAATGTTTTTTTTATTGGTCTTATGAAGTATTCTAATTTGTTGAGATAGTGAATTGGTGGGTTTTTGTTAAGTGTGAGCCTAAATCATCACAATTAAAAGAACCAAAGACTTAAACTACTTCAGTCTGTGTGCATTGAATTTATTTAATAAACAAGTTTCACAATTTGAGTTGAATTACTGAAATAAATGAACTTTTCCACGACATTCTAATTTATTGAGATGCACCTGTATATGCAGTCTACCTACCTCTGTCCAATGACAGTTTTCCGTCATTCGGTTTTGCTCCTTTGGCCATTATATTAAGAGTTCGTGATGGCACCGCAGATGGCAGCTACTGTGCTTTGCTCTCCAGTGTTTGTACTGTTTTTGTTTGTTTTTCCTGTTTTTTGTTTCTCAAACACGATCAGCTTTACCAGGGATGAACTGCTGAACATTCGGCAGAACACACCACAAAATCTTTTACCGGATTTTGATTACTCGGACGCTTTGCTGGACATTATAGTTGGCGGAGCTGCAGTGTTGTTTAGACGCTACAGGACGCGCAGGTGGGGGAAGAGAGCCGGCGCGCTTGTGAAACTTCGTCAGCGCGGATTAAGAACGCCGTTGCCTAGCATCCATCTCGCGAATCTCCGCTCTCTACCCAACAAAATGGACGAACTTCTCCTGCTCTCCTGGACAAATAAGGATTTCTCAAACTCTGCTGCTCTGTGTTTCATGGAAACCTGGCTGAAGGATACCATACCGGACAGCGCGTTACATCTTCCTAACTTCCAACTGATCAGAGCAGATCGCGAGGCAGAATCAACGGGGAAATCGCGCGGCGGCGGGACGTGCTTCTACATCAATGAGAGGTGGTGTACAGATGTAACTGTGTTAAAGAAGATGTGCTGTTATGATCTAGAAATGCTATTCATTAACTGCAAGCCGTTCTATTCGCCGCGGGAGTTCTGTTCGTTCATTCTCGTGAGTGTTTACATTCCACCGCACGCGGACGCGAGATCAGCTGTACAGAAACTCGCTGATCAGATCACAGAGACTGAGCAACAACACCCGGATTCTGTTTTAATCATTCTCGGTGACTTTAATAAAGCAAATCTCTCACGCGAACTGCCAAAATACAGACAGCACATCACATGTCCCACCAGAGACAGTAATATATTGGATCACTGTTACACAGCGATAAAAGATGCATATCACTCTGTCCCACGGGCAGCTTTGGGACTCTCTGATCACTGTTTAGTTCATCTTATACCAACCTACAGGCAGAAACTCAAATCTGAAAAACCTGTATTAAAAACTGTTAAAAGATGGACTGTTGAAGCAGAGCAAGATTTAAAAGCTTGTTTTGACCTCACTGATTGGAGTGTTTTTGAAGCTGCTGCCACCGATTTGGACGAACTAACAGAGACTGTAACATCATATATCAGTTTCTGTGAAGATATGTGTATTCCTACCAGGACTCGTTTAACCTACAACAATGACAAACCATGGTTCACAGCAAAACTCAGACAGCTCCGTCAGGCCAAAGAAGATGCTTACAGGATGGGGGATAAAGTCTTGTATAAACAGACCAAATACACATTGGAAAAGGAGATCAGGCTGGCAAAGAGGAATTATTCTGGCAAGCTAAGGATTCAGTTCTCTTCCAGTGATTCTGCTTCAGTGTGGAAAGGTATGAAAGACTTTACAAATTACAAGACACCATCCCCCAGCACTGTGGAGAATCAACAACTGGCAGACGATTTGAATGTCTTTTGCTGCAGGTTTGAAAAAAAAAAAACACACCCGCCCTGAACACCTCTCCACACAACCATTAACACCTCCAGCAACCCCCCTCTCCCCCACACCTGCACTAAAAATAAGTGAAGATGACGTGCGGCAGGTCTTCATAAAGAACAAAAGAAGGAAAGCACCAGGCCCAGATGGTGTGTCACCAGCCTGCCTTAAATCCTGTGCTGACCAGCTAGCCCCCATCTTCACACAGATCTTCAACAGATCACTGGAGCTGTGCGAAGTCCCCTCATGCTTCAAACACTCCACCATCATCCCCGTCCCAAAGAAACCCAAAATTACTGGACTTAATGACTACAGACCTGTGGCTCTAACGTCTGTGGTCATGAAATCATTTGAAAGACTGGTTTTGGCTTATCTGAAGGCCTCCACTGGACCCTTACTGGACGCCCTGCAGTTTGACTACAGAGCAAACAGGTCCTGCAGCATCTGGAAAGACCAGGGACTTATGTGAGGATCCTGTTTGTAGACTTCAGCTCTGCTTTTAACACCATCATCCCGGACACCCTTCAGAATAAACTGACACAGCTCTCCGTCCCCACCTCTGTCTGTCAGTGGATCAACAGCTTCCTGACAGACAGGCAGCAGCTAGTGAGGCTGGGAAAATTCTCATCCAGCACCCGCACCACCAGCACTGGAGCCCCTCAGGGCTGCGTTCTCTCCCCACTGCTTTTCTCCCTCTACACGAATGACTGCACATCTAAAGACCCCTCTGTCAAGCTCCTGAAGTTTGCAGACGACACCACACTTATCGGCCTCATTCAGGACGGTGACGAGTCTGCCTACAGACAGGAGGTTAAGGAGCTGGCTGTCTGGTGCAGTCTTAACAACCTGGAGCTTAACACGCTCAAAACAGTGGAGATGATCGTGGACTTCAGGAGAAACCCCCCTGCTCTCCCCCCACTCACCATCATGAACAGCACGGTGACTGCAGTGGAGTCATTCAGGTTCCTGGGCACCACCATCTCCCAGGACCTGAAGTGGGACAATCACATAGACTCCATCGTGAGAAAGGCCCAGCAGAGGTTGTACTTCCTTCGCCAGCTGAGGAAGTTTAACCTGCCACAGGAGCTGCTGAAACAGTTCTACTCTGCCATCATTGAATCCATCCTCTGCACATCAATAACTGCCTGGTTCAGCTCAGCTACCAAATCTGACCTCAGAAGACTACGGAGGGTAGTCCGGACTGCTGAGCGAATCATTGGTACAACCCTCCCTACTCTCCAAGAACTGTACTTATCCAGAGTGAGCAAAAGGGCTGGCAAAATCACTCTGGACCCCTCACATCCAGCACACTCCCTCTTTGAACTGCTGCCGTCTGGTCGACGCTACAGAGCTCTGAGCACCAGAACGACCAGACACAGGAACAGTTTCTTCCCCCAAGCAATCCATCTCATGAACACTTGAAATTAACGTGGAACACACAACACGATTTTACAATAATTTACTCACCACACATACATATATAATATATATATATATTTTTTAATTTCAAATTTGCACATGTCAGACCTGTACACACATGATTGTCTGTATTGCATAGTGTTTTTGCTATTTTGTACATTGCCTATTTGTATATTTGTATATTGTTCTTTTGTTGTCCGTGTCCTGTCCTGTTGCTGTCATTCTGTTGCACTGTGGAGCTTTGTCACTATAACAAATTCCTCATATGTGTAAACATACCTGGCCAATAAAGCTCATTCTGATTCTGATTCTGATATCACAGACCCAGCTTTTTCTGTACAACGACGAGACCTGTACTGGGGATTTTTCGGATCCTCCGTCGCAATCTGCCGGCCCTAGGTTCACTCCTTCTTACATGTTACCCTTAGGAAATATCATCAGGAAACACGGTGTTAGCTTTCACTGTTATGCTGATGATAGTCAGCTCTATATTTCTTCGCGGCCCGGCGAAACACACCAAACTGAGAAACTAACGGAATGCATAGTCGATATAAAAAACTGGATGTCGAGTAATTTCTTACTGCTAAATTCTGAAAAAACAGAGGTGTTAATTATCGTACCTAAAACCCCCACATGTAATAACTTAGAACACTGTCTAACACTTGATGGCTGCTCTGTAAATTCTTCGTCATCAGTTAGGAACCTAGGTGTGCTATTTGATAGCAATCTTTCCTTTGACAGCCACGTTTCTAGCATTTGTAAAACTGCATTTTTTCATCTTAAAATATATCTAAATTGAGACCTATGCTCTCAAAGTCAAATGCAGAAATGTTAATTCATGCATTTATGACCTCAAGGTTAGATTATTGCAATGCTTTATTGGGTGGTTGTTCTGAACGCTTAATAAACAAACTCCAGATGGTCCAAAATGTTCTTACAGCAGGAAGTAGCTAGCCCGGTTCTGTCAACAGTTCTTACATTGTATAGATAGAACCAGGAAGTATGACCACATTAGCCCGGTTCTGTCAACACTGCACTGGCTCCCTATTAAACATTGTATAGATTTTAAAATCTTGTTAATTACTTATAAAGCCCTGAATGGTTTAGCTCCTCAGTACTTGAGCGAGCTCTTATCGCATTATAGTCCTCCACGTCCACTACATTCTCAAAACTCTGGCCATTTGGTAATACCTAGAATATCAAAATCAACTGCGGGCAGCAGATCCTTTTCCTATTTAGCGCCAAAACTCTGGAACAATCTACCTAACACTGTTCGGGAGGCAGACACACTCTGTCAGTTTAAATCTAGATTAAAAACCCATCTCTTTAACCTGGTTTACACATAATACACTAATACGCTTCTAATATTCAAATCCGTTAATTGTTAGGCATTAATTCAACCAGAACCGGGAACACTTCCCATTCCCGAGCACTTGTTACATCGTAAGAAAAATGCATTAAGTCTGTTTCTTTCTTATTGCGGTCACCGTACCAGATCCAGTCCGTACAGATCAGATGGTCACTGGACCCGGACACTCCAGATCAAATGGTGGATCCATAGAGAACTACAGCCCTGAATGTCCGATGCACTAGATTCCCAGAGACAGATCCCCATTTACATCGTCGGGACAAACCTCGGGAACCACATTTTTCATCTTAAAAATATATCTAAAAAATGCTCTCAATGCATGCAGAAACATTAATTACGTTTATGACCTCAAGGTTAATATGCTTTATTGGGTGGTTGTCTGCTTAATAAACAAATTCTTTCAAAATGCAGCAGCTAGTTCTTTGAACCGAGATGACCACATTAGCCCGGTTCGTCAACACTACTGGCTCCCCTAAAACGTATAGATTTTAAAATCGTTAATTACTTATAAAGCCCTAAATGGTTTAGCTCCTCAGTACTTGAGTGAGCTCTTATCCATTATAGTCCTTCACGTCCGCTGCGCTCTCAAAACTCTGGCCATGATAATACCTAGAATATCAAAATCACTGCGGGCGGCAGATCTTTTTCTATTTAGCGCCCAAACCGGAACAATCTACCAAACACTGTTCGGGAGGCAGACACACTCCGTTTAAATCTATAAAGACCCACCTTTTTAACCTGACATACACCTAACACACTACTACACTTCTATTATTCAAATCGTTAAAATTGTTATGCATTAATTAGTCAACCGGAACCGGGAACACTTCCCATAACACACAGTACTCACCTAAGAAGAGCATCTAGCTAATATGTTTCTTTCTTATTCTGTTTCCTCTCCGGACAGATGGTGGAGCCCGGGAGATGATGTCTGCGGCCCTGATCGTCAGCGTGAGCCCCAGACATATCCCCAGTGAAGACCTCGACTAAAATACAATAAAACTAAAAATAAAACAAATAATTAAAAATATAATAATAAAATACCTAACTACATAATCTATTATTGTTAGAAATTGACAATATAAAAATAGAAATATAATACATTTATACATTTAAAAAGTAATTAAAACAATGTAAACAAGAATAAACAATAATATCCCAGAGACTGGCCCCCAGAGCCTGGTTTCTCAAGGTTTTTTTCCCATTGTCTCAAGAGTTTTGGTTCCTTGCCGCTGTCGCCTCTGGCTTGTGGGGACACACCGATTATAGTAAATTTGATTTCACAGTTACTATTTAAACAAAACTTACGACAATGACATCTCCGAATTCAATAATGAAACGCCCTTCTGAAAATTGAGTGTTTAATCTTATTATTATACATTACTGACACTCTATCCTCCAACTTGATACTGTTAAGTGCTTTGACACAATCTGTATTGTTAAAAGCGCTATATAAATAAAGGTGACTTGACTTGACTTGACCAGATGAGTCCTATACACAATCTAACTTTGCTGCAGTTGGAATTGAACTGCTGGTTCGTCTGGCCTAGAGGAGAACTGGCCCCCCGACTGAGCCTGGTTTCTCCCAAGGTTTTTTTCTCCATTCTGTCACCAATAGAGTTTTGGTTCCTTGCCGCTGTCGCCTCTGGCTTGCTTAGTTGGGGACACTTAATTTCCAGCGATATCGTTGACTTGATTGCACAGATACTATTTAAACTGAACTGAGCTGGATGATGACATCATTGAATTCAATAATGAAATGCCTTTAACTGAAAATTGAGTGTTTAATCTTGTCATTTTACATTATTGACACTATTTTCCTATTTTGATATTGGAAAGTTGCTTTGACAATCTGTATTGTTAAAAGCACTATATAAATAAAGGTGACTTGACTCCTTCTCTGCCAGTCACCGCCACCGAGCACCAGGCTTCATCGCGGCCGCTGCTCTACTCGACCAGCCACACGCTTGATATCCTCCGATCGGAAAGTGGACAGTATTTAAGCCTGAGGCAAACGCTGTTTAATTCCGACGAACCATTCTCGCGGAGGGTAAACAAAGCGGATCTGTACGATCTATTTGTCACCCTGCAAATTAGCCAACCTCACTCCTAAATCCACTCCAGCCACCAAGGCGGCCAATAGATAGAGCAAAGCCCCGAACTCGCCTCGCTCGACACCACCATCGTCCCGCACAAGACCCGGCTCTCCTCGAGCGTTGGGTTGCAGCGGCAGGCCTCAAACGAGCCTGGGTCGCGCCCCAGTTCTCACATAAGCAAAACAAAACCTCACTCGCTTCCCGCTTCCGCTCAACTTTTCACCGCGGCTCTTCCGGCCGCAGCGCTGCATGTAGCCCGGCCTCCAGCTCTCGTAGCAGTCGCTAGCGCGAGGCTGCCTCCACTAGCGGCACAGGCCGTGTTGCAAAATAAGTTTTTGGTAGAGTCGCTAAAGGCAGGTCGTTTGTTGCTAAAAGTTGTTAAACGACGGGATGACATAATGGATGTTGTTGTCATTTTGTAACCATGACGCAAAACTGCATAGAACACACAATGAAATTACTCAAATTTTCTGTATTAATTTTCACTAGCATCTTACCTGTATTTTAAATTACACATTGTACTCAGATAGACAGATAAGTTGAAAAAGATTGATTTTCAAGAAAATAAGTTCAACAGCATACCTAAATAATTAACAATTATAGGTACAAACTAACAACTAAGGTGTATCATAGAAACGATTACTATTATTATTATTATCTATTACTATCAGTCTAGAAGATGGCGCTGCTTTGCTCGGATGCCGTCCAGGTCGCTCCGCTAAGATTGTGCTTTTATTTACTTTTTTACTTACGTTTGCTTTCTCTTTTTACACACATAACGTCTGCACTGATCACCTACGACAAAGGAACACTTTTGGACATTGGAAACCGCTTCACTAACCTGGTTCACACTTTATCACAGAATCCATCGTGGCCTCTTGAGATTCTTCGAAACGTGGAGAACAATGGCCACAGGCGACAGAACAAGAAACACCGTGGTAACAGCGCTGGAATTCGTAACAGACTGAGGAAAAGGGATCACAGTCCTCCTTTACAGAGCATTCTGCTCGCTAATGTCCAATCCTTGGAGAATAAGATGGACGATCTTAGAGCCAGGATAAGTTTCCAACGGGACATAAGGGACTGTAACATAATCTGTTTGACTGAAACATGGCTCACGCCCTCGGTTCCGGACACTGCTGTAACGCCGTCTGACAACTTTTCTGTTTTACGGATGGACAGAACAGCTGAGGCTGGTAAATCCAAAGGTGGAGGAGTGTGTTTCATGACTAACAAGAAATGGTGTGACCCCAGGATTATCTCCTCTCTGTCGCGCTCCTGCTCGCCTCATCTGGAACATCTATCCATTATTTGCCGCCCATTCTATCTACCCTGTGAGTTCTCCTTGGTCATTGTTACTGCTGCTTACATTCCACCACAGGCAGACACCGGCTTGGCTTTGTCTAAACTTCACGATGTGCTCAGCGGCTACATCAGCAAGCATCCTGACGCTGCCTTTATCATCGCGGGGGACTTTAACAAAGCCAACCTCAGGCAGGTCATGCCGAACTTTCACCAACATGTATCCTGTCCAACTAGAGGACCGAATACACTGGATCATTGCTACTCTCAGTTTAAGAATGCCTACAAAGCCCGCTCATTACCGGCTTTTGGCAAATCGGACCATGCCGCCATTTTCCTCACACCGGAATATAAACAAAGGCTCGCTCAGGAACCCCCGGTGATGAGAGAAGTGACGCGCTGGTCCTCCCACTCAGAAGCTATGCTACAGGTGGCTCTTGATGACGTCGACTGGGACATGTTCCGGGCGAGTTCATCTGACGTCAGCGAGTTCACGGATGTAGCAGTGAGCTTTGTAAATACACTAACCGAGCAAGCTACAGAAACGATTACTGTAAGGACCTTCCCAAATCAGAAACCGTGGGTGGACAGAACAATCCGTGATGCGGTTAACAAACGCACTGCCGCATACAACGAGGCTCTTTTGTCTGGGAATATGAGCGAGTATAAAGCATCGTGTTATGCTCTCCGACGTGCAGTAAGAGCCGACAAACATCGATACAAGGAGAGAATTGAGTCTCATTTTCAGCTCAATGACTCTCGACGCATGTGGCAGGGACTAAGGACCATCTGTGCATTTGGAAACAAATCCTCCGCGGAGGTGAGAGCAGATCCATTGCTGGCCGACGAATTAAACACCTTCTACGGCCGCTTTGAATGCAATGGACGGCAGCGCGACTCTGCCGTTCAGCGCGTCAGGAAGCAGCAGGCAGAGAAGCGATAATCATGTGATCACCGTGACGGAGGACGAGGTTCGGAGGGCACTAAAGAGAGTGAACGTCAGGAAAGCGGCCGGACCTGACGGGATTACTGGCCGTGTCCTGAGGTCCTGCGCTGATCAGCTTGCTGGTTTGTTCACTTCTATCTTCAATGAGTCCCTTGCTACCTCTGTGGTTCCCACCTCCTTTAAAAAATCATTCATCATCCCTGTGCCTAAGAACAATAAACCCTCTTGCCTGAATGACTATCGTCCAGTGGCCCTCACATCAATAGTCATGAAGGTTTTTGAGAGACTTGTTAAGAGCCACATTAGCTCCTCCATCCCTGTTACTTTGGACCCTCTTCAGTTTGCCTATCGTCCCAACAGATCTACTGATGATGCCATCTCTCACATACTCCACTCCTCCCTCACACATATTGACAGCAGCAATGGGAACTTTGCAAGGCTGCTATTCATAGACTATAGCTCAGCTTTCAACACCATAGTCCCCATCAAGCTGGCTTCTAAACTCACAGGCCTCGGCCTAAACTCTTCACTCTGCGACTGGATTCAAGATTTCCTCACCGGCAGACCTCAAGTGGTGAAGGTAGGCCAGTTCACCTCAAACTCCATCACCCTGAACGTAGGAGCCCCACAGGTTTGTGTCCTGAGTCCCCTGCTCTACTCTCTCTACACACATGACTGCGTGTCCTCTCACAGCTCCACATCTATTATCAAATTTGCTGATGATACTGTGGTTCTGGGACTCATTTCCAACAATGATGAGACCGCATACTTGGATGAGGTGGAGAGACTTACATCATGGTGCCAGGACAACTGTCTCTCTCTGAATGTGAGCAAAACTAAAGAGCTGATTGTGGACTTCAGAAAGAGACACCTGCTGCCCTACACTCCTCTTATGATCAGTGGGACCCCTGTGGAGAGGGTAAGCAGCTTCAAGTACCTCGGTGTAAACATCTCTGAGGACCTGACTTGGACTACACACATTCAAACACAGGTTAAGAAAGCCAGGCAAAGGCTGTACCATCTGCGACAGCTGAGGAAATTCAGGGTCTCTCCAACAATCCTGAAAACTTTCTATTCAGGGACCATAGAAAGTGTATTGACTCAGTGCATCTCAGTGTGGTATGGAAACAGCTCCAGTCAAGACTGCAAGGCCTTGCAGAGAGTTGTGCGTTTAGCTGAGCGCATCTCAGGGTCTGCTCTCCCCTCTCTGCAGGACATCTACCTCAAACGCTGTAGAAGCAGAGCTGTCAAAATCACCAAGGACTCAAATCACCCCGGTAACTGTCTTTCCACTTTGCTGCCATCTGGTAAGCGCTTCCGCTGCCTGATGGCAAAAACTGAGAGACTTAGGAGGAGTTTCTTCCCCCAGGCCATCAGACTCCTGAACTCAAACTCAGCCTCTTAACATCATCATGACTTACTTTATAATCACTAACAATCAGTAAGATATTCATTATTCTCTACCTCATACTGACAGTGTCATTTGCACACAACACTTTCTGTGTCTTGGTATCTTATTATCTTATTTTATTTTTTATTTTTTTGTGATTGCTGCTACATGTCAACCATGTACAACCTGTTTGCACATTCCTCTCTCGTACAGTCATGCTTATCTTAATATTTAATTCTACAGCATACTGTCATGCACATTCTTTTATACTTTATATTTTATATTTTGTTCTTTATATCTTATTTTTTATTCATTTTATTTTATGTATACTTCCCTTGTGTTGTATTCTATAATATTTGCACTGTCCATGGAGCGGACCTGACTCACATTTCACTGCTGGTTATACACTCTCTGTATAGTCGTGTATGTGACAAATAAAACTTGAAACTTGAAACTTGAAACTGTTATTATTATTGAACAAGTGCAACTAGCAACCTAATTTGCATTTGATGCGCTTACTGATAGGCACCTCTCAGTCTCTACTGCTTGGCTGGCTAGCTTTTTGTTTGGTTAAGAGGAAAAGCATGTCTTTTCATCATTTTATCACTTTTAAAATTTGCTAAAAGTCATCAAATACTTTTTTTAAGTAGCTAAATTTGTTGCTAGTGCTTTTAAAAAAAAAAGTTGCTAGGGTGGTCTGAAAAGTTGTTAAATTTAGTAACAAAATTGCTAGGCAACACTGCAGGCTACTCAGGCTTTTCCGCATTTCCTGCCCCGCCAAATCTCACAAGCCCCCGTGGTCTACAGCTACAGCAGCTGAAACAAGCGCAACACAGGCCCTCACATCTCAGACTTTCCTCCTGCTACTTCTAACCCCTCTTCCTTTTCAGTGGTCACACACAGGCGCTCCAGCATTTTCCTCCGAATATCACAAGCCCTGTGGTCTACAGCTACAGCAGTTGAAACAAGCGCGAAGCTGCTTCCGCTTGCATCACAGGCCCTCACATCTCAGTCTTTTCCACCTGTTACTTCTAATCCTTTTCCTTTTCAGTGGCCTCCAGCTCCCATAGCAGACACTAGCCCAGAGGCCGATTTAAACGTGAGGCTGCCTTCGCTGACAATTGTGGCCCATGCTCCTCTCCCTCACAGCTCTCTACTTCATTCAAAATAAAGTCGTCTTCTTCCAGATAAATTTCCTGCTCCCCTCGAGCGTCAAGACACAGCAGGCCATCAGCAAGCCCGGGCCGCACCCCAGACTTGGCCGCTCCTCACACTGCACTGCCTCCCTCCTCTTCTCAACCAATCACTGCGGCGCCTTCAGCTACCGCGCCGCATGCAACATCGCCCGCTGGCATGGCTTTCCAACCTCCTATCCTTCCCACTCCCTTCCTTCTACCTCCGGCTGCAGATGCTAGCGTGAGGCTGCCTCCGCTGGCCGCTCAAGATCAGCCATCTTACACTTACCCTTATGCTACTCCTTTTCCCTATCAATGGCCAGGGGCTAATCCATGCGTGAGGCTGCCTACGCAAACGGTTACGGCCCCTCCCTCATTTCCTTCAACCTATTCCTACATGCTTCCTCAAGCACCATGGGCTAATCCGTGCGCGAGACAGCCTACGTAAACGGTTACGGCCCCTCTTTATCTTCCTTCTAACCCTTCTCTCCAATCTAAACCTCAGTACACTTTTATTCACAGCAGTCCCACTACCTACCCCACCGAATGCCGCCACTCTGGAACCACCACCTGTGCCTAATACCATCAAGTCTCAGATTCTCGCACTCACATCTTCCATGCATGCCTTAGACAATCAAATTATCATAAATCAGGCATGTCATAATGAAATCAGTTTATGAATTACCTTCCTTAAACAATGGAATGGCTTAACCTTTTTCGACAGTGATCTGGTTTCTCTCCCCGATGACATTCAATTGTTTACCGACGCAGCCCCATCCATCGGTTTCAGGGCATTTTACCAAGGGCGTTGGTTCACGTCTCCATGCCCCCCCCCCCCCCCCCCCCCCAGATGCTCGACTCTCCCCAGTCCTCAGCACTGTTCGAACTCTACCCTCTAGTTGTCGCTGCCTTTTTGTGGGGAAAAAATTGGACGTCAAGCAGAATCTTAGTATACTGCGATAACGAAGCAACTGTTCACTGCATAAATAATGGCCGTTTTCATTCCCTCGCTCTCATGCCACTACTAAGATGTCTAATCTTGATTTCAGCATGTGATCAATTTATTATAACTGCTAAGCAAATTCCCGGATCCAAAAATCAAATTGCTGATTCTCTCTCTTGTTTTATGTTTCAGAAATTCAGAGTGCTGGCTCAGGAGGCGGACCCATCGCCAACCCCAGTACCTCAATATTCGCAACTCATATTCCCATAACTCATCCCTTAAAACCTCTCCTCGACGCATCACTTGATTCTATCCTCCAAGCAGTTTCACCCAGAACTATCCATTCATATCTAACAGCTTGGAGATGTTTCAAAGCATTTAACCTCTCCTATAACCTGCCATTCCCCGATTTTTCTCTCCTCGCAATTACGTCATTTATTTCCTACCTCAATTCCGTTAAGAACCTCCAAGCCGGGTCTATTAAAGTTTACTTAAGTGGCGTTCAATTTTTTCACAAACTAATCTACAGCTTCCCTCCCCTGAAATAAATAATTCTCAAACTTCTCTTCTAATCAGAGGAATTCAGCGCTCTCAACCATCAAGCCCAGATTCCAGACAAACTTTAACTCTGGACATCCTTACAAAATGTATCCAGAATCTCTGCACAGGGTACCATTCTATCCATACCGCTCGTACCCTCGACGCCATGGTTTTATTGGCTTTCTATTGGTTTTTTGAGATTCTCAGAAATTGCAATAACCTCTATATTCAACCCCAAACTCCATCCGACCATCTCTGATTTATCCATACTCGATAGTGAAACTATCACTTACTTTATTAAGCAAAGTAAGACAGACCAAGAAAGAAAAGGCCACTACATATACATTTTTGACCTTCCATCTCCAATTCAACCTTATCAGGCTCTCTTTTCTTATTTCCAACTCAAGAACGTTCAAGCTAAATCAGCACTGGACCCTCTCTTCGTTGAGGACTCTAACCACCCTGTTACACAGTTTTGGTTCCAAAAACACTTTCAAAAATTTTCCAGCTACTCATTTCGCATCAGAGTAGCAACTACAGCAACTCAAAAAGGCCTCTAACAGATTCAGACCCTCGGTCAATGGTCATCAGATGCTTTTAAAAGTTATATCAGGTATAATCAACTCCACATAAAGGAAGCCCATATAGCCCTGATCAGTTTAAAAAAAACTTGTTTTTAAATCACGTTGTTTACTCGGGTAATCGGAGGCTCTCCTTTCCAATGCAATAAGTCAGCTCCATTAGTCGCAGTAAGAGCCCTCCAACTGTCGTTTAGAATCTCATGGCTAATTCAGCATCGGACAGGGCTCTCCCTTCCGGTGCAGCAGAGTCGCAGGCTACCTTCGGACGCTGTGAGAGCCCTCCATCCGAGGCATCAAACTGCACCTCATATTCAGCCGCAAGGGGGACTCTCCCTTCTGGTGCAGCAGAGCCGCAGCTCCCTTGGGACGCAGCGAGAGTCCCTCCATCAGTCGCGTCTCCTTGCTTATTCAGTGTCGGACGGGGCTCCCCCTTCCGGTGCAGCAGATCCACGGCTCCCTTCAGTCGCAGGGTGAACCCTCCGCCTGTTGATTGAGTTACGATGCGTACTCGGTGGCGATCTCCCTCTTGGTGCAGCAGAGCCGCTGGCTCCCTTCGGTTGCAGTGGGAGCCCTTCATCCGATGCGTCAAACCGCGCCTCAAATCTCCTTGCCTTTTCAGCATTGGACGGGGCTATCCCTTCCGGTGCAGCAGAGCCTCAGCTCCCTCCGGTCGCAGTGTGAGCCCTCTGTCTGTAATTTGAGTTTCGCTGCGTACTCGGAGGCAGATGGGCTCTCCCTCCCGGTGCAGCAGAGCTGCAGGCTCCCTTCGGTCGCAGTGAGAGCCCTCCATCCGACGCGTCAAACCGCACCTCATATTCAGCTGCAAGAGGGACTCTCCCTTCCGGTGCAGCAGAGCCGCAGCTCCCTTAGGATGCAGCGAGAGTCCATCATTTGATATCTGCCATCGTGCTGTTCTTTTAGCGGTATGTAGGGCTCGCCAGTCCGACGCTGCAAGCCGCAAGTGGACTAGTCTAGATGTTGCAATATGTTTGACTGACACTTTTGAATGACACCATGAATATACAATTGATCAAATTGAGTGCCTTGTTGCTTGATTTTTGTGTTGTTTTTTTGTGATAGACTTTGTAAATTCAAATAAAACATTTTTCAATTATTCTTTAAAAGGTTGCTTAAAATAAACAAGATTTTTTAATAAAACATGATGTGAGCTTATTGGGAACAGTGGTGTGCTTAAAGGGTACAAATTTGTACCCATTAAGCACAGCCAGACTTTTTGCATTTAATGATGTACATCTTAATTGAAATGCTTTTGTCGTTTAAAATAAAATTCAATATTATTGTGTGAGAGATTAATATTTTATTTTAACATAACTTGATATCTTGTGCAATAAAAATGTCTCAATGTAGATTTTGAATAGGTACGTTTACAATAAATGTTTTGAAGAGATTGTGTGTGTCTGAAGCGCTGTTGATGTTGTTGTGGAAATATGAATATTTTGCAGTATGGACTTAACACAGAAAAGATCAAATCAGAGACTGATACATACTCAGGTCAGATGGGCCTTTTGATTTGCACCATTTTCCGCTGCCCTAAGTTTGGTCCGATCTTCTCAAAAAACACCAGATAACCAGGGGTTAGGGTAGGGTAGCACGAGCTGGCTTGGAGGAGAGAGGACATATGTTGTCTAGACAAGAATTTGAAGTGGAGCATAATCTGGCCTTTACAGAGTACCTGTAAGCCATTTCATATCAAACGAGACTTTGAGAAAGTGGAAGCTGCAGTGTAAGTCTTCTCCAAATGAATGTTGAAGTCACCAAAGACTACAAGTGGGTTGCCATCCTCAGAGAATGAGTACAGCAGCACATTCAGCTCCTCTATGAAGGTGCCCAGTTGACCTGGAGAGTGATAAATTACTACACAGTACATAGTTTTACAGTTGTTACTGTAATAGCATGAAATTCAAAAGAATTATGATTTTCTTTATTCTGCTTCAGCTTTCTTACAAATGCTAAACTGCATGTTTGTGTGTACAAGAGTGTTAGGATACGTTAAGTGTTTAGTTTATTTAGTGCATTTTTGTAAGCACATGTGATGTTGTTTATGCTCACAACAAACCCTAATCCCCTAACCTTAAACCCTAAAATCCTAATGAGTCCCTAATCATGCCGATTACTGCTACATGCTCTTAAAAAGGTGTTGGATGATTATTAATCTATGGCCAAGAGAGTAAAATCCCACTATCGTCTACAGCAGGTATTTCCAACCCTAATCCTGGATAGCTACCATCCTGCAGACTTAAGTTCCAACCCTGCTCCAACATACCTGCCTGTAATTATCAAGTAATCCTGAACACCTTGATTAGATGGTTCAGGTGTGTTTGACTGGGGTTGGAGCTGAAATCTGCCGAACGTTAGCTTTCCAGGAGCCGGGTTGGAGACCCCTGATCTACAGAAATTGACACTAAACAATTTCTGGACAAATGTTGGTGTGATGTCTAATATAAATTCTGTCAAGAATGCCCAAATCAGTTACCTCATTCAAATACTTTTTATTTAACATAAATAATTATAAATATTTCCTTTTTGGGCTAATATTTTCCCTTACATCAAAGATATGTGTATATTATACTGTATGTATATGTGTATATATGTAAATTAATTTTGTTTATAAAAACACCTAATTCATAAAATGTGAAATTTAATAAATAGTCATGGCATGAATTTAAGTGTTATGACATTTAACGTAGAACAATCCCGTGTTTAGTTTGATGTGAAAACCAAAATACAATCATGATTAGTGTTGTTAGTTGTTGTTGTGGGAAATCATTACAGAAATAAGATCAAGGAGAATGGAAGTCTCATTTAAAAGTTCATCAAAGGGAAACGTGATTGCACATGCTGTCCTATAGAACAAACTGACAGTCCATAAACTGGTGAAACATGATACAAGATCAACTTCTGGGAACAATTGCTTTTAAACAGTCTACTATTGATTTGATGGCAGCATGTCGGTTGCAACATCAAGTGTTGTTTAAAAAACACACACACACACGCACAATATTACAGTAATGTTAATGTTTCACAAGAACTATGCAAGTATATCTCAAGCTGTTCACACATTAAATTTCATCTACTTATTTTCAAGGTAATCTACCTAAAGATTAATGTATGTAAGAGAAGTATTGTAGATCAGTATCAATCACAGCTTAATTGGCTAGTGATTACTGCAGACAGCTGGTGGTGTACTGGAAAGATGCCATCTGTACACGCTTCTGTAAGCGTTCCACTTCCAAGTCTCTGAAATAATTATTTTCGTCATTCTGAATGATGACCTTCTGCAGCTCGCCAATCTCTTTCTCCATCTTATTTCTTAACTCTCTTTTCATATTCTGCAGAGCCTGTTAGAAATGCATACTTTTAGAACAAATTATTTAGGAGGGAAAAAAATGACTGATTTATGTAAACATACATATAACAAATATATCAGTTATACATACAGTATGCTATATTATATATAGGATCATATAGACACACACACACACACACACACACACACACACATATGTGTGTATATATATATATACATATATATACATGAAGAGCTAATTTGCAAAAACCGATAAACGCCACTTTAAAAAAAATATATTCTCCACATATAGCGCGATCTGAACCCTAAACACATTTTGTCAAAAAAGCCTGTATTGTCCACTTTCAAGGCATCGCGAGTTCACGTTTTACTGCAGAAGCCGACAAGCGCCCTTGTTGTTTTTGAACAGAAGCCGATAAGTCCATTTTAGTGAATCAGCGCGCTGTATTCAGGTCAGGTGACAAGGCTACTTTCACTTTAGGCTTGTTCGACTTCATGCTGCGCCGCAAAAATCGGCTGCCGACTGACAAAAGCAATGCATTCTGGTTAGAACATTTGTCCGACTTTGATCGGCGCTACAGCCGCCTTACGATCACATGTGCCATCCAAGTATTGCGAGAGCAAAACGAGACCAGCCGCCAAGGTCAGGTGCTGCAATTGCTTAAAATCGGCTGCTAAAGCCTTGATGACGACATATTTTATTCTCATTGGTCAGATTCTGTGATGACAAGCACGAGGTGTGTTTATTCTAACAATTAATTTCCAATAATGCTCACAAATCTGTGTTTTTATAACAGTAAAGCTTTTTTAGTGTAGTCGCACTGTTATCTTGAGTCATTTTTTATCAAAAACTCTGATAAAAGCATACTTTATTGGTATTTAGTAGCCTATATGTTTATGCTGAACTATATTCTTGAACAGATGGTGCAGTATATAAAAAATGTTGTTCATAAAAACGTTTCTGTGTATTTCACATATATTGCATTTAATTCACTTTATCTTTGATAAGAGTATGCAAACACTGCAAGAGCATCACTACCGGGAGCAGAAAGCGTCCGAATTGAAGTCTCCACTTTTAATTCCGCCCCGACTGTAAGTGGCTACTCTTGCCAGCCGGTGGCAGGCTAGTATAGTTCATCTCGAACAAGCCTTTTGAAAAGACTAGCTGAGAAGATTTTCGTTAAAGCTGACTAAAAGTGATCGAGGATGGATAATTTTGATGAACTTGATGAACCTGTGATATCTTCTTCAGGGCGTAAAAGGAAAATAAAAGCTGAAACGTTTTCATGGAACCTTGAAAAAGCAGCGCGTTACAATGGTGAGGGAAAAGCTCTGTGTATTGTGTGTAATCACATCCATAAATCTACGATCACAACAACAACAACGTTTGTCAGGCATTTACATTGTCATCTGAGGAGATTACAAAGATTAAAGGAGTGGTTTTTTTGTGTTTTTTACTCTAAAACATGAAATGTGGAGTTATCTGCTTTTGCCAAAAAACAACTGTTGGAGTTATCTGCTTTTGCTATAAAACAAACTTTTAATATGTAAAAAAAAAAAAAAAAAAAAACATACTTTCAATGAACTTTAATTTTGTAAATTGCCTGTATTTGTTTAGTTATTATTACTTAATCAAAACAACCCAACTGTAGTTTGATTGATATTACTTGGAATGAACAATAATAAAAAGTAAAAAATGTAGTTATCGGCCTTTGCAAATTAACTCTTCATATGTGTTTATATATATTAGGGGTGGAACGGTTCAACTTACTCACGGTTCAGTTTGTATCACAGTTTTAGAGTCATGGTTTTGGTAAGATTCAGTGCTATGTTTAGGGAAAAACTATACTGTCAAATAAAAATAAAGAAAATAAAAATAATCTATCTAACTACCGGCAACAGCACAAATAAATACAATAGAATAAAGATACAAATAAAATAAACAGTGATTTTCAGTTTTTTTAGGTAGTCTAACATTAGTTCCCTGTTCGATACTCCACTCGTACTGCGTCTTGATAAAGACGCATATGGGAAAAAGCCTTTTTTCTCCTGAACTGAAGTCTTATTCAATCACGCAGTGAAACTGCACGACTATTGGTTCGTGCAGTGAGTAAAAAACGAACCAATGGGTCGGCAGCGGAGCTGCACGAGCCTATGGCGACGAAACCCGCCAGATCCCGCCAGAATGGGTGGGGCCATTTGGCTATATAAGCGGCCGTTTCGCCATAGGATCCTCAGATTTCTTCTCCTTCAGCGACGACGACTTCATCTACACTGACCCAGAAGCCTACTCGCCGTTGACACGCCTCGCAGCTGGACCCAGAGACCTCGATCTGCTCGGCTGATCTGCCTTTCTTCGCGCTCCAGCATCGCAGCAGTTCCGGTCCCGTTCGCTGCCGCCATCCGGCGAATCTCACGCACCTAAAAGAGCAAATCGGCGTTGTTGCAAATGCCGCGCCGTTACTGCGGCTCGTGCAGGTCTCCCCTGCACGCCGATGATGGCCACAGCGAGTGCGTTTCTTGCTTGGGGAAATCCCATGCAGATGCCGTGCTCGCTGGCTCTGATTGTTCTCACTGCGAGAACATCAGTCTCGCCTCTCTGCGCTCGCGGATCGCTTTCTTCTCAGAGAGCGACTCCGCCCCTCGCGCCCTCCCGTTTTCTTCCTCCCAGGGACCTGTGAGGAAAAAACAGCGGGGCAGAGGATCTCAGCGCCCGGCTGAGAGTGAGCTCACGTCGGCTCAGATCACGCGTGCCTCGCTCTCGCCACACAGAGAGGTTTCTCCCGTCTTTTTTTCCCAACCTGACCAGCGTCCCTCTGCAAGCGCGAGCGATCTGGTCTCGTTCGGGGGAAGTGACGATGAGCTGGCCGATGACAGCATGTCACTGGCAGCTTTGGATGCTGAGGAGCTGTCGGGCTCTGTAGCTGACCCCGCCCCCTCGCATTTGCCCGCGCCCAGGGATGGATGCCGAACTTTTCCGTGTCCTCTCAAAAGCGGTTGAAGAGCTGGGATTGGAGTGGTCTCCACCAAAGGAGCCTTCTCGCAGCCGTCTCGACGAGTGGTTCCTGCTGGGGCGCCGTCAGGCCCCTCAGCAGCGACCCTCGCCGTTCTTCCCTGAAGTTCACGACGAGCTCTCAAGATCTTGGCGCTCCCCCTACTCTGCCCGCCTCCGTACTTCTGCTTCATCCGCCCTCACCACAATTGACGGCGCTGAAGAAAAGGGGTATGAGAGGATGCCTCAACTGGATGAGTCAGTGGCTGCACATCTCTGCCCACCCACTGCCATTGGCTGGAAGGCGAAGGTCAGCCACCCGTCCAAGCCATGTAGGACCACTTCAGCGCTCGCTGGACGCTCCTACTCTTCAGCTGGACAGGCGGCTTCGGCGCTCCACTATATGGCGGTTCTACAGGTCTATCAGGCCAAACTCCTCTCTGCCATAGACGAGTCTGAGCCTGATCCTGCGACTCTCAGGGAGCTCGTTCCAAGATGGCGCTGCTATGTTCGGTCGCCGTCCAGGTCGCTCCGCTAAGACTGTGCTTTTATTTACTTTTTTACTTACTTTTGATTTCTCTTTTTACACACATAACGTCTGCACTGATCACCTACGACAAAGGTACACTCTTGGACATTGGAAACCGCTTCACTAACCTGGTTCAGGACACTTTATCACCGAATCCGAATCCATCGTGGCCTCTTGAGATTCTTCGGAACGCGGAGAACAAAGGCCAAAGGAGACGGAACAAGAAACACCGTGGAAATAGCGCTGGTATTCGCAACAAACTGAGGAAAGGGCTCACAGTCCTCCTTTACCGAGCATTCTGCTCAATAATGTCCAATCCTTGGAGAATAAGATGGACGATCTTAGAGCCAGGATAAGTTTCCAACGGGACATAAGGGACTGTAACATCATCTGTTTGACTGAAACATGGCTCACGCCCTCGGTTCCAGACACTGCTGTAACGCCGTCTGACAACTTTTCTGTTTTACGGATGGACAGAACAGCGGAGGCCGGTAAATCCAAAGGTGGAGGAGTGTGTTTCATGACCAACAAGGAATGGTGTGACCCCAGGAATATCTCCTCTCTGTCGCGATCCTGCTCGCCTCATCTGGAACATCTATCCATCATTTGCCGCCCATTCTATTTACCCCGTGAGTTCTCCGTGGTCATCGTTACTGCTGCTTACATTCCACCTCAGGCAGACACCGGCTTGGCTTTGTCTAAACTTCACGATAGTGTTGTCAAAAGTACCGACTTCGATACCATTCGGTACTGAAATTTTAAAAACGTCCATTTCCCGCTAAGATTTGAGCGCTGTTGAGCGGATTATTAAACAGCGCTGATTGGTCATTGTTCACGCGCTCAACAGATACATCTGTGATTGGCTTCATTGATCATCGCTTCACACTCTTCACCGAGTGCTTCATTGATCATTGAAGCCAATCACAGATGTATCTGTTGAGCGCGTGAACAATGACCAATCAGCGCTGTTTAATAATCCGCTCAACAGCGCTCAAATCTTAGCGGGAAATGGACGTTTTTAAAATTTCAGTACCGAATGGTATCGAAGTCGGTACTTTTGACAACACTACTTCACGATGTGCTAAGCGGCTACATTAACAAACATCCTGACGCTGCTTTTATCATCGCAGGGGATTTTAACAAAGCCAACCTCAGGCAGGTCATGCCGAACTTTCACCAGCATGTATCCTGTCCAATTAGAGGACCGAATACACTGGATCATTGCTACTCTCAGTTTAAGAATGCCTACAAAGCCCGCTCACTACCGGCTTTTGGCAAATCGGACCATGCCGCCATTTTCCTCACACCGGAATATAAACAAAGGCTCGCACAGGAACCCCCGGTGAAGAGGGAAGTGACGCGTTGGTCCTCCCACTCGGAAGCTATGCTGTAGGCGGCTCTTGATGACGTCGACTGGGACATGTTCAGGGCGAGCTCATCTGATGTCAGTGAGTTCACGGATGTAGCAGTGAGCTTTGTAAACACACTTACCGAACAAGCTACAGAAACGATAACTGTAAGGACCTTCCCTAATCAGAAACCGTGGGTGGACAGAACAATCCGTGATGCGGTTAACAAACGCACTGCCGCATACAACGAGGCTCTTTTGTCTGGAAATATGAGCGTGTATAAAGCATCGTGTTATGCTCTCAGACGAGCAGTAAGTGCAGCCAAACATTGATACAAAGAGAGAATTGAGTCTCATTTTCAGCTCAATGACTCTCGACGCATGTGGCAGGGACTAAGGACCATCTGTGCCTTTGGAAACAAATCCTCCATGGAGGTGAGAGCAGATCCGTCGCTGGCCGATGAGTTAAACACATTCTACGGCCAATTTGAATGCAATGGCGGCAGCGCGGCTCTGCCGAGCAGCGTGTCAGGAAGCAGCAGGCAGAGAAGTGAGAATCATGTGATCACCGTGTCGGAGGACGAGGTTCGCAGGGCACTAAAGAGAGTGAACATCAGGAAAGCGGCTGGACCTGACGGTATTACTGGCCGAGTCCTTAGGCCCTGCGCTGATCAGCTTGCTGGTTTGTTCACCTCAATCTTTAATGAGTCCCTTGCTACCTCTGTGGTTCCCACCTCCTTTAAAAAATCCATCATCATCCCTGTGCCTAAGAACAATAAACCCTCTTGCCTGAATGACTATCGACCAGTGGCCCTCACATCAATAGTCATGAAGGTTTTTGAGAGACTTGTTAAGAGCCACATTAGCTCATCCATCCCTGTTACTTTGGACCCTCTTCAGTTTGCCTATCGTCCCAATAGATCCACTGATGATGCCATCTCTCACATACTCCACTCCTCCCTCACACACATTGACAGCAGCAATGGGAACTTTGCAAGGCTGCTATTCATAGACTATAGCTCAGCTTTCAACACCATAGTCCCCATCAAGCTGACTTCTAAACTCACAGGCCTCGGCCTAAACACTTTACTCTGCGACTGGATTCAAGATTTCCTCACCGGCAGACCTCAAGTGGTGAAGGTAGGCCAGTTCACCTCAAACTCCATCACCCTGAACGTAGGAGCCCCGCAGGGTTGTGTCCTGAGTCCCCTGCTCTACTCTCTTTACACACATGACTGCGTGTCCTCTCACAGATCCACATCTATTATCAAATTTGCTGATGATAATGTGGTTCTGGGCCTCATTTCCAACAGTGATGAGACCGCATACTTGGACGAGGTAGAGAGAATCACATCATGGTGCCAGGACAACTGTCTCTCTCTGAATGTGAGCAAAACTAAAGAGCTGATTGTGGACTTCAGAAAGAGACACCTGCTGCCCTACACTCCTCTTATGATCAGTGGGACTCCTGAGGAGAGAGTAAGCAGCTTCAAGTACCTCAGTGTAAACATCTCCGAGGACCTGACTTGGACTACACACATTCAAACACAGGTTAAGAAAGCCAGGCAAAGGCTGTACCATCTGCGACAGCTGAGGAAATTCAGGATCTCACCATCAATCCTGAAAACTTTCTATTCAGGGATCATAGAAAGTGTATTGACTCAGTGCATCTCAGTGTGGTATGGAAACAGCTCCAGTCAAGACTGCAAAGCCTTGCAGAGAGTTGTGCGCTTAGCTGAGCACATCTCTGGGTCTGCTCTCCCCTCTCTGCAGGACATCTACCTCAAACGCTGCAGAAGCAGAGCTGTCAAAATCATCAAAGACTCAAATCACCCCGGTAACTGTCTTTTCACTCTGCTGCCATCTGGTAAGCGCTTCCGCAGCCTGATGGCAAAAACTGAGAGACTTAGGAGGAGTTTCTTTCCCCAGGCCATCAGACTCCTGAACTCAAACTCAGCCTCTTAACATCATCATGACTTCACTTATTAATCACTCACAATCAGTAAGATATTCACACTCATTATTATCTACCTCATACTGACAGTGTCATTTGCACACTTCAGTTTCTGTGTTTTGGTATCTTATTTTATTTTTTATTTTTTTTCTGAAATTGCTGCTACATGTCAACCATGTACAACCTATTTGCACATTCCTCTCTTGTACAGTCATGCCTATCTTAATATTTCAGTCTACAGTATACTATCATGCACATTATTTTATATTCTATATTTTATATTTTGTTCTTTATATCTTTTTCTTTTTTATTCATTTAATTTTATGTATACTTCTTTGTGTTGTTTTTTTTTCTATAATATTGCACTGTCCATGGAGCGGACCTGACTCACATTTCACTGCTGGTTAATACTCTCTGTATAATCGTGTATGTGACAAATAAATCTTGAACTTGAACTTGAACTTGCCATAGACGAGTCTGAGCCTGATCCTGCGACTCTCAGGGAGCTGAGAAGTGCAACAGACCTGGCTTTGCGCACCACCAAAAACCAATAGGAAGGTCTATGGCCAGCCTGGTGGTGCTCGAGCGCCACCTGTGGCTCACGCTGACAGAGATTAAGGACGCGGACAAGGTCTCCTTCCTTGACGCCCCGATTTCCCCCAGCGGCCTCTTTGGACCTGCGGTGGAAGGATTCGCTGAGCACTTCACAGAAGCACAGAAGGCGTCACAGGCCAATGCAACACTTCCTGCCCAAGCGCTCCAGCTCCTAAACTAAAGCTGCTCAGAGTCGCCCTAAACCTGCGCCGACTCAGCAGCCCGCGAAGTCTGGACCTGCCGTTCCCCCCCTCAGCCTGCCAAGACTAAGCAGACATGAGGGCGTTCCCGCTCAGCCAGACGCCACCCCTTTCCGAAGTGCCAGGGCCCCCGACCCAGGATAGTGTTGGACCCTGCGCCTCCGGCGTCTTCCTGATCTGCAGGGCAGGAAGAGGAGAGGGCCAAGTCCCGCCACGGCCGGACCGCCCACCAAACAGCCTCTCTTAAAAAAACTTTTTTCACCCCGTTTTCTTCCGGGTGCAGCGGGAATTGTGTTTGTTGCAAATACAGGGCCCATACAAGCGCCCATGCAACCATCCGCTGTGATAGTGGAAAAAATAAAACACAAACATTCTCAAAAAGAGAGCAGATTTCCTCTTCCGTTCCTCACGAGTGCCCTGCCTCCGTGCAGTCGGTCACTCGAGTTTATCCAACCCCTTGCCACGCGGGCCGAGGCCTGGCAGGCCATCCCCGGAGTGTCAGATTGGGTTATGGGGATAATAAAACGAGGTTATTCACTCCAATTCGCTCGAAAACCCCCGCGTTTCAGCGGCGTGGTCTCCACCTCGGTGCAGAGCGAGAACGCTCGCGTTCTACGCTCAGAGGTGATGACGTTGCTGGAAAAAGGAGCCATAGAAAAGGTTCCTCCAACTCAGAGCGAGTCAGACTTTTACAGCCGTTACTTCCTCGTCCCCAAAAAGGATGGCGGCCTCCGGCCCATCCTCGATCTCAGATGCCTGAATCACGCCCTCATGAGACGGTCGTTCAGGATGATCACGCTGAAGCAGATCCTCTCGCAGATACGCACAGAGGACTGGTTCTGTTCTCTGGACCTGAAAGACGCATACTTTCACATCCAGATAGCCCCCCATCACAGACGATTCTTGAGATTCGCCTTCGAGGGAGTGGTATACCAGTACACGGTCCTACCCTTTGGACTGTCTCTGGCCCCCCGTACTTTTACGAAGTGCATGGACGCGGCTCTTTCCCCTCTAAGACAGATGGGAATCCGCATTCTCAACTACCTTGACGACTGGCTCATTCTGGCCCAGTCAGAGGTGGAGCTACTTTCACACAGAACCCTCCTCCTCAGCCACTTGGAGCGCCTGGGGCTCAGGGTCAATTTCGCCAAGAGCGCACTGTCTCCCAGCCAACGAGTATCGTTCCTGGGAACAGTTCTAGACTCAGCTCGCATGAGAGCTGTGATAGCGCCAGAACGCGCTCTGGCCATTCAGAAACTCGCGGCCATCTTCAAGAGCGACACCGCTCGCCCACTTAAAGCGTTTCAGAGAATGCTGGGCCTCATGGCCGCAGCATCGCCAGTGTTACAGCTGGGCCTGCTCCGCATGCGGCCCCTTCAACGCTGGTTGAAACCTCGGGTTCCACACAACGCATGGCGTCATGGACACCTGCACATCAGGGTGAGCCAGGCCTGTGTGACAGCCCTGGCCCCCTGGAAGAACCCACGATGGATGGAGAAGGGCGTGGCCATGGGATTGGTTTGCAACAGGAAAGTTGTCACGACAGACGCCTCCAACACAGGTTGGGGGGCGCTGTGCGAAGGCAAACCGACCTTCGGCCATTGGTCAAAAGCGGAGAAGGGCTTCCACATCAACTGCTTGGAAATACTAGCAGTTTGTCGAGCCTGCCAGTTTTTCCTGCCAGACCTAATAGGACGCCATGTGCTGATTCGCTCAGACAACATGTCCGTGGTGTCCTATATAAATCATCAGGGAGGTGTCTCCTCGAAGCGCCTCTTCATTCTGGCAGAGCGCCTTCTGGTGAAAACCCCTCTACCTCTGAGTTAGTGGTGGTTCTGTCCTTTCTGCAGGAACTGCTGGATAAAGGACGTTCTCACTCCACACTCAGGGTGTTCATAGCAGCTATAGCGGCCTTTCATGCCCCTATAGCGGGCCAATCGGTGGGCAGAGACAACTCAGTTGTCCGTTTTCTGAGGGGAGCCAAGAGGCTGAATTCGCCTCAGCCCCTTACTGTCCCCATATGGGACCTGCTCACTGTACTGAGGGCCCTCCCTTTGAGCCGCTACAGTCTACGAACCTCCGGTCACTTTCCCTGAAGACTGCTCTGCTACTAGCACTAGCGTCGGTTAAGCGAGTTGGAGACCTGCAGGCACTCTCTATTAGCCCTGCCTGCCTGGAATTCGGGCCCAACGACTCCAAGGTCATCCTGAAACCAAGGCATGGTTACGTACCTAAGGTACTTTCAACCCCGTTCAGAGCCCAGGTCATCACACTCTCCGCACTTCCTCCATCTGAGGAGGACCGGGAGTTATCCTTGTTATGCCCTGTCAGAGCTCTGAGGATCTACTTTGAGCGTTCCGCCCCCTTTAGGCGTACGGAACAGCTCTTTGTTAGCCTGGCAGAAGCCCCTCCCATGACGCGAATTCGCGTCTGTTTTGAAGTGAATATCACGCGCGAATGAAGCGAATTTCACGCGCGAATGAAGCGAGTAAACTCAAAATGTTCAAGCGTCCAACTACGCGCGAATAGCGCGATTTATTCGCTCAAGTCGAGTCTGGTGTGAACGCAGATGGCGTGACTGCAGTGCGAGCTCGCGTCCTCTGGCTCTTAAATGAGTTTAGTTTAAACACAGATATTAACGTGTGCTGTTCAGGTCTCACCTGTGCACGCGCGCTATCAGCACGATGATGGAATAAATGACTGCTCATATTCCAGTTTACGGCATTCGCATTGAACAGGAATGAATGGTTTGTCCACTTTTTTTCCCTTTCATCGCTGCTGTTGTATTAGGAAGCCAGAATGCGCATCCATCAACAGAAACATACATTAACCGAACCCTGTTTGTTTTACCTGTTGTTATTTATAACAAACCATATTACAGATGCGTTGTCAGATTTAAATTGAGGTCCTAGTGGGTGCCGAACTGTGTGTGGAGAACCATACGGTTCAAATTTTTTACCGAGAACCGTTCCACCCCTAATATATACAACCCCAAATCAGAAAAAGTTGGGACAGTATGGAAAACGCAAATAAAAAAGAAAGTAGTGATTTCTAAATTTACTTTGACTTGTATTTCATTGCAGACAATATGAACACAAAATATTTCATGTTTTGTCTGGTCAACTTCATGTCATTTGTAAATATACATCCTTTCCTGTCATTCAGACCTGCAACACATTCCAAAAAAAGTTGGGACAGTAAAGCATTTACCACTTTGTAATGTTGCCATTCCTTTTCACAACACTTAAAAGACGTTTAGGGACTGAAGACACCAAGTGATGAAGTGTTTCAGGTGTAATTTTGTCCCATTCTTTCTGCAAACAAGTCTTAAGGTGGGCAACAGTACGGGGTCTTCGTTGTCGCATTTTGCGCTTCAAAATGCGCCACACATTCTCTATTGGAGACAGGTCGGGACTGCAGGCAGGCCAGTCAAGTACCCGTACCCTCTTCCTCCGCAGCCAGGACTTTGTAATGTGTGCAGAATGTGGTTTTGCATTGTCTTGTTGAAATATGCATGGACGTCCCTGGAAAAGATGTCTTCTTGAAGGCAGCATATTGTGCTCCAAAATCTCTATGTACTTTTCAGCATTAATGGTGCCATCACAGAAGTGCAAGTTACCTTTGCCAAGGGCACTGACACAACCCCATACCATGACAGACCCTGGCTTTTGGACTTGTTGCTGGTAACAGTCTGGATGATCCTTTTCTTCTTTGGTCCGGAGCACACGGCGTCCATTCCTCCCAAAAAATACCTGAAATACTGATTCATCTGACCACAGTACACGTTTCCACTGTGTGATGGTCCATCCCAGATGCCTCCGAGCCCAGAGAAGTCGACGGCGCTTCTGGACACTGTTAACATAGGGCTTTCTTTTGGCACAGTACAGTTTTAACTGGCATTTGTGGATGTAACTACGTATTGTGGTACTTGACAAAGGTTTGCCAAAGTAGTCCTGAGCCCATGTGGTGATATCGCTTATAGATGAATGACGATTCTTGATGCAGTGCCGCCTGAGGGATCGGAGATCACGGTTGTTCAGCTTAGGCTTGTGCCCTTGTCCTTTACGCACTGAAATTCCTCCAGATTCCTTGAATCTTTTAATTATGTTATGCACTGTTGAAGGTGAAATATCCAAATCTCTTCCTATCTTTCTTTGAGGAACATTGTTTTTAAACATTTCAATAATTTTCTCACGTATTTGTTGGCAAACTGGCGATCCTCGGCCCATCTTTGCTTCTAAAGGACTAGACCTTTCTTGGATGCTGCTTTTGTACCAAATCATAATTACAATCACCTGTTGACATCACCTGTTTCAAATCACATCATTATTTAACCAATTTACCTCATTACTAGCCCTAAATTGCTCCTGTCCCAACTTTTTTTGGAATGTGTTGCAGGTCTGAATGACAGGAAAGGATGTATATTTACAAATGACATGAAGTTGACCAGACAAAACATGAAATATTTTGTGTTCATATTGTCTGCAATGAAATACAAGTCAAAGTAAATTTAGAAATCACTACTTTCTTTTTTTATTTGCATATACATATATATATATATATATATGTATATGTATGTATATATGTATGTATGTATATAGTTGTGTTCAAAATAATAGCAGTGTGCTTAAAAAAGCAAGTAAAGCTCAAAATCCTTATAATGACTTTTACTTTAATACACACAAATGTATTGGGAACATTGCACATTCTATTCTAAATCAAAACATGAAGAAAAATTTAGCAAATTTGTTATTACTTTACAGAAAGTGAAGAAAAAGGAATATTAGGCTGTTCAAAAAAAAATATAGCAGTGCAGCATTTTTCTTTACAAAGTCAAACATTTACTGTATAAACAGAAAAATGCTTGAAGATTTAGCTTTCTTGTGAATGACAACTAATATTTAGTTGTATAGTCATGGTTTCTGAGAACTGCTTCACATCTGTGTTGCATGGAGTCTGGCACCTGTGAACAGGTATTCCAGCCCATGGGACGATTGCACTACATACCACAATTCCTCTGCATTTCTTGGTTTTGCCTCAGAAATAGCATTTTTGATGTCACCCCACAAGTTTTCTATTGGATTAAGGTCTGGAGATTCGGCTGGCCACTCCATAACGTTTATCTTGTTGGTCTGGAACCAAGACGCTGCTCGCTTACTGGTGTGTTTGAAAGTGAAAGTGAAAGTGACTGTGACATACGGCCAAGTATGGTGACCCATACTCGGAATTCGTGCTCTGCATTTAACCCATCCCAAGTGCACACACACAGACCGTGAACACACACCCAGAGCAGTGGGCAGCCATTTATGCTGCGGCGCCCGGGGAGCAGTTGGGTGTTCGGTGCCTTGCTCAAGGGCACCTCAGTCGTGGTATTGAGGGTGGAGAGAGCGCTGGTTATTCACTCCCCCCACCGACAATTCCTGCCGGCCCGAGACTCGAACCTTTGGATTACGAGTCCGAATCTCTAACCATTAGGCCACGACTTCCCCATGACTTGGGGTTTGTTGTCTTGTTGAAACACCCATTTCAAGGGCATTTCCTCTTCGGCATAAGGCAACATAACCTCTTTAAGTATTTTAATGTACTCAAACTGATCCATGATCCCTGGAATGCGATAGATAGCCCCAACACGTAGTATGAGAAACATCCCCATATCATGATGCTTCACTGTCTTCACAGTGTACTGTGGCTTGAATTCAGTGTTTGGGGGTCGTCTGACAAACTGTGTGCGGATTTAGACCCAAAAAGAACAATCTTGCTTCATCAGTCCACAAAATATTATGCCATTTCTCTTTAGGCCAGTCAATGTGTTCTTTGGCAAATTGTAACCTCTTCATTTTTTCAACAATGGGACTTTGCGGGGGTTTCTTGTCGATAGCTTGGCTTCACATAGGCGTCTTCTAATTGTTACAGTACTCACAGTTAACTTTAGACTTTCTTTGATCACCCTGGAGCTGATCATTGGATCATCTGAGTCTTTGCCATTTTAGCTATTCTTCGATCCATTCGAATGGTAGTTTTCCATTTTCTTCCACATCTTTCTGGTTTTGGTTGCCATTTTAAAGCATTTGATATCATTTTAGCTGAGCATCCTATCATTTTCTGCACTTCTTTATATGTTTTCCCCTCTCTAATCAACTTTTTAATCAAAGTACGCTATTCTTTTGAACAATATCTGGAACAACCCATTTTACGCCGATTTTCAGAGAGAAATGCACAGTACAACATTTGCTGCCTTCATCCTTAAATAAGGGCCACTTGTTTGACACCAGTTTTTTCACAGAATGATTTACCTCACTACTTAAACTCCACACTGCTATTATTTTGAACACGCCCTATTCAATTAATGATTCAATTACACAGAATCAACAGCATGCATGTCATGACTGTTGGGTCTGTTGGTTTTCTATTACTCTAACACACCTACTAGTAAAATATTTGCCATGTAGAAATATAATTTCTACCAAAAACTGTGATTGATCTGGTTAGTGATGTTGGACTGCTATTATTTTGAACACAACTGTATATATATATATATATATATATATATATATATATATACATATATATAATTATTACACAAAGGGGTATTCGTGGTACATGGAGTCAGCACACACTCACCTTTTCCTGTGCTTTCTTATGAATTTGTATGTCCTGCCTTTCATGGGCTAAGGTTTCGGCCAATAAAGAAAACTGTAACAGGACAAAAAGTACTTGATATATTGTATAAAGTACAACCCCAATTCCAGAGAAGTTGGGACATTTTGTAAAATGCAATAAAATCAAGAACCTGTGATTTGTTAATTCTGTTTAACTTTTATTTAATTGACAAAAGTACAAAAAAAAATATGAACAAATTTTGTTTTTGACGGTTGCAACACATTCCAAAAAAGTTGGGATAGAGGCAAAATAAAAATGAAAAGGTTATAGAATATCCACGTTAAACTGTTTTGAAACAGTTCACAGTAAGCAGGTGAATTGGAAATAGGTCAAGGTATCATGTTTGGATATAAAAGGAGCATCTCAGCAGGGGCAATTCTAGGATTTTTTTAATGGGGTGGCACAGGGGGGACCAAGAACTAGTCAGTGCATGGGAACAGTTGTGACACAAGTGGGATCACATAAAAATGGCACTGCACAAGTGCCTGGACAACGCATCTATCTTTTTATAAATAAAAACCATTGGACAGACAATAATTTTTATCAACTTATTTTATTGCCCAAACAGACTGTGTTCCCTTTTCACACAATTCTGTCTAAAAATAAACAAACCTCTAACTTAATCATCAATATTACACAAATAGTATATTTAATAGCCATGTGATCTGCCATCTGATTAAAGACAAAATCATTTAAATGTGAAGCTGTTCTTGGACATTACAAACGAAAATAAAAATATATATTTTATATGAAATATCATTCATAAATCATTTTCATAAACTTAAACCTCTATAACTTTTTTTTGGTTTCACTGTTTAACCTTTTTTTACTTCAACAATAATCTGCCATGGGTCTTCTTTAAAATGAGACCAAACTTAAAGGGGACCTATTATGCAAAAATTACTTTTATAAGGTGTTTGAACACAGTTGTGTGGCCGCAGTGCCTATAATGTTAAAAATCCACCAACTCATTTTTTTTTAATAAAACCAATAAATCATAAACAGTCTCTCCAAACGAGCTGTTTCAGATTCTCCCGCTGTGCACGTCACTGAGGGGAAAAAGTCCCGCCCATTTGTGACGCACTCTGACTTAAGCCCCTTTCACACTGCACGTTGGTCCCGGAAAATTGCCAGAAAATTGCCGGAGTGCCTTCTGTGTGAATGCAAACACGTCCCGGGATTAATTCTGGGACTGATCCCGGGTTGGGGACCGGGACTGATTGCCGGGTTCAGTCCCGGAACGAGCGCTGTGTGAACAAAAGCCGGATCAATGCCGTAAAGGGTGTGTTGTAGTGATGACGCACTTTATCGTTCGACTGTTTTACCGGTTGTTTTGAAGGCAGATCAACGTTCACACGACGAAAAATGTGTAAACTGGAATGAAGCAGCAATCAGGGAGCTCCTCACTTATCCGCACTGAAGCTGAAATCGTTCGCCAGTTTAGTGAAATGGTGCGCGGCGCATTATACACGTCACATGAAATGTCACATGTCTTTACGGGATCTTTACGGGTTGTGTGTGAACGCACGTACAGATTCCGGAAAATCACAGGCAGTGTGAATGAACCAAAATCAAACGATCCCCGGGATGATTCCCGGAACACATTACCCGTGTATTTTCCAGAATCTCTGTGTGAAAGAGGCTCTATTAGCATAAGCACAGCTCTGAGTGAGAAGATGCGGTCCGCCATTACTGGAGTTATATACAATGTCAGCACCAAAGAGGCTTTACAAGTGTTGTGTTTTGGGATGCACTAATGAACATAGGAGTCGCCATAATCTCCTCCCATCTGAGCCGAGGACACTGTGGTTAAATTTCATTTTCGAAGGAAATATCCCGGAAAAAATCGGTAACGTCCCCTAAATGTTTAGGAATTAATACCAACGCTTTGTGCACTAACGTCAGCTCCAGACAAAGTAAGTATCACGCGTTTGTTTTCCAAATTGCCTTTCTGAAAGAGCTTCTTGTCACTCTGTAAGGCTTATTGCTAAAGCTATCATTGTCTCTTGTGTGTTTTCACTGATGCTGCCTTCAAGTGCTACCAGAATGATTGTGAATAGGAATGTGGTAGTTAAAAGTTGCATATGAAAGCAATGTGAGTCGATCGCTTGAAGTTGTCGAGCTCATAATCAGAAGTGGGACTTATAAAGTTTGTGATAGCATGAGACCACCTATGTTGTTATTTTTATCCCGCCGTGCTTCCTGTCTGTGTAATTCATAAACATGAATTTATTATGCACAGTATAATCAGATGACTGACTTTGAAACGAGTAGTTTTCTGTAAAGATAATAGGCTTGTATTAATAGTGGAATGTTTATTTGCAAAGGCTAGAACTGCTAATGTGGAGCTTGAGCTCTTGAAGCTCCGCCTTCTTCTCCGGGAGCAACAGCTCACTCGCATTTAAAGCAACACACTCAAAACAGCGCATTTTGGCTCACACCCTAAAAGTGGCAATTTCAACAAGCTATACAAATTTATCTGTGGGGTATATTGAGCTAAAACACATATACGCTCTGGGGACATCAGAGACTTATTTAACATCTTGTAAAAAGGGGCATAATAGGTCCCCTTTGTCAGACCTGTGTTCCCCATGTCACGTGTATCCCCTCCTCTCGTGCCCATATTTGGTCTTCATGTTCCTGTCCTCGTTTGTCTTCATTAGTCTCCATCTGTGTTTTGATTGCTCCCCACCTGTTTCAGTTCTCCTCGTTTGATTTCCTTCTGTATAAAATCCTTCTGTCTCCCTGTCTCCCACGTCCGGTATTGTTTGTCTTCACCCCACGCTCCCAGTGTATTCTCCTGGAATCTTCAATAAAGAAGGATTGAACTGTCTCCTAGTCTCCTCGCTCCTTGCTCCTTGCTCTCCCCTCTGAGAGCGTGACAGAATACCGGACCCAAACAGAAGTAAGCGGCGTTTCTCCTCCCTCGTTTTGTTTTATTTTCCCCGTTTTTGAAAAGTTTTTTATTTCCCGTTTTCCCTTGCTCCCGCGGCGATGGAAGTCGCCGCCCGCTTCATCGCCCTTGCCCAACGAGATCTCCCTTTCCCAGAGTATTCGCGGGAGTTCTGCGGGCTTGCCGCGGGAGCATTAGATGACGCCACCATCCTCTCTCTGTTTGGCACGGGGCCAATTCCCATCGTCCCGTGGACCTCCCAGACACCAAGGGACTATGCTGGAGGGAGGGGATCCTCCGGTGTCTGGAGAGTTCTTCTCCGCGGAGCAACAGCAAAGAATATCAGCCCTCGCATTTAGTGCCCGCTCCTCGAAGTCCTCCAGTGCCCGCTTCTCCACAGTCCCTCCACTCAAGAGCCCCTGCTGGTCCTGTCCAGCTCTCAAGAGCCCCTGCTGGTCCCGTCCAGCACTCTCAAGAGCCCCTGCTTTTGCTCTCAAGAGCCCCTGCTGGTTCAGCTCTCAAGAGCCCCTGCCCTAAAAGTCCGGCTCTCAATTTCAGTGCCCTCCAGTGCCTGCTCCTCGCAAGCCCTCCAGTGCCTGCTCCTCTAGTGCCCTCCAGTGCCTGCTCCTCGCAAGTGCCCTCCAGTGCCTGCTCCTCGCAAGTGCCCTCCAGTGCCTGCTCCTCGCAAGTGCCCCCAGTGCGCATCCCAGAGCCCGCTCCTCGCCAGAGCACCCCAGAACGGGCGCCGCCCTGGAGGCCTCCTGTCCTGTCCTGTCTACGTGTCCCTTTAGGCCTCCAGAGCGCCCACCCCCCCTCCCCGTTGGATGGTGTTCGGTGCGGGACGCACCGTTCGGGAGGGGGGAGTACTGTCAGACCTGTGTTCCCCATGTCACGTGTATCTCCTCCTCTCGTGCCCATATTTGGTCTTCCTGTTCCTGTCCTCGTTTGTCTTCATTAGTCTCCATCTGTGTTTTGATTGCTCCCCACCTGTTTCAGTTCTCCTCGTTTGATTTCCTTCTGTATAAAATCCTTGTGTCTCCCTGTCTCCCACGTCCGGTATTGTTTGTCTTCACCCCACGCTCCCAGTGTATTCTCCTGGAATCTTCAATAAAGAAGGATTGAACTGTCTCCTAGTCTCCTCGCTCCTTGCTCCTTGCTCTCCCCTCCGAGAGCGTGACACCCTTTAACTCTGTGCTCCCAAGCTTCAAATTGTTTGACAGTTTTTTGACATGGACATTTTTGTCCACTATGGACCTGTGTGTAACTTTTTTTAATTGACGCACAAGGGTTAAGACAGTGGTTGTGGTGGGTGAGTGCTCTCGGAAAATGTATATATATATATATTTTTTGCTTTTTTTATATTTTGATGATGCGCTTTTCTTCTTTCTTGTTGCCAAATGATATTGTAATGGTTAATGTGCACCTTTCATTGCAGAAAATCTTGAACATCATGAAACTGATCATTCATTTGAATGTGCTTTAACAGTTTTTTTGTGTTTTTTTTGCAAATTGTGTTGTATATTTACTCTTGAAAAAGTTACATTAATATTCGCACCAGTCAAGAGAGTGGTTGTGGTGCAAATAATTATCCAAGTGAGGCGTTGTCAGGCTCTCGGGGGAGCAAGGAGCGAGGAGACACGGAGATAACTGCAAACAAGGCTTTAATGACACAAGGAAGACATTTAACAGCGAACACAGGACACAGGAGACACTGGGCTAATAAACACAAGGAAATCAAACGAGGAAGAACTGAAACAGGTGGGGAGCAATCAAACACAGACGGAGACTAATAAAGACAAACGAGGACAGGAACAGGAAGACCAAATATGGGCACGAGAGGAGGGGAAACACGTGACATGGGGAACACAGGTCTGACAGGCGTGAGATGGTGTTGGTTGTTTCAATTATTACACACAACGCAGATAGGAACCATTACACTAGCTCCCGAACAGTATAACAGTCATCAATTGCTTAAGTAGATTATTACGTACTCTCAAACCAACCTACTATTTACATCCAACAATCCCCGTCTCATAACCAAAGTACAGTCAGAAGAAAAAGACAGAAGAGTAAAAAAAAAAAAAAAAAAAAAAAAAAACTGGAAACAGAGTAAACAAATAAAAGCAATAAGAAAAAATAAATCGCTACTAGACGATGTTCCAGAGAGACTTCCAGAGTTTCAGACCTGCAGTTGCAAAAGCGCAGATGGGGTCCACTAGATGGAGTCATAGGATCAGAAATATTTTAAGCCTAATCTTATACTATTGAAGTTTCAGTAACACTTTATTTTAAGGTGTCCTTGTTACACAAGTTACATGTACTTACTATTATAAAAACAATAAATTATGCATAATTACATGCAAGTAGCCGTAAGCCAAAACCTAATCCTAATCCTAACCATATAGTAAGTACATGTTGTTCATTAATATTACTCCGTAATTAAATGTATAATTACACTGTAACAAGGACACCTTAAAATAAAGTGTAACCAAATAGTTAGAATGACAAGCAAATACATAGAATAACTTAATATGTACTGTACTGGTAATATAGTTTTATTTAATTATTTTACAAATGCTTAAAGATCATTAATCCTCTGGAGTCTACATATTTAAAGTTGGATATTTCTAAACAGGCAATTGTCAGACTAAAATCATCTATTCAGAGTAAAATTGGTTGAAATATATCTCCTTACAGGCCACTTTTAGTTTTGAATGTTGTACAAAGCACATATATAAACTATGCTATAGGCCTATATAAACATAAATATAATATTATACTACGATATCTCTTACAAAAATGAACCCATGGTTTTAATTTATTTATTTTATTTTACATTTTGTAATGTTTGACCATATTTTCCCAAATGGTGAAGCAGTTCACCAACTAAGATTCTGTTCGCGAATATCTGCTCTGGTGTTTTGAATGTGTTATACCTGGTCACTGACGTTAGCTATATGTAAAAATTAAATTAAGTGATAACATACAGTCTTAAATATTGGGCGACACATGTTGGAAATTCTGGGAACATTTTTGGCTCTATACACCACCACAATGGATATTCATATGAAACGAACATGTGAACAACTTTAACTCAGACTGTGCATGCTTTAATTTGAGGTACTCCTCTTTACCACATCCAAATCTGTGAACGGATGCTAAATTAGATATTTTTGATATGTGCCCTTGTTAAGGCGAGGCAAAAGTAATGAGGACAGGAATAGTAATCATAATTCAAACTTCAGGGTTTTTTCTGCAAACAGGCTGAATGCATAGTAAAACTAAAATCATCTCATTCAGAGTAAAATTGGTTGAAATATCCATCTTTCCTTCAAAAACAGGCCACATTTTAGTTTTGAAATGTATGTACAAAGTCAGTGTATAAATAAACTATGCTATAGGCACTGATATATAGGAATGAGCATAAATCATAAGTTATCCATATACTACGATATCTCTCAGTACAAAAATGAACCCATGGTTTTAATTTGAATTTATTTCATATTTTACATTTTGTAGATGTTTGCAAAAGCAACCATGGATTATTCCCAAACCTGGAATGAAGCATGCATTTCACCAACTAAGATTCTGTTCGCATCACCGAATATCTTGCTCTGCAAAGGTGTATTTGAATGTGTGTATACCTGGTCACTGGCGTTCGAAAAAGTAAATGTAAAAATGTAAATGTAAGTGATAGACATATACATGCGTCCATTCTTATCAATGATACAATTTATTATCAGCTATGCATGTTCTCATAATTGCTAACAACTGTTTCGATTTTCGTTCAGGACTGTGGCTGCATCACCGGCATCTTGCACAAGAAAGGCATGCGAGTGTCATTCAGTTTTGAGTTTGCTGAAAAATCATGTGCACATTCAGTATTTTACAGATGTTAGTAAAATTTTGTTACAAAACGTTGAGATAACACAATAAGTAAATCTTCCAGTGTAGGTTTATATAAATTGTACTTTTGTTATGCCTATGGTAATATTATTTGTGGTTGATAGTGTTAAAATATAGGGTAAACGAACCTATTAAGCTCACGTACTCATTAAGCACACTTCCATTTTTGAGATCAGATTATAAAAGAAAAAATAATGTATTATCCTACTTGATGTCTTAACCAATTTACATTTACATTTAGTCATTTGGCAGACGCTTTTATCCAAAGCGACTTACAATTGTATACAATTGACTTACAATTATATACAATTGATATGTTTGTTACTATATCCCTCCTATAATTTCAAGTCAATAAGATCATTGCACACTGATGAGTCTCCATGTGTTCACACTGTCTGGTGGCCATTTTGAAAGCTGTCTAAAAAACTCGACTTTCAAACAAACGCAAAATGATTTGCAAATACAAAACTCTATTTGAGAGAAAATGCAGAGGTATGGACAAATATATGTATAGTGTGTTACAACTGTGAGACTCATTTGCCTTTTTATGAGGAAACTTGGCTTGATTTTATCTCAAATGCAATTGAGCAACTTTCTTTTCCAAAAATAGCAGATGGCGTTGTCGGTCAATTTACGCTAGTCTCCTGAGACCCGAAAAACCTCTTTACCTTTTCAGACCAATATGAGTGGGGAAACAGAGTTTCTGTCTTACTATCTCTATAATTAACCATTTAGATGTTTTCACAAAGTGACCCTACTACAGTGTCAGTGAAATTCATAAGTGCTGTAAAGTTGTTAACATGATTGATTAGTTCAAAAATCAGTAGTGACATGGCTAAACATTTAACTAGGCAGTCTTTCCCTATAAAAACTGATCCATTCTCTGTACCTCTTATCCTCTGTTGGATCGCGGGATATAGAATATACATATATATTGATACAATTGTTCAACATTCAAAACAATGCAAGGGTATAACAATATATTGTGTCACAATATATTGTAATAGGCCTACTAAAATGCAAATGTATTGTGGATAGCGACAATATTGTGTACCAAAAATGAAAGCGTTTTGAATTTTATTTTTACGTTAGGTCAAGTAAGATTTATTGTCATTCTGCTATATATGTTGAGACATAGCCTACAGTGGAGAGAAATGTTGTAGGCTACCTCTGCAGTAAAAGTTTAAACAAGTATAAAACTACACATAGACAACCTACTGAAAGGAGTAGGCTAAACTAATTACAAATATGCTACTATAATCAAACTAGTTTAAGTTTCAGGTGAGCTTTATTGTGATTCAGCTATATAAATGTACCAAAATATAATCTAAACATTAATATCCGTTATGAAAATGAACCATGGTTTTACTAAATAAATACCATGGTATTTGTAGTAAAGTTGCCTATATAGAAATGGTAACCTGCAAAAAAACATGGTTACCACACTTTTACTATAGTAAAACTAACTTTAATTTTCATAAGGGATATCATAGTTTATTATCATATTTATGTTTATATATAGCATAGTAATATACATGCCTTGTACAACATTTAAAACTAAAAGTGGCCTGTAAGGAGACATTTCATATTTCAACCAATATACCGGCAGATTTTAGTCTGACAATAGCCTGTTTGGAAAAATCCAACTAAAAATATGTAGCTTTTTATATATGGCCGAGCAACATTTTAACTCATGAAGTTAAGAATAAAAGGCTACTGTCAGGAATTATATTAGTGGCTCTTTAAAATGCAAAAGTTCGTCATCCGAGTCACTCCTAGAAGTGTCCTCGCTGTCCAGAGTGTGTCTTCACCTGTGTAGCATGCTGTTTATTAAACCACTGTTTATTAAAATGCTGAATTTAGTATTATATCAGCGTGAACTTGATCCTTCTCCCCAATTCACAGGACAAGAGTGACACCAGAAGAGAAATATTCATCATTTTTCTTAGCTAAAAAATACGTAATTATTTTAGACACAGATGATTGCACAGTGTTACATAATTTAAAAAGTTTTAGATATTGTATTAAATAATGTGATTTGTTTTCTTCTTTTTTTTATTAATAAATAATGACCTCTTGGGTGATATTACTATATCTGATACTAAATTAAATTGTCTAAGTTTTAATTTTTGGTACACAATATTGTCGCTATCTATTATACATTTGCAATTTAGTATTACAATATATTGTGACACGATATATTGTTATACCCCTGCATTGTTTTGAATGTTGAACAGTTGTATCAATATATATATTACGGGTTGGTAATTCTATATCCCACGATCCAACAGAGGATAAGAGGTACGGAGAATGGATCAGTTTTTATAGGGAAAGACTGCCTATTTAAATGTTTAGCCATGTCACTACTGATTTTTGAACTAATCAATCATGTTAACAACTTTACAGCACTTGTTGTGAATTTCACTGGCACTGTAGTAGGGTCCCTTTGTGAAAACATCTAAATGGTTAATTATAGAGATAGTAAGACATAAACTCTGTTCCCCACTCATATTGGTCTGAAAAGGTAAAGAGGTGTTTCGGGTCTCGGGAGACTAGCGTAAATTGACCGACAACGCCATCTGCTGTTTTTGGAAAAGAAAGTTGCTCAATTGCATTTGAGAGAAAATCTGCTCACACGCGTGTGAGAAAATCAAGCCAAGTTTCCTCATAAAAAGGCAAATGAGTCTCACAGTTGTAACACACAATACATATATTTGACCTCTGCATTTTCTCTCAAATAGAGTTTTGTTATTTGCAAATCACTTTGCGTTTGTTTGAAAGTTGAGTTTTTCTTTGCAAAGCAGATTGTGTTTATAACACTGGATTTGTTTGTATAATCATGGACACTATCCGGCATGCATGTAAGGCCATCTATCATCCAAGAAAAAATTTGGCAGTGGATGAAAAAATGGTGGCATGCAAAGCAAACACAGGAATGACTCGGTACATGAAAGCCAAGCCAACCAGGTGGGGCTTCAAGTTGTTTGTTCTTGCGGACTCATCAAATGGATACACTGTAGATTTAGCTGTGTACACAGTTTTGCCCTGAATGTATCTTCGTACCACTACATGTTTCATGTGTAAATTCAAGTATATATCTTAAGTTATTATGTAAAGTATATGTATAAGTAAGATAACTCTTTCAGTAGGTTTGCTATGTGTAGGTTTATATTAGGTTACACAGTTACAGTATATACAGTGTACTCACTGACTGGAAGCAGGTAAGTTTTTTTTTTCTTCAAGAGCACATAAACATCATACACTTCGGAAATGCCAGTTCCCTTATCGATACTTCACTCGTACTGCGTCTCCGATCACTGAAGCCTTTTTCAATAACTAAGTGTAACTGCACGGCCATTGGTTTGAGTAGTGAATTAAAAATGAACCAATGACTCGCCAGCAGAGCTGCACGAGCCTATGGCGACGAAGCCCGCCAGAGCCCGCCAGAATGGGCGGGGCCATCTGGCTATATAAGCGGGCATGTCGCCATAGGATCCTCAGATTAATTCTCCTTCAGAGGAGAGTTAATTTCTCCTTCATCTCTTCGCTGATCTACGAGACTTGACGCCACTCACCGTTGACACGCCTTCGCAGCAGAAAGAAGCTGATTCAGCAACCTGCCCCGCTCTGCTGTTCCCCGCCTCAAGCTTCTGCGTGGGTAAGTCCCAAGCAGAAGCCGCTCTCTCTGAGATGGAATGTTCTCATTGTGACCATGAGTCTCGCCTCTCTGCCCGCTTGGATCACTTTCTTTTCAGAGAGCGACTGCCCCTCGTGCCCTCCCGTTTTCTTCCTCCCAGGAGCCTATGAGGAAAAAACAACAGGGCAGAGGTACTTCAGCACCCGGCTGCGAGTGAGCTCACACCAGTTCAAGCCCTGCGTGCCTCGCTCTCGCCATGCAGAGATGACTCTCCCATCCTCTTTTCGCATCCAGATCAATGTCCCTCTGCTAGTGCGAGCGACTTTGTCTTCGTTTGGTGGACTTGGGATAATCCCCCTAGATGACAGCATGTCTCTAGGAGCCTCAGATGTGGAGGAGTTGTCGGGCTTGACTATCGACCCCGCCCCTTTGCCAAAGCAGGGATGGATGCCAAGCTTTTCCACATCCTCTCTAAAGTGGAGGAGGAGCTGGGTTTGGAGTGGTCTACACCGGAGGACCCCACTCGAAGTCGTCTGGATGAATGGTACCTGCCGGGGTGCCGCCAGGCCACTCATCAGCGAGCCTCTCCTTTTTTTCCCGGAGGTCCACGATGAGTTAACTAAATCGTGGCGTGCTCCCTAGTCTGCTCACTTCCGTATGTCTGCTTCTTCCGCCCTCACCTCCATCAACGGCACTGAAGAGAAGGTCTACAAGAAGCTGCCTCCGCTGGATGAGTCAGTTGCCACGCATCTCTGCTCACTCACTGCCATCGGATGGAAGGCTAAGGTTCGCCCACACCTCCAAGCCATGTAGGACCACTTCGGCCCTCACGTTAAAATGTTAAAATCACCCATGATCAGGATTCTATCATAATTGGTGACAATTTCCCCCAAGAATTCAGCGAATTCATTGAGGAAATCCTTGTTTACATGAGGTGGCCGATATATAATAGCAAAAACCACTGGGTTGTCCAAAGAAGGTAGGAACAACTGAACTTCAAAACTACTGCGAGTCCCAGTTGATAAACAATGGCAAAGGTGAGAGTCTTTAAAAACTGTCGCCAACCCCCCCCCCACCCCCCCCCGGGAAACCGAGGGGAATTAAAAAATTAAGCCCTGTGGCACCAACTCAGTGAAAGGACTTAAGTCTCCAGGTTTAATCCAGGTTTCCGTGATGCATAGTATATCCATAGCATGTGAAGTAAAAAAAGTAATTTAATAAAAAAGTTTTGTTTACCAGAGAGCACACGTTGATCAAAGCCACCTTATATACTGACGAAGCTTCCTGAAACTGCGTTGTCCGATTCAGCGATCGAAGATTGAGGGTATTCACTCCACGGCAGCGAACACGGGGAGGAGGATGGCACGAAGACATGGAGAGAACGCTGGGTACGATAGGTCGAAGCCATCGATACGATGCATCCAGCCTACTCCAGCAAGCACCGCGTTCACAGGCCAAACCAGGCCTATCAGACAATGGAGACGGTGTCCTTGCGAAGGATCTTAGCTGAACAGCAACTCCACCCCGCTTTCCACGTTTCCTCCGGCGCTTCCTTTTCCAAGGCAAGTCAGCCAGATGCCAGCAATGGTGTAGAGGAAGATATGAATGTGTAGGCAGAGAAGAAGTGCGAGGCACGCAAATGTCACACCTGGCAGTTTCAACGGCCACTCGAATGTCCATTAGTGTTTGGTGGTCATAAACCAACACCATTTTACAGCTTGTGATTAAAAAAGACACACATAAAAACATAAAAACAATGGATGACAAAGAGAGCAGCAGACGGCGTGCCACACACAACAGCGCCATCTTGACGTCCCATCAATACACGAAAATTGGAGCCCCTCGCCCCCTCTAGACGTTTCAAAAGATGCTGGGTCTCTTGGCCTCCGCATCTTCGGTGCTGCAGTTAGGCCTTCTCTGCATGAGGCCACTACAGTACTGGCTGAAACCACAAGTTATGCCCCATGCCTTCGAGTCAAGGTGGACCAGGCCTGCATGGCAGCTCTGGCCCCTTGGAAAGACCTTCAGTGGTTCAAGCAGGGCATGACCATGGGCATTGTTTACAGAAGGAAGGTTGTCTCGACAGATGCATCCAACACGGGTTGGTGAGCGCTGTGCGAGGGCAGACCGACTTTCGGCTCCTAGTCAGACACGGAAGGTTGGCTACACATCAACTGCCTTGAAATGTTGGCAGTATGTCGAGCCCTTCAGACCTTCTTAGCTGACATGCTATCTCGGAGCAACATCCCCTCAGAGGATCTTTGGCAGGGCAGAGGTCGACCTCTTCACCTAAAATGACAACTCTCACTGCCCAACATATTTTTTGAAGGACAAGGATGCATTGGCCCACGACTGCCTCCTCTACGCTTTTCCCCTGATCGCTCTGATCCCTCAGGTAATCAGGCGAATCAGGGAACACAAACACAAGGTCTTCCAAGTGGCCCCGCTCTGGAGGAAGCAACTTTGGTTCTAGGAGTTGTCTCGGCTGCAAACAGCAGCCTCTTGGCCCATTCTCCTGAGACAAGCACTTCTCTTTCAGGTGAACAGGATGATTTGGCACCTCTGGGCTCTCGATGGGAACCAGCAGATCTTCCAGAGAGTGTCTTAAATACTATCTCACAGGTTAGAGCCCCGTCTATGAGGCAACTCTATGCCCTTAAATGGTCTGTCTTCTCCACCTGGTGCATGACCCGCATTCGAAGACCCAACTTCCTGTGACATATCGGTGATATTGTCTTACCTCCAAGAGTTGTTGGATAAGGGCTGTTCCACCTCCACACTCAAGGTCTATGTAGCAGCCATAGCAGCTTTCCATGCAGCCGGACAGTCGGTGGGCAGGGACAACTTAAGTTGTTTGTTTTCTGAAGGGATCCATTTTGATTGGATCTTGGTGGACTAACTGCCCAATGCCATCAGATAAGGATGCCAGGACAACAGCCAGACACCTCTTAGAGGGCAAGAAGAAGACCTTTGGTACAAAGCCCGGGAAGGACAGGACTTATCATTGGTCAAAATGCAGTTTCTGCCCTTCACCCAACAACAGACTGATTCCTAAGGTTTTGGCCTGTGACTGCCATAAAAATTCCTTAGGACCTCTGGATGCAGCAGCAGTGGGTGAAACAAAGAGAGATCACAAAGTTCCATCCAAATCCATTCATGACTATGTTCTCAAACCTTAAACTGATGCAGACTACAATGCACAAATCTCATACTTATTCGGAGAAATAATGTGTGATGTGGAACAGTGATGTGTAGTGCAACATCTTACACAAACTCACACTTTTACAGTGCCTTGCGAAAGTATTCATACCCCTAAATTTTTTTCACGTTTTGTTATGTTGCTGCCTTATGTTAAACTGCTTTAAATTACTTTTTTTCCACATCAATCTACACTCCATGCACCATAATGGTAAACCAAAAAAACAGGTTTTTAACATCTTTGCAAATTTATTAAAAATAAAAAACTTAAATAATTCCATTGCACAAGTATTCATACCCTTATCTGGGACAATTGAAATTTAGTTCAGGAGCCTTCATATTGCTTGTAGATGTTACTACACTTTGAGTGAAGTTGACCTGTGGTAAATTCAATTGAATGGGTATGATTTGGAAGGGCACACGTCTTAATAAAAGGTCTAATAGCTGATTATGCATATCAGAGCAAAAAACAAGCCAAGCCCTGAGGTCAAAAGAACTGCCTGTAGAGCTCAGAAACAGGTTTGTGTCAAGCCACACATCTGGGGAAGAGTTCAGAAAAAAATTCTGCTTCATTGAAGGGTCACAAATGCATGTAGTCTCTGTTACCCTTAATAGAAGAAGTTTGAAACAACCAGGATTCTTCCTAGAGCTGGCCTCCTGGCCAAACTGAACAATTGATGGAGAAGGGCTTTGGTTAGTATGGTGACCAAGAACCTGATGGTCACTCTAGTTGAGCTCCATGATCATATATGCAGATCGGAGAAACTTACAGAAGGACAAACATCACTGCAACACTCCACCGATCTGGGGTTTATGGTGGTGTGGCCAAACTCTATCCTCTCCTCAGTGAAGACACATGAAAACACATTTGGAATTTGCAGAAAAGCACCTAAAGGACCCTCAGACTGTGAGAAACAAGATTCTCTGGTCTGATGAACCTCAATTCTAAGCATCATGTTTGAAGGAAACCAGCTCTGCTTATCACCTGCAGAGTACCATCCCAAAAGTAAAGTGTGCTGGTAGCAGCCTCATGCTGTGGGGCTGTTTTTCAGTGGCAGGGACTGAGGGACTCGTCAGAGTAGAAGAAAAGCTCAATGCACCAAAATATTGAGATAGCCTTAATGAAAACCCAATCCAGAGCATTCAGAACCTCAGACTGGGCAGAAGGTTCACCTTCCAACAGGACAATGAACCTAAACACACAGCACGAGTGGCTTAAAGGCAACTCTGTGAATGTCCTTGAGTGGCCCAGCCACAGCCTGGGATTAAACCCAGTCAAATATTTCTGGAGAAACCTGAAAATGTGCATCTGCACCCATCCAACCTGACAGACCTTGAGAGGTGAAGAGGTGAGGAGAAGAATGGCAGATAATTGCCAAATGCTGATGAGAAAAGCTTGTCACATCAAACAAAAAAAGACTTGAGACTGTAAAGATGCTTCAGCTAAATATTTAGTTAAAGGTATGAATACTTATGCAATGTACTTATTTCAGTTATTTATTTTTAATACATTTACGAAGTTGTGACAATTCTGTTTTTACTTTGTCAATATGGTGTATGGAGTATAGATTGATGTGGAAAAAACAGTAATTTAAAGCGGTTTAACATAAGGCAGCAACATAAAACATGAAAAAAAATTATGGGGTATGAATACTTTCGCAAGGCACTGTACATGTTACCCTTGGGAAATATCATCAGGAAACACGGTGATAGCTTTCATTGTTATGCTGAGGATACTCAGCTCTATATTTCTTCGCGGCCTGGTGAAACACACCAAATTGAGAAACTAATGGAATGCATAGTCGATATAAAAAACTGGATGATGAGTAATTTCTTACTGCTAAATTCTGATAAAACAGAGGTGTTAATTATCGGACCTAAAACCCCCACATGTAATAACCTAGAACACTGTCTAACACTTGATGGCTGCTCTGTAAATTCTTTGTCATCAGTCAGGAACCTAGGTGTGCTATTTGATAGCAATCTTTCCTTTGACAGCCACATTTCTAGCATTTGTAAAATTGCATTTTTTCATCTTAAAAATATATCTAAATTGAGACCTATGCTCTCAATGTCAAATGCAGAAATTGTTAATTCATGCGTTTATGACCTCAAGGTTAGATTATTGCAATGCTTTATTTTGTGGTTGTTCTGCACGCTTAATAAACAAACTCCAGATGGTTCAAAATGCAGCAGCTAGAGTTCTTACTAGAACCAAGAAGTATGACCACATTAGCCCGGTTCTGTCAACACTGCACTGGCTCCCTATTAAACATCATATAGATTTTAAAATCTTGTTAATTACTTATAAAGCCCTGAATGGCTTAGCTCCTCAGTACTTGAGCGGGCTCTTATCGCATTATAGTCCTCCACGTCTGCTGTGTTCTCAAAACTCTGGCCATTTGATAATACCTAGAATATCAAAATCAACTGCGGGTGGCAGATCCTTTTCCTATTTAGCGCCCAAACTCTGGAACAATCTACCTAACACTGTTCGAGAGGCAGACACACTCTGTCAGTTTAAATCTAGATTAAATACCCAACTCTTTAACCTGGCTTACACATAACACACTAATACGCTTCTAATATTCAAATCTGTTAAAGGATTGTTAGGCTGCATTAATTAGGTCAACCGGAACCGGGAACACTTCCCATAACACCCGATGTACTTGTTACATCGTAAGAAGAATGGCATCTACGCTAATATTAGTCTGTTTCTTTCTTATTCCGAGGTCACCGTAGCCACCAGATCCAGTCCGTATCCAGATCAGATGGTCACTGCAGTCACCCGGATCCAGTCCATATCCAGATCAGATGGTGGATCAGCACCTAGAGATGAACAGCCCTCTACAGCCCTGAACGTCAGCGGAGACCAGGACACCTAGATGAGCCCCAGATACAGATCCCCAGTGAAGACCTTGTCACCTAGACGGCCATCGGGACAAGACCACGGGAACCAGATGAGTCCTTTACACAATCTGACTTTGCTGCAGTTGGAATTTAACTGCTGGTATCGTCTGGCCAGAGGAGAACTGGCCTCCCGACTGAGCCTTGTTTCTACCAAGGTTTTTTCTCCATTCTGTCACCGATGGAGTTTTGGTTCCTTGCCGCTGTCGCCTCTGGCTTGCTTAGTTGGGGACACTTCATTTCCAGCGATATCGTCGACTTGATTGCACAGATACTATTTAAACTGAACTGAGCTGGACGATGGCATCACTGAATTCAATAATGAAATGCCTTTAACTGAAAATTGAGTGCTTAATCTTGTCATTTTACATTATTGACACACTATTTTCCTATTTTGATATTGTAAAGTTGCTTTGACACAATCTGTATTGTTAAAAGCGCTATATAAATAAAGGTGACTTGACTGTTAATGGACTAATGAATGCATGCATGAGAGTTCAATCTTTTTCCATCATGTTTGGATTATTGTGTTCGTAACATTGCCAAATGTATTCTGGTTGTGGTTTGGAAAGTGAGAAATGCACTGGTAAAACATTAGTGACTCTTTTCTAACTTTGTGTTTGGACTATGCAAATACCCTTCTTTCCACAGGAGGAAAGAAGGGTAGGCCACACCATGTCCCCCGCTCTGATGGAAACAGCCAATCACAGCATGGAAATGGAGAAGCACCAAATTGCAATCGCCTCCTCATCGGAAAGGGATAAATGTACCTTCCCAAAAGACACTCCTTGTTCTGAGTCTCCGGCACATCCAGTGAGACAATAGCAGATCAACCTCGGTTCTGAGTCTCCAGCCTGTGAAGGTGAGACTGCAACAGATCAACCTCCGTTCTTAGTCTTGGTCCTGTAAGGGGAGAGACACCAACAGAAACCTCCGTTCGGAGTCTGAGTCCTGTCAAGGAAAGGACTGCAACAGATCACCAACGTTCTGAACCTCTGGCCCGTGAGGGAAGAGGCAATAACAGATACCAAATAAGTCCTGAGTCTCCAGCTTTGAGGCAGCAACAGATACAACCACGTTCTGAGCCTCCAGCCTGCGAGGAAATAGATAATCTACGCTCAGAGTCAGAGTCAGAGTCCAGCGAGACAACAACAGATGCAACACGTCCAGAGTCTCCATCCTAGAGAGATAAAGCGGATCGACCAAATTCTGAGTCTCTAGCCCAAAGAGGCAGAAGACACACAGACATCTGCAACAAGGTTAAGCTCCGGCGAGCAAACCTTCACTCCAAGGCACCTTTGCTTGCGTGTTCCAGGCTAAGGACCTTCTGCACCTACTCCAGGGCCACATCTGCGTGTTCCAGATTTTAGGACCCTTTGGTGCTCCAGTTGATCAGCATCCTCCAGCGCTTCGTGTTCAAGGCTGTCAAAACGGATTCCTGCTCCTTTCCCCACTGCATTGTCACCAGCACAACTAGTGGATGAAGTCACCGCCACCGGACTGCTCACTCGACCACAGAGAACGTAAATATCACTTGTCCAAACCTCTTCCAGAGACCTTGGCATTGTTGTATATTATCAGTATACGATGTATCTAATTTACATTAGATATTATATAGCTGATTGCAGTTGATAACAAATAATCTTTCAGGTATTTGTTTGATGCATAATAAGGTTCTTCACCTTACTTGTTTCAGAGTAGAGACAGTTTATCTTTCCAGATAACGTAGCTCTGACATAGCAACATCCAATATAATCACTTGCATTTTATGCATCTTATGCACTTTATTCTTTTTTTATTCATGGTATTCATTTAGTAGTTGTTGATTACTCTTGCCTATCTTTTGTTAATAAAATCTATTTCATTACACTTGTGTCTTCCTTGTGTTGATGATACAGAAAGAGGTTCTACAAGTTAGATATCCCACCAATCTTTCTTATGTGATGTACTCATAACCACACCTTAAATGACATGTGATCCAAAAATCATAAAATCACTGGTGACGTGAGTACCCATCACTACACAATTTCGCCTCCCTAGGTTGGCGAAAGCAAATTCACTACATTCTTTTGTCCTCACATTCTTTCTTGTAGCATTTCCCTCTCAGTCACACACCGGACTGAAAGGCTGTCAGGAAATAATACTGAATCCAGTAGCAAATGCAGCAAACAGTTTATTTCAAACAAGGCACAGAAAAATAAGACAGGATGATAAGAATCGTGAGTCGCAGTAGGATGAGCAGGCCTTGGCAGCGAGGAGACTGCAACGGGCTGGGCGATGACTGCTGAATGGAGACGTCCGGAAATCCAGAGAGAGAGAACGTGAAACTCCGAACAGGAACGAAACAGAGAGCAACACTGGACGGAACAAAACAGCAGCAGGTAAGCACACCAACGATCTGACAAAAGACAAGAGCAAACACTCCACATATATAGCAGTAATAACGAACTTCAGGTGTACTGAATAATTGGCTCCTCAGCTGAGCAGCGTTGCCCCAGCAACAAGCGCTGCCAAACACGTGACAAGGAGACAGACAAAACAAACAGGAATGAAGGCACAAACCTGTGAACCGTGACAGTACCCCTCCTCCTAAGAGCGCCTCCTGGCGCTATCAGAGGAACCTACCCGTCGATTGTAATCACCGATAAGAGAGTGATCCAATATGTCCCTTGCAGGAACCCAACTTCTCTCCTCCGGACCGTAACCTTCCCAGTCCACCAAATACTGGAATCCGCGTCCCCTCCGTCTCGAGTCCAGAATACGTTTGACCGAATAAACGGGTTCCCCATTTACGAGACGCGGCGGTGGGGGAACCGGAGCAGGCGGATTAACAGAGGAATGAAAAACAGGTTTTAATTTGGAAACATGAAAAACGGAATGAATTCTCCTGTACGCCGGATGAAGTTTGAGACGGACTGCCACTGGACTAAGAATCTTGGTGACAGTGAACGGGCCAATAAATTTGGGAGCAAGCTTACTACAAACGGACCGGAGAGAAATATTTTTGGAAGAAAGCCACACTTTTTGACCAACGACGTAGACGGGAGGCTTCGAACCGGTGGCGATCGGCCTGAGCCTTAGTGCGCGCACTCACCTGAAGGAGAGCCTGTCTGGCCTTCCCCCAGGTGCGGCGACACCTCTGGACAAAAGCGTGGGCAGAGGGAACCGCGACTTCAGATTCCAGACTGGGAAAAATTGGTGGCTGGTAACCTAAACTACACTCAAATGGAGATAGGCCCGTAGATGACACTGGTAACGAGTTGTGTGCGTACTCCACCCATGAAAGTTGCTGGCTCCAGGAGGACGGATTCTGAGAGACCAAACATCGCAACACCCGTTCCAAATCCTGATTGGCCCTCTCCGTCTGGCCGTTGCTCTGAGGGTGAACACCAGAGGAAAGACTAACACTCGCCCCGAGCAATTTACAAAACTCTCTCCAAAATTTGGACACAAATTGGGGCCCCCTGTCAGAGACCACATCCTTCGGGAGGCCATGAATGCGAAAGACGTGATCAATGACAGCAGTTGCTGTCTCTCTGGCGGAGGGTAATTTAGGCAGAGGGATGAAATGGGCCGCCTTCGAGAACCGGTCCACTACGGTCAAAACCACCGTGTTGCCCTGAGAGGGGGCAAGGGCTGTAACAAAATCGAGCGAAATGTGGGACCAGGGTCTCGAAGGGACTGACAGCGGCTGAAGGAGTCCCGCAGGGGGTCGATTGGAAGTCTTACAACTGGCGCAAACGAAGCAGGCCAAAACAAAATCCCGAGTGTCACGAGCCATAGATTGCCACCAGAACCTTTGCTTAACCAGAAACAAGGTGCGCCTCACCCCTGGGTGACAAGCCACCTTGGAGCAATGGCCCCATCGGATAACGTCGGACCGTAAACTCTCCGGCACAAATAAATGACTAGGTGGACAATCGGACGGAGGCGTTACCCCTTGTAAGGCAGAGCGGACCTTAGACTCGATCTCCCAAGTTACCATAGAAACAACAAATTTCTCAGGCAAAATGGACTCGGGAGAAGACAGACGCTCGGAACGATCAAAAATGCGAGACAAGGCATCGGGTTTGATATTCTTAGAACCTGGACGGTACGAGATAGAAAAATCAAAACGACCGAAAAAAAGGGCCCACCCTAGCCTGCCTGGAGTTTAAACGTTTGGCGGACCTGATGTACTCAAGGTTTTTGTGATCGGTCCAGACTATGAAAGGCACCCCCGAACCCTCCAACCAATGGCGCCACTCCTCCAATGCAAGCTTAACAGCCAACAACTCTCTATTACCAATGTCATAATTTCGCTCAGCTGGGGACAAACGATGAGAAAAAAACGCACAAGGATGGATCTTCTCATCTGAAAAAGAATGCTGGGAGAGAACCGCGCCCACCCCCACCTCTGATGCGTCGACCTCCACCACAAACTGACGGGAGGGATCAGGGGCAATAAGAATGGGAGCTGAAACAAAGCGGCTCTTGAGGTTGGAAAAAGCAGCATCGGCTGCTTCAGACCACCTGAACGTCGTCTTGGTGGAGGTCAAGGCAGTCAGAGGGGCGGCTAGCTGGCTGTAATTGCGAATAAAACGTCGGTAAAAATTGGCAAAGCCCAGAAACCTCTGCAGGGCCTTGCGGGAATCTGGGGTTGGCCAATCTACCACAGCCTGAATCTTTTCGGGATCCATGCGCACTCCCTCAGACGAAATGATGTATCCTAAAAAGGGGACAGACTGTGCATGAAAAACGCATTTCTCCGCCTTGACAAAAAGCCCATTCTTTAGCAGCCTCTGAAGCACTCGCCTGACGTGCTGAACATGATCCTGGAGAGAATAAGAAAATATCAATATGTCATCCAGGTAGACATAAATGAACTGGTCAACCATATCTCTCAGCACATCATTGACGAGTGCCTGGAAGACTGCGGGGGCATTGGATAGCCCAAACGGCATAACCTGATATTCAAAGTGCCCCCTGGGGGTGTTGAAAGCGGTCTTCCACTCATCCCCCTCCATGATGCGGACCAAATGATAGGCATTGCGAAGGTCCAACTTCGTGAAAAGGGAAGCCCCCTGCAACCGCTCGAAGGCCGAAGACATCAAAGGCAAAGGATAAGTATTCTTAACCGTGATGCTGTTCAGACTCCGATAGTCGATACAAGGGGGCAAGGAGCCGTCCTTCTTTTCAACGAAGAAGAACCCCGCACCTGCTGGAGAAGAAGAAGGGCGAATGAGTTTGGCTGCCAGAGAATCAGAAATATATTTCTCCATGGCCTCCCTTTCAGGAGCAGAAAGCGAATATAACCTGCCTTTAGGCGGAGATGTACCTGGCAATAAGTCTATGGCACAGTCATAAGGACGATGCGGAGGAAGAGAAGCAGCTCGGGACTTACTGAACACTTCCTTCAGGTCCAGGTACTCTGTGGGCACGTTAGACAGGTCCATGGGTTCATCCTGCAACACTGAACAAGACACAGATGAACAAGCAGAGACCAAACAGACAGCATGACAACGTTCACTCCAAGACAAGATACTGCCCTGTTGCCAGTTAATATGAGGATTGTGAAGACTAAGCCAAGGGTGTCCAAGAACCACAGGAGCAAGGGGAGAGTCAATTATCATAAAATGGATCTCTTTCTGATGGTTACCTGAAGTGGTCAGACTCACCGGCCCGGTAGAATGAGTGACGGAAGGTAACGCTTGACCACCGAGGGCATTGAACGAGATGGGCTGGATGAGTGGGATAACAGGAACCATCAGTTGGTGAGCAAGAGTAATATCCAGAAAGTTCCCTTCAGCTCCTGAGTCCAGCAGAGCAAAGCAGTTGTGATGAGAAGTGGCCCATTGCAGTCTTACTGCAGAGTGTGGAGGAGGAGAGTGGCAGATAAGGAGGATTTCTCAAAAGCAATACCACCCGTCAGTAACCTCGAAACTACTGATGGGCTCTGTCTTTTACTGGGCATTGAGCAGCAATGTGACCAGCAGCTCCACAGTATAAACACAAACCCAGAGTCCTTCGTCGATCCTTCTCCTCCCGGGAAAGCCGAGTTCTGCCCACCTGCATGGGTTCCGGATCGAAAGCGGGGCTGACCGTAGCACTGGGGAAAACTGGAAAACAATCGGTGCTCTCAGGAACCAAGCTCTGCTGAACACGTTGATCACGACGTTGCAGACGAGCATCCACTCTGATAGCTAGTTCAATTAAGCCATCCAAGTCAGTTGGTAAATACAGTGCAAAAATCTCCTTTTGAATACGGTCAGCCAACCCATGCAGGAACATATCCCATTGTGCCTCTTCATTCCACTTGCATTCAGCCGCGAGCGTGCAAAACTCAATGGAATAATCCGTAACAGATCGACTTCCTTGTTTCAAATCCGCCAGCACGCGAGCCGCTTCGCGACCGGCAACCGCACGGTCGAACACTTTCTTGAGTTCGTCAGAAAATGCTTGAAATGACGAGCAACATGGATGCTTATGTTCCCACACCGCTGTTCCCCAAAATCCCGCTCGACCAGACAGAAGCGTAATCACCAACGCCACTTTAGATTGTTCTGTGGGAAACGCTAATGGCTGGAGAGCAAAAAACAAAGAGCACTTAGCCAAAAATGACCGACATAAATGTGGCTCACCGGAATAAGAGGCTGGTGGTGGTAGACGTGGCTCTACATGACGATCGGTGTGTTCTGAAATGGGGGGAATAGGCAGTGAATCTGGCACAGTGGGAGATGCTGCAGCCTCGGTCTTCATCTGCTGCAGCTGGGCAGTTAACTCGGACACCTGTGCTACCAAGGCCTGGACCGCACGGCCGGTGGCGAAGATCTGCTCCTCTTGCCTTTCCATTCTAGCATTGTTGCTAGACAGAATGTCTCTCAACTCCGAAGCATTTGCTGGATCCATCTTTGGTCAGATCGTTATGTCAGGAAATAATACTGAATCCAGTAGCAAATGCAGAAAACAGTTTATTTCAAACAAGGCACAGAAAAATAAGACAGGATGATAAGAATCGTGAGTCGCAGTAGGATGAGCAGGCCTTGGCAGCGAGGAGACTGCAACGGGCTGGGCGATGACTGCTGAATGGAGACGTCCGGAAATCCAGAGAGAGAGAACGTGAAACTCCGAACAGGAACGAAACAAGAACACAGGGAGCCAGAGAGCAACACTGGACGGAATAAAACAGCAGCAGGTAAGCACACCAACGATCTGACAAAAGACAAGAGCAAACACTCCACATATATAGCAGTATTAACGAGCTTCAGGTGTACTGAATAATTGGCTCCTCAGCTGAGCAGCGTTACCCCAGCAACGAGCGCTGCCAAACACGTGACAAGGAGACAGACAAAACAAACAGGAATGAACGCACAAACCTGTGAACCGTGACAAAGGCTCATTATGCAGTTCATTATGCAGGTCTTTGTCTTCTCAGGTGTGAATCACAGCATTATTCATGATCAATCACGCCTCCTCGCATACAGCTTTTCTATACAAGAAGTGTCTTAGAAAATTTTAATCAATATATTGTTTTCTGTGAATGAGTGAACAGGACAATTTTCACATCATTTTAAAGCAAAAACTCTAGGCTACAAAATCCAGTTCTCAAAAGTCTTGTGAACAAATGTTCTGTATGTGTTTTATGGTCTTATTTCAGTGACTTAAATAATTTAGTTTTTCACTAACCATGCATAAATGTTGTTTTATTAAAAACACAATGATGTACCCCCACCACAAATGTCAGGGCATGTCAAAACTTCTTCAGGGCCCCAAAACACCCTCAGACCCCAGAGGGTTAAATCTTCTTTGAAGACCCATTTTTATTCTGTATGTTTTAATTCTGTTTAAGGGTGTAACATTTTTCATGTGTCCTTTTTTTTTTTGCTTGATTAGGTATGTTCTTAAGTTTGTTTTATATTTGTTGTACAGCACATTCTTATCCTATTCTTACTATTTGGGATTTAAGACAAGTCTGGGGCTATCCTAACTAGAATTTGACTTCTTCTTAAGTTTTGTCTAAAGAACAATCTTAAGAAAAAAAGATAAGAACATTCTTAAGAAGACCTTTTTTAGGAATACAAAATATTAACTTTTTTTCTTAAGTAAAAAAAAAAAAAAAAAAAAAAAAAAAAAAAGGCAGTTAAAAATACTTTTTTTTTCTTAAGAATGTTTCGTGAATCCTGTCCCAGGGCCTCAAAACCCCCTCAGACCCCAGAGGGTTAATTATATCAAGGGGCATTTATAATTCTGGATTGAGCACATTTAATCACTTTATTGTACACTACATATAATGTAACTGCTGAAGGAGTTGGAGAACCCTGAGCTAGACTAGATGTCTATTTACATTACATTAAACAGTTAAACAAAATGAATTCATTTGGACTGACAATTTGTTATTTAAGAGCAAACAATCTGATATTTGACCATTGTTTTATTATAAAAATTATATAGTGAGATTTAATAATTTCACTAAACAGTAATGAAGGTCAGCTAGTATGTCACTCCTCTGGCCTCTATAGATGCACTAGCAACCTATGCTATAGACTCTGGTCTTTAGCATTTTAGCATGCAATGTAATAAAAATGATGGCATGCAATGTAATAAAAAAAATAACTAATGAATCCTAACCCACAAAATGGGTATTTAATGCTTTAATTAAAATTGTATACTTTATTTAAATGTTAATACTTTTAAATGTTAAATGTTAAAATAATTGTTTAAACTAATTTCAGTTGTGGTCACAGATTTGCATATATTGACTATTTTATATATGTGGAATAAATAAGACATTTATTTGAATAGCATTCTCTATCGATACTTCACTCACACTGCGTTTGCTAAGACGCTATGGGGAAAACTCATTTTTCTCCGATGACTGAAGCATTTTTCAATAACGCAGTGTAACTGCACGGCCATTGGTTCGTGCAGAGAATTAAAATGAACCAATGGCTCAGAAGCAGAGGTTCACGAGCCTATGGGGACGAAGCCCGCCAGAGCCCGCCAGAATGGGCGGGGCCATCTGGCTATATAAGTGGGCATTTCACCATAGGATCTTCAGATTTCTTCTCCTTCAGCGACGAGGATCATCTCTTCGCTGATTCTGCGATCAAGAAGCCGAAGAAGGAAGCTTAGCCTGCAGCTCGCCGCCATAGAAGAGCCATGGGAGTGGAAGAATCGAGAAGCCTTCCCCTAAAGCGATCCGGCGTGCTAAAGAGCAACATTGTTTCCTACAGGAAACCTCCCCCGCTCTCATGTTTCTTTTCTCCCAGTCACCTCGAAGAAAGAAACGGCTAACTCGAGGGGCTGAGCGATCAGGCTTGAGTGATTTTCACACCGGCACAGCCCTGCATGTTTCACTCTCCACGCAACACTTTGATCTGCCAGTGTGTTTACACTGAGGATTAGTGCCTCTTGTTTGTCGAGTGGCTTAATCCTTCAAAGCAGATCGGAGCAGAATGATGTCACCTATGATTTACAATATCGCTGACAGCTTCAATTTGAGTGCGCCGCTTGGGCCACGGCCACGCTAAGGCTGTGCTCACAAAGACAGACAGCTCTCATTACGAGGGTTTGTGTCTCACTCTGCTTTGCTCGCGGTTCGCCTTCAATGAAGGCGGCCCCGCCCCTCTCCTCGTCTGCTACGAGCGGATCTGAGAGAATGCGCACAGCACCTTTGATCTGCCAGTGTGTACACCTAAGGATCTTCAGTGTCCCTCTTCTAACGAGTGGTTTGATCTTTCTAGGCAGATTTAAAGAAAATGCTGTCACTAGTGATTATTATCACTGACAGCTTCAGGGTTGGACGCGTCTGGCCCACGTCCATGCTGAGGCCGCGCCAACGGGGGCTGACAGCTCTAGCTGCGAGAGCATTGAGTCCAGCAAAGCACTAAAGCCTCTCTTATGCCTCCAAGCACCCCGTTCAAGTCTGGGTGCCGACGGCAGTGTGTTTTTTCACGGTAAAAATTAACATGGATTGACATGGAAATGTAGTAATTTCACAAAAAATAGATATAATTAAAGTCTACTGTGTTTCACAGGCTTTTTGGCTAGGTTTAAAACAAAGAAAAGTGCAGCTAAGCTAAGCAGGGCTGAGCCTGGTCAGTACCTGGATGGGAGACCTCCTGGGAAAACTAGGTTGCTGTTGGAAGAGGTGTTAGTGAGGCCAGCAGGGGGTGCTCACCCTGCAGTCTGTGTGGGTCCTAACACCCCAGTATAGTGACGGGGACACTATACTGTCAAAAAGCACAGTCTTTCGGATGAGACGTTAAACCGAGGTCCTGACTCTCTGTGGTCATTAAAAATCCCATGACACTCATCGTAAAGAGTAGGGGTGTAACCCCGGTGTCCTGGCCAAATTCCCTCCACTGGCCCTTGTCAATCATGGCCTCCCAATAATCCCCATCCACTTGATTGGCTCTATCTCTCTCTCCTCTCCACCTGTAGCTGGTGTGTGGTGAGCGCACTGGCGCCGTTGTCCTGTGGCTGCCGTCGCATCATCCAAGTGGATGCTGCACACTGGTGGTGGTTGAGGAGAGACCCCCCACATGATTGTAAAGCGCTTTGGGTGTACAGCAATACACAATAAAGCGCTATATAAATGCATCATTCATTCATTCATTCATTCATTCACTTTTAGATAAACAAGGCAACATATGCACTTGTGTCTTGTGGAGGTAGAAAAACAAAGTTCTTTAAGACCCGCAGGACTGTTTGTAATAAAGATTTAAATGTAAAAGGCACGAGAGCCGACTGTTTCTGTCAGTAGTAAGTTTTAATGTAAACTATTTGTGAAAAGTAGGCACATTTGGCCTCTCGATGGGAGCCTACGGACCTCCCTGAGAGTGTACTAAATACAATCTCTCAGACTAGAGCACCGTCTACGAGACAACTCTATGCCCTTAAATGGTCTGTCTTCTCCGCCTGGTGTACAGCCCGCGGCGCAGACCCAGTTTCCTGTGACATATCTCTGATATTGTCCTTCCTGCAAGAGCTGTTGGATAAGGGTTGTTCCCCTTCCACGCTCAAGGTCTATGTAGCAGCCATAGCAGCCTCTCACGCTCCTATAGCTGGTCAATCGGTGGGCAAGAACAACCTAGTTGTTCGTTTTTGAAGGGGTCTAGAAGGCTCAACCCGCCACGCCCCATCATCGTCCCTACATGGGATCTGCCCATGGTGTTGAGGGCTCTGAAGAGCCCTCCCTGTGAGCCTCTACAGTCCACTGACCATCGTCCCCTGATGCTAAAAACCGCTCTGCTACTGGCGTTAACATCGGTAAAGCATATGGGAGTTCTGCAGGCACTCTCTGTGAGCCCCACCTGCCTCGAATTCGGGCCCAGCGGCTCTAAAGTCATCCTGAAGCCAAGGCATGGTTACATACCTAAAGTGCTCTCTACTCCGTTCAGAGCGCAGGTAATAATAACTCTATCGGTGCTTCCTCCTTTGGAGCAAGACCAAGAGCTGAATTTACTTGAGTTACGTTGAAAGTTTATATTGAGCATTCCGCCCCGTTCAGGCAGTCGGAACAGCTCTTTGTACGCTTCGGAGGCTGCACTAAGGGGTCTCCGGTCACAAAGCACTTTCCAAATGGATAATTGGCACTACCTATGAGGACATTGGCGTATCTCAAAAAACATGGCCGCCATCGGCCAATGAAGTTTGAGCACCTATTAGACAAGGTTAATGGAGGTCGATCGGAACGAAACTCGGTGAGCATGTTCAACCCATGGCCCTAAAGGTCTGTAAGAATTTTGAAAGAAATCGGCCACTAGTTGGCGCTAACACGATTTTTTGGCTCTGTATTCACGTGGTATGTCACACATCCACACAATATGCATATCATTTGATAGATCTCATCATGATGCACAACTTTGCCTCAAGAACCATTGCTGTCAATCAAATCATTCATTAATTATTCACAAATATGTTAAAAAACCTACTTTTGCGAACTAGTCTGTTTCTTTGCTCAATCTCGATCAAACCACTGTAGTAATATTCTCCGGACTCTCTAGATCAATAATTATCAAAAAAATATTGAATTTTGTCATTTGGTTAGCTGTAACGGGGTCATTAAAAAAGGGGTGTGGCCAAATATACCCAGAAGCCTATAAAACCTAAACAAAAACTCAAAACTTTATGAAACTTGTTGAAAACATGTGTCAGATGACTCTTAACAAGCATGCAAAGTTTCATGGAGATTGGACCATAGGTGGCGCTGTAACAGTTAAAAAGGCCTCTAATACACAGTATTTCTATAGTAAATGACCTCAAATTGCAATAAAATGTTCATAATATTCACTTATACACTATATCATCATATCATACAATAGATATTCTCATTCTGATCAACTTTGCCTCTAGGATCACTGCTGTCAATTTGAGATTATTTATAAAAACCTACTTCTGTGAACTAGCCCTCAGTTTTCAACTCAAAATCTATCAAATCAGTGCAGTACTATTCTCTAGACTCTCTAGGGCAATAATTATCAAAAGAATATTGAACATTTGCATTTGGACTATAAACCGGTCATTTTATAATATGTTCTTTACATAGTGTACCCAAAGGCCTATGAATCCTAAAAGAAAGCCCACAAATTCTCAAAACGGTTTACAATGATGCATAATTTCATTCTAAACGAGCATGAAAAAATTTGAAGAGAGATTGGGCATAAAATAACACACTAATAGTTAGAAAAGGTTAAAACACAGTGTTGTATGAGAAATTGCAATTTATAACCACTAGATGGCAGCGGAAGACCACTAATGGGCTCATTCAACTAACTCAGTGGTTCTCAAACCTGTCCTGGGCCGTATCTCAATACCAAGTACGCAAAGTTCGGACTTTTATATAAAACATTTGAAATCACTTTTAGTCAAAGTTTACCATTTTGTTCATACAGACATATCAGTTTTTACAATTATGCCAGATTATGATAACAGTAAAACCTGAAAATGACATATAAACTCTTAAAAAGAGAAGACTTGCAATAAGTATTGTCACTTATCATTTATTTCAAATATACATCTCTGCAACAAAATGTGTGTGTGTGTGTGTAAATATGCTTACAGAGTATTAATATACCAGTTAAATCATTTAATGTCAGTGTGTGTGTGTGTGTGTGTGTGTGTGTATGTATGTTGTGTGTCTGTGAGCCTATTCTCCATTTTGGATGTGTTTAACCAGGGTTTTCGCGGGGCCTTAAAAAGTCTTAAATTGTACAAGAAAGTCTTAATTATGATTTCAAGAGGTCTTAAATTTGGAGACGGAAAGACCAGAATTGCGATATGGCTGAACATGACGATTAAACTTCAAAATGCTATAATTTAATTTCATGTTCTGTCTTTATATTTCAGCCAAAGGCGACACCTGCTGGCAAAAAAATAATCAGTTAACAGGTTAAACTAGTGCGCGTACAAGTTTCACTGCACGATTCAGTCTATTAAAATACATTTATAATGATCACATAATTTAAGATATGGGGGCAGAAAATGTATAGCCTATATTTATATCATTTCATATAGTTAATATCACACGAAGAGTGACTTTTTTTTCTCCAAAAATCAGCATGATTACAAATGTTTTATTGATTTTATGCAACAGTTCAATAAACAAGAAGTTAATATTAAGAGACTTACGTTTTAGACACCATATTTCCTGCTTTTGCTCTATTTCTCCAACAAAAAAATATTCCAAACACAGCCACAGTGCTGTTTTGTGTCTCTGAGCAACATGACGGTGATTCGTTCCTGAATGAATCAACCATTTAAATGATTTGGTTCAATCACAATGACTCACTTATTAACAGTGACTTACTGCCACCTACTGGCCGTTTTAATTTCACATTTAAAGTATCTTCATTTTTAAAAAATAATTTCAAACATCAGTTTTCAACGTTTTATGTTTCAAATATCAAAACATTATTTATGCATTTGTAACTGCGGGTTAGCATTCTGTGTCCCTCTGAGCTGCATTAAACAGTGTGTAAATACATCTAAATGCCACTTCAGATGCAATGCAAAGATACATTTTGTTGATACTGATTTAATTTGCTTGGTAACAGCCCAAATGCAAGAATTTGACTCAAAAGATGATGCACACTTTTAGAAAAAATGGCTTAAAGGTAAAAATGACCATAAAACTTGTTAGAAAAGACTAATTTCTATCACTGCTGTGAACTGACCACACAAAATATGAAGAATATCAAAAAAATTCAGGAGTCAGCTGTCCAGGGTAATCTTTTAGATATCAGCACAATAATAACACACTCAGCAAAATGACGTCTAATTACCGTTATCGATAAAATCCCAGAAAATATCAAGATATAATTTTTTGCCAATTTCACACACCCCTAATTCATGTTATTTAATTTATATAATAATTTATTGATAATAATTGTTAAAATCAATATTATTAATACTTTTGACTTTTTAAAAAAAAGTTTTTGTAAAGTTTATCATTTTACAAAACTTTTTGTTTTTGTGAAAACTTGTATCTGAATTGTAAATTACGCTTTTTACAGTCATTTTACAGTTTAATATGGTACTATAGACTTTGCTCTACCCTGCTCATATGGTATTCATTTTATTTGTGCAGGTCTTAAAGGTCTTAAAGGCCCGGTTTCACAGACAGGGCTTAGATTAAACCAGGATTAGGCCATAGTTCAATTAGGACATTTAAGTAATTTTTATAAACATGCCTTAGAAAAAACATTACTGGTGTGCATCTTGAGACAAAACAAGGCACTGATATATTTTAAGATCAGTCAGTGTAAGTTTCTTTCAGCTGAAACAGCTCAGACTTACATTTTAGTCTGGGACTAGGCTTAAGCCTTGTCTGTGAAACCAGGGGTAAAAGTCTTAAATTTGTGCTTAAAAATCCTGCAGAAACCCTGGTTTAACTCTCAGCCATACATCCAGTTTGGCCAAGACCACCTTAATGCTTGAACCCCGGTTATCGCTGCTTGCAGCTATATTTAAATATTATTATTGTTAAAACCACTAAATCATAATGGAACATGTCCCAAAACACACTACAGGAAACCATTATTTAAGGTTTTTAATGACTAAAAGTTGATGGTTTGTAATGTTTGTAATGGTATTTGTAGTGGAAACCATTAGAATTTCTGTGATGGTTTCTATTGTTTTTTTTCAGCAGGGTCACCATGGGTTTTGTGATGTTATTTGCCATAAATGCTATACATTGATTGCTGTAATATTGTGAGATAGTGGCTGTTTGTAGTTGTGGTGGCTATGAACATTATATTTATGTTATATATTTCATAGCCTATAACATTTAATAGGCTATGAAATATATAACAGCTTTTAATTTAAGTGATTTTAAAACAATCTTCACATAAACTATAAATTGTATTTGCATAAACTATATTGGTTCATTTTTATTCAAGCTACAAAAGTTATTCAGCGACTAGAGCAGTCGAGTGATTTCTCTTTTTCTTTTGTTCTTTAAATTACATCAATGACAGACTTCAGCAAGTTTCACTTTAAAAGCAGCACTGTTTCTTTAAAGGTGCCATAGAATGGAAAACTATATTTACCTTGGCATAGTTGAATAATAACAGTTCTGTACATGGAAATGACATACCGTGAGCCTCAAACACCATTGTTTTCTCCTTCTTATGTAAATCTCGTGAATGCAAAAGACCACTGAAAAATAGGCGAATCAGAACATAACACCGACTGTGACGTTATAGTCGGGATCACTAATAGTTACGCCCCCAACATTTGCATATACCCGCCCATGTTCTATGCCAGCCGGACCTGCACAGCCGAATCATCAGATGTTCTGCAGGTATTGTGAAGAAACAAGCGAGGACAACAGCAAAAATGGCAGATCATGGAAATAAATGTTATGTTCCAGGCTGTGCAGGGGATGTGAAGTGCAGGGATGGGTTGGTGTCTGTATTCAGAAAGGCACGGTAAGCAAAGTGGTCCTGAGCACCTGTGAAACTAAAAAGCGATCGTGCATTCGAAAGCAGTTTCAATGCCCCGCATATTAATAGCGGCTCCCTGATGCCCGCATTTTATTTACAGTATAATTACCCAACGATATAACTGCGCGAGAAAGTATTGAAATATATATTTTCCCTGTGTTTCCTTCCTGCTGTTTGAGCTACTGAAATGAGCTGCACTGTGAAACAGCCAATCAGAGCAGAGCTCAACATTATTATTCATGACCCTTCCAAATAAGGTAATAACAGACTATTTCTTTCTAGGGACAAATCCTAGGGTTGTAAATGGACATGTAAAACCGTTTCTGGAGAATTTTTGCCCTTACCTAAGCCACATACCTTCTATGTAGATATCAGAGAACAATTTAAAATATTGTATCAATGCATTCTATGGCACCTTTAAAAGGTTGACTAGTTGACTAGCCCTGCTTTACAGTGTCGCAATTGCTGTCTTTTTGCAGTAAAGGACCTGTCATAGTTTAATGAGTGGGAAGATGACATGAAGCGACGCGAGGTTAGCTACATTGATGTCTATCTTTTTTATCCCGTTTTAACATGGATTTCTATGAAGACCAGCCGTAGCTGTCGAGCAAGATGGCAGATAGCAGCGGCGGCACATAATATCCGCGTTCTGATTGGTCAGATCGCTTGTCAATCAAGCTCTTTGTGAACGGTCAATTGTTATGGTCCAACATCCCTGACCGAGATAAAAAAAAAAACTTTAAGACCATTGCACACTCAGTCCGAAATTTTCGTATGCGTTTTTTCGTATTTGTTATCCTAAAAATTTGTCACGCACAGAAACCTTGCACACTGAGTCCGATGTGTATTAATTAATTTGTTGCGAAAAAATTTGAGGATGATTTTGTTTTCCTATCGTTTCTTAAAAAGAGAAGAAAAAAAGGAAATATTGGGTCCATCCAATCCTGAGATATAGAGAGGAAGGAGAGTTCCCCCTCCTTATTAAGGATTCAAAGTTTACTTCAGGATGTCAGTGGCTCAGTTTGATGCTTTGCTAACGATACTAGAGCCACATATTAAAAAGAAGACCACCAATTTCTGCGAACTCAGTGTGCAAGGATCTTAACAGTGCTTTGTGCTGCGAGACGAAGTGGATGAACTTGACAATCGCCATTCTGGATTTTGGTGTTCGCTTGTACGGTGGCTCTGAATTGTCAAAACACCTTTCAAAATGCTTGCTACAGATGCGAAAAATGCAGAAAATCGAACCCGATCCACATTTTTTAAATGACGGACGAAAGTTTCGGAGGCAGTGTGTAAACGTGATTGACACAGCATGAGGTCGTATTTATTTTTCAACGGACGAAAATTTTGGACTCAGTGTGCAATGGCCTTTAGCCTATAACTAACAGAATCCTCAACTGAACAAACAAAGTCCTTTAAGACACAAAGATACATTCATTTTTTAAAAAATAAATAAAATGAGTAATACTTTAATTTGCTCCATCAGTTGTTTCAAAAACTGTAATGCAGCCGAGCCAAACACATCCTCATACAGTGACAGTAAATAAGTCATAAACATAATTTTCAATATGTTTTATATTATCACACTATCTGATGTTCAGCAAAATACTTGAATAACATGCTTTTCGTCCTCTTGAAAAATTACAAGCATGAGCAGTATCAACAGCTCATCGGTTCTCAAATCGGATATGTCCAAAAGAAACCGTTCTCGGTTGAGTGTACCGGTGATCCGAAAACTGTTGCAACCAATTGCAACCGCACTAGCAGTGGGCGTGTACATTCATTAGCTCCTGGCACCAGAGCCGGCGCCAGCGCAGCACTGATGAGGGGGCGGCTGAGGTAACGAAAGGGGGCGATGACGCAAAGTAAAAAAAATTAATAAAATAAAAACATATGTGGCCCCTTCACGTATTTGTCGGACCGTAAACAAACCTGCCCGCGCTACTACTACAACTATTAGAATACTGGGTTCACACACAGATAGTGTTATGGTCGCGAGACAGGTCAGTGGAAGGTTTTTTTTTTTGTTTTTTTTCAGTGCTGTGTTTTAGAATGATGTATTATGCGCGGAGAAGCTGCTATAAAAGACAAGAGCGGCAGAGCGCAGCATTCAAATTCAAAGACATCCGTAGCGCATTTACTTTGAAATACAATGGAAAAGTACCGCAGTGGAATGAAAAATGTGTTCTGAGTGAATGACCCTACTAAAAGGTAGCCTACTTAGCAAATACAGATGGCAGAGTATAATAAAACAAAATCGCATCAAATTCGAAGATCGGACATCCAGGAAATAACATGTCTTAGGGCAGCAGTTTTACCACAAATACAGTCAAATACCACCACAACCACCAGAAATACTTAATTGTGTATGTTTTACAATGAAACACAAGCTTATTGCGACCGATTCCCTGACATAACACATTCATTGCGGCCCATTTAACAGATGCATCATTTTAAGTTTAACAAATTGAACAGCATCAAACAATACAGCAAAATAATCAACTAACTACGATAATCTAGCCCTCTATTAAAGCTTAAAAAAATATTTCATCATACCTTTAGCTTAGTCAGTAGTGCTGCATAATGCCTGCATTTAGTTGAACCACTTGCGCGGGAAGTTTGTGTGTCAGATGTAACAATTAATATGCGACTTTATAAAACAGACTGTCCTAAATTTTTGCTATAGTAGCATCATATTAATGCTAGAAAGCCTATTAATTTGGCAACTGTGTTTTTTAAATAAACCATTATATTTCATATATAATGCCACCTCACGCCCCCCCCCGTGGCGCCGGCCCTGCCTGGCACGCTGCAAACATGCTCAGTTTATCAGCTGATCTGCTCGTGCTCATCATCAGTTCTCTTTTCACAGCAGTTCAGTCAGTGTACTTGTTGGAGTAACTGAATAACTCGGGATATTGGTTTATTTCGAGTCAGAGGGAGTGTCAGGCATGTTAAAATGGTGAAAAACGTAAGTAATTTGTGGAATAGTGCTTACTGGTGACGCGAACCGTTTTAAACAGTTCAGTCTGATTTGGTGAACTGGTTCGACGGGTTCACTAAGAAGAACCAGTTAAATAGAACGATTCATTCGCGAACCGGACATATAGTCTCATATACTCTGCCAAAACAAAACTTCTGTCAGGACCACTATCGTCAAAGGTTACTGACAATTAGCATACAGTTTGGATTGGCGGTATGGTTCTGTTCTGGGCAAGAACTCCCTGCACATCCATGCAGTCTAGCATGGATAAGAGAAAGGAGAGCAGCAATAACCCCCCAGTGTAAACAGAACCAACATAAATGTATTGCAGATATCATTAAGGTTCAATAATTTAATGTAACATTTTAGAAATTGGGCTGATTCAAGGAGAATCAGAAGGCTGAATCCTGACTGACAAGAGGAGGAGTCGGGGATGGAGGTGGGTAATTAGCTATTGAGCAATGCGAAAGCTGGTGATAATACTGAAGGACATTATATACGAGGGCCGTGATAGGTGTCGCATCCCTATAGGTAGATGTGGATCAGCTGGGAGTCAGCTGATGCGAGCTTGACTAACGTAACCTGCCAGAACTGACGCTATGCTTGATATCTGTTTGGTTTGGGTTTTCATGTCCATCGTGCTGAAATTATGTATTTTAAAGCAACTTCTGATATATGGTTTTCTGAATGCACACATCTGAAGCATGCGCACAGAAAGCGGCTGTCACATGGCATGTGAGTACTAAACTAAGTTCTTAAACTGTCAAATACACACAAGTTTATGTTAAAAACACACATAAGTTACAAAAACACAGTCAGTTATGTATGTGAAGGCAAACATGAATACCGCTTTTAAATGCTTTGGCGTGAAGATTAACATGGCGGATTGTGTGCGGCTCACTCAGGGCGGGGTCTCTGCTAATACGGCAGGGTCAGTTAACAGTCGTGGGCGGGGCCTGTAAAATGTGATGTCAAATTTTACGGATTCTGCAAACGGCTTGTTCTGAGACACTGCTTATGATTTATGGGGATTAAAAAAAAGGAGCGGGTGTATTTTTTATCATTATAGGGTGGTTGTGTATACACTGCCAACACACATTTATGTTCAAACAACATGTAAGAGTGAATTTTGCATAATAGGTGCCCTTTAACAGACTAAACAGTCAAAAAAATAAAATAATCATAAAAGGTCCTCCTACATGGTTATGCCAGATTAAATTTCTTGGAAAAATAACAACTTTGTGACATTCACTGTTACTTCGATCTTGAGCATTGCTTGCTTCTGAAGAGCAAATACAGTATTCACTGTCCATTATCAAACAATGTAACTTTTTCTAATTTTAAAGACAATCTGTACAATATGTTAACACACACATGAATAAATGCTGTTTTTACCTGGTCTCTGTAGTAGTTCTCCATGGCCTCAATCTCATCTTTGTATTTGCGGTAATTCTCCTGACGCAGTTCTTTAGTATATGCACGCTGCTCTCTCAGATGAGCCTTCTGTAGTTCCAATCCTTCTTCAAAAATCTGCTTGAGCTTCTGAATAAACACACACACACCAAAATGTGCATATATTGTGTAAAAAACAACCAGACTATAAAAATACTTAAAAAATAAACATTGTTATACTGTGTTCTCTCTCATTTTTTTCTTGCTAAGCAAAACATCTTCTACCAGACTTGTACAGCATACGCACAAAATGTGGTTACATCATGCAACTGCATTCTTGTAACTTTGAGGTGCTATTTGACTTTGTAAGACTGTCTGTATCAGAGGTTTTCATAATCTCTAATGCCAAGGATCCCCCTTTGAGATCAATTCTTTATTAGACTTAAATATATTATATTATGAATGCAAATTGAAGCATTTCAAAGGAGATCTACTAAATAATTTTAAGAAATGTTTTATAGTCATTTAAGCCTCTCTGAAACACAGAAACACAAACACACAAATCTGTTTTCACTGGCACACAACATCTGTGGTGGGCATGGGCGACATTAGGGGGGGGGCAAGGCGGGGCAGTTGCCCCCCCATAACGTCAGTAATGGAATCTCTGATGTCAGCCCAGGCCCGGTTGTACGGGGGTACTAGACGGTGCTACATACCCTCAAACGAAAGCAAAAGCAATTGAAAGATCTGGCAAACTATCTAACGTGTTTTTGCGGCATTGAGCAATGTAGCCAATCAAAGACATATCTGTTGATTTCTTCAAAGCAATGGCCAATCACAAGCGTTAGAGTTTTCAGAATTCACACACCGCTGAAAGAGTCGGAGTTTTGCACGCTCGTGAATCATCTCATGACTAACTAAGTGCAGACGTGATGTAAATAAGAGATTTATTGTGTAGTTTAGAGAACTTGATTATAACGGAACTTTGTGAGATTGCGATGAACTTTGATGAGTGATTCTTTTAGTGATAATAAAGGGAGTGCGCTTTGTGTTTTCTAGGCTATAATCCATTCAGAATTTGAATAAAACTTTTGTTTTTCGGACACATACATGCTGCAAAGTTTCGGGAATGATGCTGATTTATTCTCGAAATATCAGTGATAAGCAATGGATGGGACAAAAATGCCTCAGTGATTTATTCTGGAACCGGTCCTGGCCAAATTTCCACAGACAGCGCGCGTTCTGAGCGAGATCCAGTTCATGGACTAAAAGCGTGTGTCAACTTTATTGAGATCGGGACATATCAACCAGTAATTTCATTTCCAGTAACGGACGGTAGAAAGTTCAGAAATTAATGGTATGCGATTTATGACAGAATAGTCCCACAACTGATCGTTTATTTTTTCCTCGCGTCTCACCATAATGAAGCATCACCTCTTCAAGCTTAAATGAAAAAGCGCGCACATTTCTGGTTAAAAATAAAAGGCCATCAACTGACACTTAAAACGGGAAGCATCGCCATTCAAATCGGCAGCAAGGGTAAAAATTCCACAGTTTAGTAAACGCAGGCAACCTCTTTAAGTTATTCTTCACTGCGCTGTATTGACACAATATGTTGCATGTAGTAGCGCATTTAAATAGTAGTCTATCCAAAAAATATATATATATTTTTTTTTTTTGCTTTTTTTTCTTGCCCCCCCTAACTTGAGAGTCAAATGTCGCCCATGGTGGTGGGTGTGTAGTTGGAAATGTCCCAGAGTTCCCTTTCGTTTTTGGTTCAACTTGACATTGCATCAGTAGCTGGTGCTATAAAGGAAATACCTTTCTCTGAAAATACTGAAGCCTTATTGAATCAGCCAACTGCATTCAAGTGCGCAGAATGCAGGCTGGCACTGAATCTGACATTGCCTCAGAACCTTTCTCCTTCAGACAGCTGCTCTGTCTGTGCCCATGCTAAAGCAGTGCTGGATAAATCAGACTGCCCTCACTGCAAAGTGATGACTGTCAGGACTTTCCACCTCCAAATCGATCTCACCACCCATGGTCTCCCAAAAGATTCCTTTGCTGCCATTACAGAGTTACAGAGGAAGAAGCAGCGGCACCCAGATGTGGACTATAAGGACCAAGCTCATGAGCTCAAGTCAGCTCAAGTTTCCGCATTCCTCTCAAAAACGCAGTTTAGTAGTCAACCAAAATGCTTATTATCATCATGTGTACCGCCGCCGCAAGGCCACGGTGGTAAATACAACTCAATCACATCTGAAACTTGATCGCAAAATCAAGGGATGGTTGACACCATAAAGCTGTAACTGTGACATTTTCACTTGCAAGTAGAGAAATCGTTTAATGTTCCAGGTATTTGACCACGGATAGGGTAAAATATTACAGTGACGGCAGTGCTTGAAGAGTGCTTACTTTTTACTGTACAGAACGAGATATTATTTTAGATAATAATTATTTTAAAGGGGTCATATGATGCGATTTCAAGTTTTGCTTTCTCTTTGGAGTGTTACAAGCTGATTGTGCATAGATAAGATCCCTGAAGTTGCAAAGACTAAAGTCTCAAAACCAAAGAGATATTCTTTATCAAAGTTAAGACTCTGCCACGCCCCCCCTAAAACGGCTCATTCAAACATGCCCCCACATGTCTACGTCACGATGTGGAAATATTTGCATAAGGCGTGGTTTCAGTAACTGCAGTAGTGTTGATGCAGCCATGACAGGGAGAAGCTGTGTGTTTCTAGGCGAAAGCAAAAGCACTTTATTTGGCCTTCCAAAAGTAGAAGCAACAGAACAGCAACGCATTTTATGGACGACCGTTTCGTGAACCTAGGAGAGGAGGTAATTCTGACTTTGCTATGACAATCTGGCGCTTCTGAATCAGCGACTGTATGTATGTTTTGTTATTAGTTGAAGTATTTGCTATTGACTGTTCAAATGCGGAGTTTTGCGCGCCGTGTGTGTGTGTGTGTGTGTGTGTGTGTGTGTGTGTGCGCTCGCGTGTGTGAGAGAGGGAGACACGGTCACACAACCGCGGTGTTTGTGTGTGTGTGTGTGTGTGTGTGTGTGTGAGAGAGAGAGAGAGAGAGAGAGAGAATAAGAAAGCGAAAACTCTCAGAGAGAGAGAGAGATTATGAACTGGAAAGTCATGATCCACTTGAGCTCCTAAATTTTTTGCAATCTTTGATCTCTAGAGCAGTGGTTCTCAAACTATTGGTACGTGAGCTCCCTATAGTGGTACGCAGAGGAATCTCTGAATTAAATATAAATAAGGCCGCGTGTCCACCAAAGCATTTTTTTATTATTATTGTTTTAAATGGGAGCGTCTTTTTCATGCTGAGCACTCGGGCGTTTTTTTCTCGGTGCCGAGAGTTGAAGAATGTTCAACTTTGGGTAAAACTTAGCGCACATCACTGTCACTTTTTAGTCAGCTAACCAATCACAGTGGAGGAGGGGCGGAACTAATACCGTCACACCCTGCTTGTACTACGACTGAACAACAATGGAGAAGTTAATATTGCTTGTCTCCAAGTATTTGTCTTTACCAGATGGAATTGCCGGCGTACAATAATATTGTTATGAAAAATAATGCTTGGAGAAACATTTAATTCGCGATGCGTCTGCCATATTACTTCAGCGGATATTCCATATCATAGCAACCACAGCGTCTCAAAATACAAAAAACAAAAATACGCTGCCCTCTAAGCGCTCACAGCTGGATGTTTTCAGCTGGCTTTGGTGGTCACGTGGCCTGATTGTTGTTACTTGCAGCTACACATACAGCCTGTTATTTTTGATTTATTTTTTATTAAGTACTTTTTTATTTAAAAGTTAAATAAAAACTGTAACTTACTCTACTTAAATGTTAAGTACGATACATTTTCATTTAATCTTTAAGTACAGTTTTTTAACATTTAAGTAACATTTCACTTCAAGGTACAATATATTTTAATTTAATAATTAAGTTTTTTATTTACCTGGAAATAAGCACAGTGCAGTGTTAATGTTTAAACTGTGTATTTACAGTGTTTTAAGAGGCTGACAATAATAAACATTGTTATTAGAAATAAAACTGACTCAGTCTGTTTTTTTTTTTTACTGTGCATAGTGCTACTGCATTTTAATGTTGGTCATAATGGTGGTAATATTATCAAATATTTTCTGAGGTGGTACTTGGTGAAAAAAGTTTGAGAACCACTGCTCTAGAGTGAAACAGACCTAACAAAACATATATCAAACCGAAGAAAAAAGTGAGAGGGATATTATGGTGACCGTGATAGCTGTGAATTTCTTTGCTGCTTCTTCAACAAGGCAACTAAAGAGAACTGAAACAAACCAATCAGGAGGAAAACTGGATAAAGCAGAAGATACTGGAATCAGTTCACTTCCAAATCACAGGCAAGACTGAATCTGAATCTCCATATACACTGCATTTTGAAAGACTATTATAAATTAGTGAGACAGAACTAAAAAAGTTATTTTAGTTTACTTGAATTATAGTAAAGTATAGAAAACTAGCAATCTGAGAGTGACAGTTACAGAAAAATAAAAAAACAACAACAACAATGGTAGCATTGCAGGAGAGCCCCTCCCCCACTCCATCACATACCCACAGACTGTCAAGAGTGCAAAAGACAAGAAAGCCTATAAATACAGCCTGCTGAAGAACAACCCAGAGACCCTAATGGCAGACGTTTCGCAAAAAGGGGACAGAGCCATCATCACTAATCTGCTCCTCTACACAACAGACTGCAAGCTTTGGCACAAGGTCATCTGTAAATACTACAAAAGTTATAGAAAACTAGGCATCTACAACGGCAGACAAATCCAAATTTATGAAGAAAATGACACTAACAAGGCATTTCTAACTGTAAATATCTACCATAATGGAACCATAATGTTCCAGGGGACTGAAGCATGTCTCAGCTCTGTCCAGGCAAACTTCACCAGCCTAAAAGCTCTGGCAGAGGCTGAGAAACAAACACAAGGAGCAAACAGTGATGCTGCAGGAGGCTGTGACACCCAGAGCTCAAGGGAGAGGCTAGAGGAGATGGAGCTCAACCCTACTGAACACGACCCACAGCTGGAACAGTCTGTCAATCAGATCAGAAACAGCCTCTCCCTACAAGAGGTAGAGCTGGTGGAGCTCAGGGAACTAACACTCTCCCATGCAATATCCAGTGAACGCCTACAACACCTGGAAAATAAACTAAATCACCTCACACGAGACTTTGAAGCTAGTGTCGAGGAGCTAAAAGGAGAGATATTCAAGCTGCAGCAAGATAGGGAGACCCTGAATAAAGAACTGAAAACAGTCAGGCAGGAGCTGCTGCTCCGAGAAGGAGAAATACAAAACCTGAGAGAACATACAGAGAGCCTCACACACACCTGTAAGCAGCGGCCCAGCTCTCCCACCAACAAGACAACAGCAGCCCACAGTCCATCACCTGAGTCCAGCACCACAGCAGCAGCGCCACTGACACCACAGGCAGAGGCCCCCGAAGGCCCCCAAGAGCAAGGGAGTGACCCACAGAATGCAGAAGTCATCATCTTAATAGATTCAAATGGCATATTCATCAATGAAAAACAGCTCTTTCCTGGCCACAAAACATTAAAACTCTGGTGCCCAAAAACAGATATTGCCCTACAACAACTGAACAGGGAGAATCTAGGTGAACCCAACCACATCATCATCCATGTGGACACGAATGACCTACGGGCACAGCAGGAGCGAGTGGCAGATTCAGTGACACGGGTGGCCATAAAAGCAACACAAACCTTCCCGGCTTCAAAAGTTATCTCCACCATCCTGCCCAGATCAGACTTCCATCCTCGCACCATTCAAAGAGTAAATGCAGACATCTCACGTAGATGTGCTGGAATACCAAATGTTCACCTGGCACATCATCCCACACTGGACCTCTGCCATCTCTACGACCATGTCCACCTCCGTAAAGACAGTGTTCGTGTGTTTGCTAAAACTCCTAAAAATGTGGCCCTGGGCCGAACCCCTAGCAGCCCCCTAAAGAATGCTAGAGCAGCCACTACTCTTCAGCCAGTAAGACGCTTTCCCCCAACAGCAGCACAAAACATCACCTCTCCAGGCTTGGCTGAGCAGTACCCTACAAACCCTACCCACAGGCCTGCACCCTATGGCCAAGCCACTATGCACCCACCCCACCACCCTGGACCTGTACCTGTACCTGTACCTCGACCTGGACCTGTACTTCGACCTCAGCCTGGACCTGGACCTGGACCTGTACTTCGATCTCAACCTCCACAGCCTGCTCTCTACTACCATCAACCTACACCGCAGCAGCTGAGACCTCAGCAGCAGCAGCACCCTCCACCACAGGGCCCTCTCTCCTGGGACCAACATCAGCACAACCACAAAAGACCCAGAGCAGCTCCAGCGAGGAACAACAGAATCTCAGCAGAGCCGCAGCCTGGTCCACATCCACAACCCCACCGGCCCGAGCAGCAGGAGCAGAGGAGTTAAGCCCTAAAAGGGCCAAACCACACCAACCTAATAGAGATTAGGGACCTGCTCAGGATTATATGCACACGGCTGTTCCAGTAGTAGTGAGTAAAAGACATACAATATATGTATATATATATATATATATATATAAAAAAAAAAAAACGTAGATCTGTTTACACATGCACTCTTTGATCCTTGATACTGTGTTGAACTTAGGTTTGTATTGCTCTAGAGCAGGGTTCCTCAAATCTTTCCCTGGAGGTCCAATCTACTGCAGTGTTTAGCTCCAACCCTGATCAAACTCACCTACCTGTGATTTTCTAATGATCTTGAAGACTCTGATTAGCATGCCCAGGTGTGTTTGATTAGGGTTAGAGCTAAACTCTACAGGAATGGTCCAGATTTGAGGATCCCTGCTCTAGAGCAATATTAAGATTGTTGAATTTTTACATTTGTTGACAAAATGAAATCATTAATTATTACAATGTGGAACATACAAGGTATTAACTCATTCAGTTTTGGTAACAAAACCCAAACCTCAGATTTCAGAAAAAAACATATCAGATATGGACATAATAATACTACAGGAAACATGGTGTAAAACTGATGAAGTCACTCTTTGTCCCCCAGGATACTATGAAATATTTTTATCCTCTAGAAAACATAAAAACATCACACGTGGAAGAGATTCAGGGGGGATCATAATCTGGCACAAACAAGAAATTTACAAATACATCCATACAATTAAAAAAGAAGAATCACATATCTGGCTTAAAATCAACAAGTACCTTACCCAAAGCACTAAAGATGTTTTCTTATGTGCTCTCTATATTCCTCCCTCTGAATCTCCATACTATAATGAGGACATCTTTGAATCTATCCACAGTGAAATTAACCACTTCCAGGCCCAGGGAAGTGTGTTGATCTGTGGAGATCTAAATGCCAGGACAGGATCTCTTCCCGATTACACCACAGATAACGGGAATAACTACATTTTTGGACAGAGCTTCCCACAAAACATTGTAAACTTCCCAAAAAAATAACTCTGATGACCAAGTGAATAAAAACGGGAAGCTTCTGATCGAGCTATGTCGAAGCCTCGGTCTGTACCTCGTCAATGGCAGGGTGAAAGGGGACTCTCTTGGAAGGTACACCTATAGTTCATTTCATGGTTGCTCAACAGTTGATTACATGATCACAGATCTAGATCCATTCTCTTTCAGAGCATTCACAGTCAAACCTCTAACACCCCTATCAGATCACAGTCAAATTACTGTTTACCTAAAAAGGACAACAAATACGAACATACACTCACAGCCCAGTAAGCTGTACAACATTAGAGAGAATTACAGATGGGCACAAAAAAATATGTGACAGCAAATGACCATCCAAAAGTATGCTTACTTATAGACAACTTTCTAGGCAGAATTTATCCTCACAATCGAGATGTGTCAATCTAGCTGTAGAGAACATAAATTATATATTTGAATATTTGGCCAATTTATCGAACCTCACATCCTCTAAGAAAATCCATAAAAGAAAATGAAAAATGGTTTGATTTAGGCTGTAAAACCATAAGGAAAAAATTAAGACAATTATCAAATCAAAAACATAGACAACCAAATAATGCAGATATACGCCATCAATATTGTGAAGAACTTAAACAGTATAAAAGTACACTCAGAAAAACGAGAGAACAGTATATCCAAAATCAACTAAAAACTATTGAAGAATCCATAAATTCTAACAATTTCTGGGACAACTGGAATTACCTGCATAAAAGACATCATGAACAAACAGCCATACAAAATGGAGACACCTGGAAAATTTACTTTGAACAACTTTATAGTGAAATTAAAATGAACCCAGAAAAACTCAAAAATATGAAAAAAATATTCATATGGAACATACAATTGATAAATATCAAAACCCATTAGACTACCCCATTACAGAAAATGAACTGATTGATAAAATCCAGGCCCTAAAAAAACAAAAAAGCAAGTGGATCAGATGGCATCCTCAATGAAATGCTCAAGAACACAGAGCACAAATTAAGATTGGCCCTACTAAAACTGTTCAACTTAGTTCTGAGTGTTGGTCATTTCCCTGAAACCTGGAACCGAGGACTCATAACGCCCATATTCAAGAGTGGAGACAAATCAGACCCAAACAATTACAGAGGCATCTGTGTAAGCAGTAATCTGCGGAAGCTGTTCTGCAATATCATCAACACAAGACTTGTACACTTCCTTACAGAGCACAATGTCCTCAGCAAAAGTCAAATTGGATTCTTACCAAATTATAGAACAACAGACCACATCTTCACCCTACACACCCTGATCGACAAATATATTAACCAAAACAAAACCAAAATATTCGCTTGCTTTGTAGATTTCCAAAAGGCCTTTGATTCAATTTGGCATGAAGGTCTGCAGTCAAAACTTCTAGAATCAGGTATTGGGGGTAAAACATACAATATTATAAAAACAATGTATTCAAACAATCAATGCGCAATTAAAATCGGAAATAAACGAACAGAATTCTTCACTCAAGGGCGGGGTGTGAGGCAGGGCTGCCCACTATCACTGACCCTCTTCAATATTTACATTAATTAATTGGCAAAAGTCCTGGAACAATCAACAGCACCTGGCCTCACACTACATGACTCCAACAAAGTTCTTGCTGTTTGCAGATGATCTGGTTCTGCTGTCTCCAACAGAAGAGGGTCTACAGCAGAACCTAGACATATTACACAAATTCTGACAGACCTGGGCCCTGACTATTAATCCTAACAAAACTAAAGTACTAACATTCCAGAAAAGACCCAGACTTCAGGGAAAGAGACACAATTTCACCCTTGGTAAGACCAAAATTGAATATGCCACAAACTATACATACCTCGGGCTGAAGATAAATGCAACTGGTAAGCTAAATTTGGCTGTGAATGAACTGAAAGAGAAAGCAAGAAGGGCCTTTTACGCCATCAAAAAATATATCCAAAATGAAATACCAATTAGAATCTGGCTCAAAGTATTCCAATCAGTCATAGAACCTATTGCATTATATGGCAGTGAAGTGTTAGCCTGACTACGTCAGACTTCGTACTTACGCTCAATTTCAGTTCGCTTCTGTACTCAGTCTGATATAGCAAACCAGCTCCCAGATTATCTCCGGCTCCGCACCAGCCGTCCAACCAACGAACAGAGGGCGGGCTGAGAGCCGTGACGTAAACGCTAAGCGCCGAATTTAAGATTGTAGTTTAGGTTAGGGAAATCTAAAACGACAGCGGACATGGAGACACGGGATGCTATTCGCTCTGTTGTGGAGAATATTCCCGGCATTTGCCAACTGAAGCCCGAACAAGAAGAGTGTTTGGCTCACATTTTGAATGGAGGTGATGTTGTGGCCCTACTCCCGACAGGTTTTGGGAAAAGTTTATTTTATCAACTGTTACCGATCGTCTGCGAGAACCTGGGGAGGCCAAAATCCGGCAAGGCGATAATTGTGATTGTGTCCCCCTTGGTTGCCCTCATGGACGATCAGGTTAAGGAGGCAGCAAAACTCGGTCTGTGTGCTGCACAGCCATCTTCACTCCGGTATTTCGCTCGATGGTTTTGTTTTCGCCGCATACCTGTGTTTACAGCGGAAGTTTGAGCCGGCTGAGCCGGCGCATAACATACGTCATAACCAAACGTTATGTGATTGGCTTACGGGTACACCAATGATTTTAAACTTCAGAAAAGCGCCCCCCCCACGAGAAAGTAAACGCTTGTCAATTATGCCTTTCCAGACTCTGTCTACGAAGCAAAGCTAAGTAGCAGAGTTTGGTGTTACCAGGCTAGTGAAGTGTGGGGTCCTCTCCTAAATCACGAATTTGAAAAACGGGACAAAAATCTGATCGAAGCCCTGCATGCTGAGTTCTGTAAGAGCATCCTCAGAGTACAGAGGAACACACTGAACAACGCATGCAGGGCAGAATTAGGCCAATACCCTCTACTAATGCACATTGAGAAACGAGCCATCAAATTTTGGAAACACTTAAAAATGAGCAACCCCAACTCTTATCATTTTAAAGCCCTTAAAAACCATGAAGTGAACCCTGAAAAAAGTCCCCTGATTCAGATGGCCCTGAAGCTGCAAACACAAACTAACATGACTAACAACATCCAGCATCAGGACACTGAAACATCCATCCACAAAATTCGGCCCACCCAAATTATAAAAACACTAGAAGAAAATGATCTAACCTATTGGAATGAAACAACAGAAAAACAAAGTAAACTTGAATGTTATTTGGCCCTAAATAGAGATTACACAACTGCAGAATATCTGAGTACAGTGAAAGACTGTAAATTAAGAAGACAAATGACGAGGTACAGACTGAGCAACCATACTCTGACTATAGAGACGGGCAGATATCGACAGCACTGGCTGCCCAGAGAGAGCCGCATCTGCCCATACTGTACCCATGGGGAAGTGGAGACAGAGCAACACTTCCTTACCAGCTGCCCTAACTATGAAGAAATTAGAAAGAAATTTTATCCTAAATTTGAAATACTTTACCCTGACTTCAAAATGTTAAACAAGAAAACACAACTTCAATATTTATTAGGTGAAAAACAAGATTGTATCTTACTAGCAGCAATATACATTTAGGCCTGTCACAAAATGAGGGAGGAGTCAACAAATCAGTGATGCGCCCATAAACACACACATGCACGCACACACACACACCACACTAAATTTTTTATTGTTCATAGAAATCTTGAATTCGTAGAATTCATTTGTTCTATTTTGTTTAATTATATATACATGCATGTATTTATTTATTTATTTTTTAATTATTATTATTTAATTTTTTTTAAATACATATTTGTTCTATATTTAATGTAAACACTATGCTTTGGCAATACATTGTAACAATTGTCATGCCAATAAAGCACATACTGAATTGAATTGAATTGAATTGAATCGAGAGAGAGAGAGACACAGAGTCACATCACAGCGGAGTGTACAGCCCATCAGAAATCGTCTTAATCGCGGCTTGTTTGCAAACACATACGAGCATCATCACTGTGTCTGTCACACAACTCTGTTCCTCTCTCGGGCTTGAACTGATGGTTAAACTAAGGACACTATTAACTGTCTTTACATTTATTTTGAAAGCTAAAGCTCGCGATTACGGAAAGGGGCGTTACATTTCCGACGCGGCTTGTGGTGTTCGGCCAATCACAATGCACTGTGCCAGTTGGCCAATCAGAGCAGACTGCGCTTGTCAGAAGGAGGGACTTTGTAGAAAACGAAGCGTTTGAGAGAGGCGAGGCATAGAGGACCTACAATAATGAACAGTATTTGAAAAATAATGTTTTTTGATCATTAAAGCATGTCAACATATTCTGTTACACCAAATAATGATCTTTAAAAAAGCATCATATGACCCCTTTAATTTCAGATAGGGTGTTGCTATGTAGTTGCTAGGGTACCTGAGGTGTTGCTAGGGTGGTTTCTAGGGTACCCAGGGTGGTGCTAAGGTACTCTGGGTGGTTGCTAGGGTATTGCTATGCGGTTGCTAGGGTACTCTGGGTGGTAGCTAGGGTACCTGGGGTAGTTGCTAGGGTACTCTGGGTCATTGCTAGAGTGTTGCTATGCGGTTGCTAGGGTACCCGGGGTGGTTGCTAGGGGAGTTGCAAGGGTACTCTGGGTAGTTGCTAAGGTATTGCTATGCAGTTGCTAAGGTACTGTGGGTGGTTGCTAGGGTGTTGTTTTGCGGTTGCTAGGGTCCCAGGGTGATTGCTAGGGTGTTGCTATGCAGTTGCTAAGATACTTGGGGTGGTTGCTACGGTGTTGATATATGGTTGCTAGCGTACCCAGGGTGGTTGCTAGGGTACCAGGGGTGGTTGCTAGGGTGTTGCTATGCAGTTGCTAGGGTACTTGGGGTGGTTGCTAGTGTGTTACTATGTGTTTGCTAGGGTACTCAGGGTGGTTGCTAGGTTAGTTTGGATGGTTGCTAGTAGGGCTGCCCCCTAATAGTCGACTAACCGTTAGTCGACCAAGCCTCTTTTCTCTTCAAGAATTTTATTAGTCGCAGAAAAAAAAAATCCACACTGGTGAAGTCATGCAGTCCGTGACAGACAGATCGTTAACGGCTGGTCTATGGTAACACAGTACATCAGGCAGGACATCCAAGCGCTCACCTATCATTCATCGACCTCAAATATGGCTTATCATCTGAAATATGTTAGTAGCAGCAGCTTTACATGGCTGCTCAATATAATGTTAACCTAGAAAAAATGTGTGCTATTCAAGTGTCTGTGCGGAGTGTGGAAGCTGAAAAGTAGTGCTCACTGCAGGACAGATGGAGGCGCCGGTGTGCTCACTTGCTCTTAAAATACTCCCTCATTTTTGGTCATACAGATAAGAGTAATACATCTTTCGAATCTGTAAAGACTCTACGTTTATTTGTGTGCACAATAATTAAAATAATTAAAGTAAACAGGATGCGCTTTCTGCCGTCTTGGCCTCTGTGAACTTGAGCGCGAAACTGTGCTGCGCGAACTGTGTATACTTGCCTACAGATATGAAAAATATATCTATAGCGAGTGGAATGTCTACTTTCAAATGAACCAATTCAAATGGAAAACAATATTCTCAGATTATGTAATTCACATGAAACATGCATACAGGCGGATCACTGCGGAGATGATGAGCAGAGGTGGGTAGTAACGAAGTACATTTACTCTGTTACATTTACTTGAGTAAATTTTTGGAACAATTTTACTTTTAAGAGTAGATTTAAAGATAGATACTTTTACTTTAACCCGAGTATATTTATAACGAAAAAAACTGTACTTTTACTTTGCTACACTGGGCACGTTATGCAATTCATGTTAAGAAATGTGTAATTTATTCCAAGCACACTGTCTCTCTTATCTGGAACATGAACGATGCCCCATTCACGAATAAATCACTTTTTTGAGTCGATTCTGTTCAAGGCCTTGAACAAACATGCCTGCAAAACGGTCTGAATTGGTTCGCGAATCACTTTGGATGATTTGTTCAGTTCACGCACTGAATCTACTGAAGTGTTTTCTCATTCTTACTGGGAAATTTAAGGACACGGAGAACATAAAGACAGTCAACTGAGGCTAAATCTGCAAATTCTACTGTTGGCCTGCAATGAGGTTCTTTATTAGTTGAACACCGTGTGTGCTGTCTGTGAACGATTCCACAGGTACACATTCGATTTCATTTAAGTAATACTCTGTAGTAGGCCTAGTGGTATCGACTGTCATGTGAAATATGTAAAGTGAAACGAATGAAACTGTCGATCGCAGCATTTCATTTATAGTACATTTGCTTTATTACATTGCATCAGTTTCTTTTTTTCCAATCAGAGGTGTTTTGATTCGCTGTCTGTGAACGATCCCACAGGTATTCGATTTCATTTAAGTAATACTCTGTAGTAGGCCTAGTGGTATCGGCTGTAATGTGAAATGTGTAAAGTGAAAGGAATGAAATTGTCAATCACGGCATTTCATTTATAGTAGATTTGCTTTATTACACTGCATCAATTTTTTTTTTTCCAATCAGAGGCGTTTTGATTCGTCACCGCGGAAAACACTTGTTCAGTGTGTGCGCTCATTGACTGAATTCTGATGAATATGCTAGCATTCACAAATTCTCTCATCAGCACATTTAATAAACTGCAGAAAAGAGACTGATTGTAGACAGCTTCAGTAATTATAACGAGAGTTTTTGCAAAACTGCATAACTTAACTAAATGCACAACCGTTTTACACTGTGGAGCGCTTCTATGTTTCTTTACGTCATTTATTCCCAGTTTGAATAACCGTATGAGAATAAGTCTTGACTGTCTATTCTGTAAAAAAGAATTCATAAACGCCCCATCCTTTTCCCCTTTATTAGGCCTAATCAACATTAATGGTCAGCGATGACTAATCAGAAATAATTATTTTTTTCATGACATTGCAGCTTCACCCTTTAATGAGTTGTTTTTATAGGCTATTTACATGATGCAGTTTTGTTTAAACGTGTACACAATGTTATAACTTTGCTGTGTAAAGATGGCTTTTGTTGATATGTAAAAAATTAGATTGGTAACAGTCTAGTGATTGAAGTAAGTGGTTAAATTTGATACAAAAAACAAAATAGACTTAAGGTAGTTATAAAATTGCGAAATCAGTTAATTTCTGATGCAGATTATATATATATTAGGGCTGGGCAAGTTAACGCGTTATTATCGCATTAATGCAATAATTAATTAACGCCGACAATTTATTTAATGTGCGTTAACGCAGTTTTTTTTATTATTATTATGAAAGCCCATTGCTCACTAGCTCTGAATTCACATACAGACAAACCATGGGTCACAGGAGGGGTGGAATGTTGATCAGTACTGGCTTGGGATGGGTGTCATCACGCGTCTCAACCAATGAGAGCATTTGGGGTGCAACATGCTTGTAATCACGACAGAGAGATAGTAGTATACTATATGTCCAAATTTTGATTTATTGCCCCCTCATAAAAATACCATAAAAAATATCAGACCGTTAAGTAAGAGCATACTTGTCAAAATCTTGTGACAATACAGTTTAAAAGTTAGCTTTTATCACAAGGTAGAAAAGAGCAGCTCATCTAGCCGTCGTCTAAAAATAAATGAATATCAGGGGTTCCTTCATTAAAACAACAGTATCCAGCAGTAGTCAAAATCTACGTGGTAGTCTATCATTACAATTTAGGAAAGTTACCTAGCGTTTGTCACGATAGAAAAGTTAAAACAAAAGAAAAAGATTCCGACCATCTTGCAGCGTCCATCAGATAACTGCTCTCTGTGCTGTCAAAACTCAGAATGAGGTTACGAGCGCTGCGGTCAGACCGTGCCCTCCTAACCCTCCCCTAACACCGTAAGGAGAGACCAAAGCAAAGATTTAAAATAATTAAACAAAGTAATGCTTTAACATTAGAACAAAAGTTATTTTTAATAAATCATTTAAATTTCTTAATTAATGAAACCATTCAGCATTCATCCTAAAGCTTTTCACTTTAAAAATAGGTTAGCCTATAGGCTACAAATTTTCTTCTAAACAATCACATCTAAGGCACAGGCTTTTATTTTATTTAGTTATTCACACTTAATTCGCCTATTCCTTTAATCAGTCTTTGATTTTTGTCAAGTTTAAGACTTCTGACTTGTTATATAACCCAGACTTTTTCACTTTTAAAAATTAGGTTACACAACTTTTCTTCTAAACAAACGCCTCTAAACCGCAGGAAAATGTTGTTTGTTTTGTTTTATTTTATTTAAGTAGCATAATTCCTTTAATGGGTCTTTGATTTTGTAAAGTTTAACACTTCTGGCGTGCTATTGTAACAGTGACTGGGTCGGACACGGAGGTAAGTGATAACACAATGAGTTTATTTGACAGGCTGAGGATATATGAGCTGAGGATGGATACAGGAGGTGAGTAGAACCACTTCGGAGGTTTCCGTGGATAGGTTTGAGGGTAATCACAGTCTTTGTTATCCACAGGAATGAATGGAGATGGAGCCAGGAGAACTGGATTGCCAGGAGCACACACCACAGCGGGAGGATAGCTGTCGGCTGAGAACACAACTGGAAGTAGAGGTAGCAGGTAAGTAATACCAGGTAAGTAATAAACATGAATACTCAATATAAGAGATACCAGGAGCAGAGTCCACTTCGTGTATACGAGATCGGACGACTACTGAGGCTGTGGTGTGTGCTTATATGCAGGGCTAGATGAGGGTGGTGATGATGTGCAGGTGCATGTGATTAATACTCAGGTGAGAGAGATCGCTGTAATTGGCTGGGTTGAGAGCCTGACCGATCTGTAACAGCTATATAACCCAGACTTTTTTTTCACTTCAAAAATTGTTACACAACTTTTTCTTATAAAAATCATCAGCGATGTGGTATAACAGTTAAAACGCACGTATGCATGTACAAATATCTAACAGGAACGAAACCAAATGTTTTTGCTTCATACCGCGTAATGAATCAAGACAGGATTTCTCTTTGATTTTCTTGCCGTAAGACTTCTTATCAGTTGAAACAGACGTACAACGTCTAAACTTTTACAACATAACATGAAATGAAAGATATCGCGGCTCACGCATCACAATGAAACGAGAGGTTTGAAGATGGCGTGCAGAATTGTGACGCTGTGCTATAGGGTAGCCTATCGGTTAAAACACATTTACGCAGCCTACAAATATTTAACAGGAATGAAAGCAAATGTTTTTGTTTCATACCACGAAATAAAATCAACACAGTATTCCTCTTTGATTTCTCGCCGTAACACTTGTGGTGTGTTATCTATCAGTTGAAACAGACGCACAACGTCTAAACTTTTACAACATACTAAGAAATGCAAATATCTCGTCTCGCGCGGTGCAACGAAACGAGAACGGTGGCGATGGGTGTCTGGGATGAATGATTATTCAGTCATAACGCCTGTCACGTGTGTGTTCCCTAGGTGTTTCCTGTCTGCCCTTATTTGGTATATTTCCTGTCCTAGTTTAATCAGCGGTTATTCTAGTCACCTGTTTTGTATTAATCATCTTGTTTGCTCCTTTGTTTCCGTTCCTTTAATAGTCCTGTGTTTTCCATTGAGTTTTGTCTGCTGTTGAATGTCTTCCCTGCCTGTTGTCCCCGATGTTGATTAAAACCCGTATTTTGGATATCCCTGTCTCCGTGCTCCTTCATCCCCGCGAACACCTGACACCGCCATACTGTTTTTCAAAAGATTGTAAAACATCTAAAGATGTTTTATGGGGATTGTTTTATAATCATAATCTAACGAGTTTGGAGGGATCTGGCGATTTGAACGGTGGTGTTGTGTCAGACAAAGTTCAGTGATCAAAACAGATATTTCTTGCAAGATGTTCAGTGATCAAAGTATGTCCATTGCATCCTTTTTTACAACATGCACCTGCGAGTGCATCCGGTCCTGGTGAACTTTTTGCCTAAAGTTCAGTGATCAAAGGACATCCATGTTAACCATTTTATGGCATGCACCTGCTATTGTGAAGTGTCAAAATTTAGGCAAGAGGTCACTGACCGGTCAAAGGATGAGTATCTTTTTTAACCTTTTTTACGACACACATCTGGAGAACTTTACGTAGGAGGCATCTGGTGAAGTTAAAAGTTAGGTAAAGTTTAGGAAGAAAATATTTTTCTGATGAACGCAACGCACTTACACAGATTTTTCTTTATGAATTAGACCTAAATTAGACTAAAAGCTGTCGTCATAAGGTTGTTTGCAACAAAAGTACATCCTAAACAAGTTGCTACAAACGTCTCACAGAATCTTTACAGCAGATTAGACTTTCTTTCTCACTTTAAAAATGGTATTATTAACCATGATGTTTAAATGTAACATATTATTTTACTTTACTTTACTTTACTTTTAGTCATTTAGCAGACGCTTTTATCCAAAGCGACTTACAAATAAGAAAAAGTAACCAAAACTGAAAGTGAAAACTCTGTAAATACTAAATACACACATTGAAGAAAATAAAGAAATTAAATAAAATTGAAAAATGCATACAACAACATTTCAATACTAAACATAAATGAAAGCTAAAAACAATTCAAAATATTAAAACAACAAAAGATAAGAGTATAATAATGCTTCTAACATAACACTAAGCCAAACACCAAAAAACAACTACATGTGTACAGCCATACACATATACATATACATACATCAAAAAATACATTAAATATACATGTATATATTATTTCATTTTCATGTAGTATGAAGTACTAAATAACTAAAATGAAATAAAACTAAAACTGAATAAACAACCTATACAGACATCAACACGGAGCCAAGCCCACATGTTTTAAAACAACAGCAACAACTTACTTACACATAGTAAGAAATGGTTATACAAACTGAAATAGAAGTGAAACAAGTAGTAGGAAAGAGGAGAAATAAAAAGCGATACTTATATCCTTTGCCAGTGTCGCTGCCTGGTGGAGTCGCACGGTAGAGTCGATGGTCTTTACTCTTCGGTCTTCACACGACGGCTGCCACGACCGCTGCCACGGTATACTAAGCTTTTTATACCCATCTAACAAAATACTACTCCAATTCAGCTGCACACACTTTCCTAATTCATCACAACAAATGGCCAAGCAAGCGCCGACACTGACAAGGGACGCGATACACTACGAGACCAAATGCGATTTCAGCTCATCTCCACTTAGTAAACAAAAACAAGCATTGCCTAGCAACGACAACTGCCTAAACACTAATGAGACAAGTAAATACACTTATGAGCTGATTTGAACTTCCGCTGATAAACTGCTTCTCTCAATGAGTATTACTTTACACTGACTTCTGCGCTTGAACACACTTTCCTGATTCATCACAACAAATGGCCAAGCAAGCGCCCGACACTGACAAGGGACGCGATACCTCACCTCTATCTGAGACCTATGGACCTATCTGAGAGGTAAGACTCAAACCACTGGAGTGCGGTTCCTGAGATGCCCTTTTTCAATAGGGTAGACAGGAGGATCTGGTGGTTGACCGTATCAAAAGCAGCGGACATAAGTAATGAAGACTTGGAAGCCGCTCTAGCAAGTCTTAGGGCTTCAACAACTGAGAGCAAGGCAGTTTCGGTCGAATGTCCATTTGAGCGAGTCGCAGGAAAGTTAGGGTGGCCAAAAGATATGTGGGCCCTATTGTTACAATGTAGTCTCACAGGAAAGGCACAAGAAGTCTGTTCTGCTCTGACAATTGAATCTTCTCTTGACTATGACACAATTAAAGAAGCGGTTTTACGGGTGTATGAGCTTGTTCCTGAGGCATACCGGCAAAAATTTTGGCGATATGAGAAAGCAGCCAGACAATCATACGTCGAGTTTGCAAGGGAGAAAAGAATCCTCTTTGATAAGTGGTGTTTTTCTAGCAAGATAATGACCCTGGAACAATTACAGGAATTAATCTTGCTAGAAGACTTTAAGAATTGTGTACCAGAGAATTTGGTGGTTCATTTGAACGAACAAAAAGTCGCTTGCTTGTCTAACGCCGCTGTTTTGGCTGACGAGTTTGTTTTGACACATCGTACAGTTTTTCCCGCAGCGCGACAGTTAAAATTTGCTCTGAGTTCAAGCGATTCGCCAAATATGATGCCTCGTGTAATACGCCCTGTTAGGGTAGAAAACTTTTCTAAGACTACTCGTAAAATTAAACCTGTGAATAATGAGAGAAGAGGCTGTTTTTATTGTCTGAGCCCTGAACATCTGATTGCAGACTGTCAATTGTGGAAGCAGAAGAATTCGAAAACTAAGTGTAGCACTTGCTCAGTCCCTACCAAAATTAAGCACAGCTGATGTAGAAAGTTATCAGCCGTTTCTTTTAGAGGGCATGGTTTCTATATTCCCTGATGCTGAGTATAAGCCAGTGGTCATGCTTCGAGACACAGGGTCTGCGCAATCCTTTATTCTTGAGCATAGTTTACCACTTTCTGCTGATACCTACACTGGTTTTGATGTATTAGTTCGAGGTATTGAGATGAGCTGTATTAATGTGCCTCTGCCTATGGTTCATTTGAAGTCAGATCTTGTCAGTGGAGCTGTTAAGCTGGGTGTCCGTAAACAATTACCTGTGGAAGGTATAGACTTAATCATAGGGAATGATTTAGCAGGTGGCGAAGTTTTCCCTACCCCAATTGTAATGCATATCCCTGTTGTAAAAGAGCTGATTAACCTTGCTACTTTGTATCCTTCAGCTTTTCCTGCATGTGCAGTGACTCGTGCCCAGGCACAAAAATTCAAGGAAGTGGTGGATCTATCTGACTCTTTTCTAGTTCCTGAATCTGCCCCATTGGAGTGCACGCTGTCCGTAGAGCCTGGGCTTGAGTTTGATTCCAGTTCAGAGTCAAAAACCCCCTTAAAAGTGAGCAGAGAACACTTGGCAGTGGCACAAAGAGAAGACCCGACGTTAGTGAAGTGTGTTAAAGCTGCAGATCTTGGGCAAGCACCTAAATCAGGGGTGATGTATTTCTGGGATGATGGACTGCTGATGCGCAGATGGAAACCGGACATTGACGATGAGAATTGTCAGGAGATACAGCAGATAGTTTTGCCTGTTGGCTATCGCACGCATGTGTTAAAACTGTCTCATGAACACGTAATGTCGGGTCATCTGGGCGTGACAAAGACATTCTATCGAATTTCCAAATACTTCTGCTGGCCTGGTATAAAATCAGCTGTGTCTGCTTTTTGTAAAGTTTGTGAAGTTTGTCAACTCACAGGAAAGCCGAACCTTTCTTTTGTTTGCCGTAAGAGAGACAGTGCAAGAGTCTCTGGGATTTAGTCCAGCAGAGCTTGTCTTCGGTCATGTTGTGCGAGGACCATTAAAATTGTTGAGTGAACAACTGCTGGCTGAACATCCGACCCCTATGACTATCCCTGATTATATTCAGTCTCTCCGTCAGAGACTGCAACGTGCTCGTGAAGTGGCAGCACAACACCTTGTAACAGCACAGGGGAAGATGAAAGCACGCTATGACAAGAAGGCTGTTGTCAGGTCTTTTCAGCCTGGCGATTCTGTTCTGGCTTTGTTACCCACCCCTGGTTCTGTGTTCCAGGCAAAGTTTACTGGTCCCTACATCGTTAAAAAAGAAAGTGAGTAACACAAATTACATCATTGACACACCTGACAGTAGGCGTAAAAGCCGTGTGTGCCACATCAATATGCTGAAAAAGTATGTGACTACACAGTGTAAAAGTGAAACAGAGTGTGACAAAGTTACAAATGAAGAAGAGTGTGAGATGGGGAGTGTGTTAACTTCTACTGTTGCTATGGTTACCAGCTATACCATGGAAGAAGATGGACTGCGTAACAGAGAAGTTCAAGTTTCCTCTACACGATTACAGAATTCTGTTATTCTAAGCAATTTGAGGAATTTCCTTGATCATCTTGCTGAAAGTCAAGTTAAAGAACTGACTGAATTGCTGTACGAATTTCCTAATCTGTTTTCAGATGTGCCTGGAAAAACGACAATTTGTTCCCACGACATTGAGGTTGGAGATGCATCCCCAATTAAACAGCATCCCTATCGAGTTAATCCACAAAAGCGTGACATAATGAAGGCTGAAGTGGAGTATATGCTGAAGTATGGATTTGCTGTGCCAAGTCAAAGTCCCTGGAGTTCGCCCTGCTTACTGGTACCAAAACCTGATTCCACCTATCGTTTCTGCACTGACTATCGTAAAGTTAATAATATAACTAAGGCTGATTCCTTCCCGCTTCCTAGGATGGAAGATTGTGTGGATAGGGTGGGTAACGCTAAGTATGTAACGAAGCTAGATCTTCTGAAAGGATACTTGCAGGTGCTTCTGACTCCGCGTGCATCAGAAATATCAGCTTTTGTCACTCCAGATAGGTTGCTGCAATATTCTGTCTTGGCTTTCGGGGTGCGGAATGCTCCTGCCACATTCCAGCGTTTGATGAATACCGTGTTGGCAGATGTGGAGAATTGTGAGGTATACTTGGATGACGTGGTTATCCATTCACTTACCTGGACAGAACATATATCCAGCCTCAAGAAGGTACTTCAGCATTTGGCTGATGCCTCATTGACCTTGAACCTTGCCAAGTGTGAGTTCGCGAAGGGAAAGATCACCTATCTGGGTAAGCAAGTTGGCCAGGGGATGGTCAAACCTGTTGAAGCCAAGATAACAGCTATCCTTGAGTACCCTGTTCCCTTTAATAAACGTGAGCTGCGAAGGTTCTTAGGAATGTGTGGATACTACCGTGCTTTCTGCACAAACTTTTCCTCCGTTGTGTCACCACTAACTGATTTGTTAAGCACCGCAAAAAGATTTATCTGGACACCCAGTTGTGAACATGCTTTTAATGCTGCAAAAGATTTACTCTGTAGTACACCCATACTCAAAGCTTTCGATTCGGTGTAGAGCATCCTGTCTCTTATTTCTCTAAAAAGTTCTCAAAGTGTCAGCAGAACTACAGTGTTATTGAGAAGGAGGCATTGGCAATGTTGATGGCACTACAACACTTTGAGGTATACATAGGAGGTAGTGTGGCCCCTATAATCGTGTACACAGACCATAATCCGCTAATTTTTCTTGAACGCATGTCTAACTCAAATCAACGACTTATGCGGTGGTCTCTTGCTATTCAAGAATTCAATCTTGACATCCGCTACAAAAGAGGCTCAGAAAATGTTGTTGCTGATGGGTTGTCCAGATCTTAAATTTCTATGTAGTTGATTGTTATGACAATATGTGAGTGTTAGTGAATCAGTGATTGTTTATCATAAACAACATTTGTTGTTTATGATTTTGATGGTGGGGGTGTTACGTCCCATGACGTAATTGTTGTGTATGTTGCGAGATGGTCACATGTTTTTCTCTCCTCCCTCTTTTTCTCTCTCTCTCTCTGCCAAGCAGCGATCTAAATCATCCGCAGCTGATTGCAATTAGCGGCAGCGTGGTTTCTCTGTTACACAGTGTGCAACAGATATAAAGGAGCAGAAAGACACAGCTCGGGAGGAGTCCCTTATCCGCTATCCCAGAGACGTTGTTGTGGTTTTATTTGCTCTTGAGTAATTTGTGACATGTAAACCTAAAGTGTGGTTACAACGACGTTACTGTTGTGATTCTGTGTGAGTCTAGTTCTGTGAAACCGTGTAGGGAGTTGGGCGCCGATTTATTTGGGTTTATTCCCTTCTAAACTTTTCACCTGTTTTTCTTTAGTTAGGGAGAGAGGTAAGATTATTGTCTTTTATTTTGTTTTCTTTTGCCAGGGGAGTTATTTTGTTATAACCTTTAGAAAGACTGTTTTGTTTGTTATCTTGGCATTTGCCCTCTCCTGACGCCTTGGTTATTTAAGTTGATTAACTGCCCTGATATTGTATATTTTCAATATATATACTTTTGGTTTATGTTAAGCCCTTAAATAAATATTTGACAGAGGAAATAATTCAAAATAGTCGATAAGTCCAATTTATCAACACACCGGATGTGTCTGACGGTTTGTGACAAATATCTTACTGATACAGATGTGTTAAGATGTTAAGTATGTGTAAAACACATGTGAAGTTCAATATTACTGTTAAAAATAGTATAATAAAACGCACACAAACACACGCACTAAAACAACCCCTATAGTTAAACATTTAGACTTTTATGATGTCTCATACAAACCTTTTACAAATAAAAAACTTCTTAGAATCACACTGGGTATCTCTACAAGATGATGAAAAGCAGTATGATTAAACAACGATATAACTTTTGTTTTAACAAATAAGTTTTTAGATCTTTCAAACCTAAAACCGTGATGCTCTAAAGCAAGGGTTAGAAGCAGTCAAACGATCCTCTGATGAATGCAAGGTGGTTACAGAGATTTTCTTTATGAATTAGAGCTAAATTAGACTAAAAATTAGTTGTCATAAGGTTGTTTGCAACAAAAGCATTTCCTAAACAAGGTGGTACAAATGTCTTACAGAATCATTACAACAGATTAGACTTTATTTCTCACTTTAAAAATGGTATTATTAACCGCGGGGGTTTAAATGTAGCATTTTTTAACAGTATAATGTTTTATTTTATTAAAATAAAAACAACTAGTCTATATAGGTTTATTTGACTAAGATTTGATCAAATAACTGTTATGAGAAACATACAAATATTCGATAAGTCCATCTTATCACCCCCCAAACTGATGTGTCTGTTGGTTTGTGATGACATAAATATCTTACTGATACAGATGTGTTAAGATGTTAAGTATCTGTAAAAATAGTTTAAAAAGTCATCTTTTTTAGCTTTCATGTAGGATTCGTGTCCACGCTCAAATGTTTTTTGTGTAACAGAGTCCTGAAACAAATGAAAATAGAATGTGTGAAAGGCTTTTCTCTTTAAGATATTTGTAATGACAGACTAAAAGCTTTATATTGATTAAAACAATTGAGTTTATGCATTTCTCTTGAATATGTATACAGTAACCAGTGAGTACATGAACCAGTATTAATACATAACCTCATAAATTCAGCGTGATTCTATCATATTAATCAATAATATATATATAAAAAAGAAAGATTAAATTTATATACCATATCTGACTTTCTCTTCAAAACACAAACTTTCTTAAGATTTTTTTTAAACGTGTTGAACAACTGGTTTTGGGGAAAAAACGTATAGTGTTGTGTTTCTAAGTTAGTTAATCACGTCTTTAACTAAAACATTTTTTATTCAAACTCTCTCACGCACGCACGCAGCTTTTCTCAGACACCCCCACAAATTGCCAGCAACATTCTTAAGTTTGTTTTATCATACAGCTGTAGCTGAAACAATATAACGGAGTTATTTTATGCATTATTACAACTTTAGATACTGAAAGAGCTCATTAATCTGTTTAACTCTAAAAATGTGAACAATATCACTTAAGACTAATTTGACAAACAAGGGTACGCTCATAAAACAAGTCTGGAACTGAGCTAGACAATGACATCTCTGAATTCAATAATGAAATGCCTTTAACTGAAAATTGAGTGTTTAATCTTATCATTATACATTACTGACACTCTATCCCCAAATTTGATACTGTTAAGTGCTTTGACACAATCTGTATTGTTAAAAGCGCTATATAAATAAAGTTGACTTGACTTGACTTGGAACCGATTTGAAGCATTCTAACAACAAGTAGGCCTACAACCGCTGCAGAAAACGTATTATAGCACCGCAGTAAAACTCTGGATGTGTGATCGACCGACTTATCACATGTCCAACATATTATCACAAGGTCCTGCTTATAGTTTATGATGAAACTAAAAAATATAAGAACGCACAACCAAATCCTAATGCTATTTCACGAAATAACGCAACAATGGGTGCTCCATTTCAACATATACACGTCAAGTCTGTTTTACCATAAGTATATCATATTCTTCTTATATATATATATATATATATATATACACAGTGCCCTCCACTAATATTGGCACCCTTGATAAATATGAGCAAAGGCAGCTGTGAAAATAAATCTGCATTGTTTATCCTTTTGATCTTTCACTCAATAAATTCACAAAATTCTAACCTATCATTGAAGTAAAACAATTGAGAGTGGGGAGAAAATCTCATGATGAAATAAATGTTTTTCGCCAATGAATGTTGGCCACAATTATTGGCACCCCTAGAAATTCTTATGAGTAAAATATCTCTGAAGTATATTCCCATTCATATTTACATTTTTTAGCACACCAGGGTGACTAGGAGCATGAAATTGTCCAGCCATGACTTTCTGTTCCACAGGATTATAAATATGAGGAACACAAAGGTCAAATTCCCTTTATCATCCATCACAACGAGAAAAAACAAAAAAATATATTTCTGATGTGAAGAACAAGATTGTTGAGCATCACAAAATAGAAAGTGGCTGTAAGAAAAGAGTTAAAACGTTGAAAATCCCCATTTCCACCATCAGGGTAATAATTAAGAGGTTCCAATCAACTAAAGATGTTAAAAATCTGCCTGGAAGAGGACGTGTGTCTATATCGTCCTAATGCACGGTGAGGAGGAGTGTTTGAGTGGCCAAAGACTCTCCAAGGATCACAGCTGGAGAATTGCAGAGATTAGTTGAGTCTTGGGGTCAGAAACCTAAAAAAAAAAAATCAAACATCCCCTATATCACCACATGTTGTTCGGGAGGGTTTCAAGAAAAATTGTCCTCACTCATCCAAAAACAAACTCCAGCAAATTCAGTTGTCAGACACGACTGGAACTTCAAATGGCACTGGCTTCTGTGGTCAGATGAAACTAAAAAATGAGCTTTTTATCAGCAAACCCACCAGATGAATTTAGTACAAACAGGGATAAAAAAGTACCCCATGTCCACGGTTAAATATACTGCTGGATCTTTAATGTTGTGGGCCTGTTTTTCTGCCAGAGGTCCTGAACATCTTGCTCAGATGCATGGCATCATGGATTCTATCAAATACCAACAGATAAAAAATCAAAACCTGACTGCCTCTGTTAGAAATCTTATAATGGGCCGTGTTTAGATCTTCCACCAGGACAACAATCCAAAACAAACATCAAAATAAACACAAAAATGGGTCACTGAGCACAAAATGAAACTTTTACCATTGCTGTCTCTGTCCTCTGACCTGAACCCTACAGAAAATGAGTGAGGTGAACTGAAGAGAAGTAGTACTAACATGGAGCTGTGAATCTGAAGGATCTGGAGAGATTCTGTATGAAGAAAATGGTCTCTGATCTCTTATCAGGTGTTCTCCAAACTCTTCAGGCATTATAGGAGAAAACTCAGAGCTGTTACCCTGGGAAAAGGACATTGCAATAATTGGGTGCCAATAATTGTGGCCAACATGAAATAGTGAAAGCATTTATTTCACAATGAGATTTTCCCCCCACTTTCAATTGTTTTACTTCAATGATAGGTTGGAATTTTGTGAATTTTTTTAATGAAAGATAAAAAGGATAAACAATGCAGATTTATTTTCACAGCCGCCTTTGGTCATATTTACCAAGGGTGCCAATATTAGTGGAGGGCACTGTATATATATATATATATATATATATATATTTGTTTAGACTAAATACGTTTTAACAATTATTTTTGTTTTTGTTTTTACAAAGCTGTTAAATTGAACGCTTGTAACTAATAACTCATTCAAATGTTGCTGGCCTTTCAGGTCAGCAAACTACAATACCCAGCATACACCTCAGACTACAAACATGGCCGTCGGGGTTCCATATCCCAAAATGGTCATACGTGACAGATCTCTAAATCGTCAGATTTCTGATTATACGCACGCTCAGATACCCTATATAAAAATACTCGCATTTCCACACTTTTTACGAAGTATACGCTTCTTCCGCGTTGTGATGTTACAAACCCTTTTTGCGATCTCTGTTAGTGATGCGAAGCCCGATCCATTCGGTTCAAAGAACCGATTCATCGTCTCCTTAAGTCATCTCGCTGTGATGTCGGCATACAATTCTTTTCTAAAAACTCAGGGTCGTTTTATATCAGTGAAACATTCAAATAACGTTAACGGTGTGAAGGCGTCTTTTGTTCATTTAACCTGATGATGTTTGTGGTTGCGGTTTCATTCACAGATCCTTCATGTCGGATACGAGTCCCGATTGGTCCAATATTGAGCAGCCTACACATAAACGCTATGTTCTACATGTCTAAAGTATAAGTCTGTAGAAAGAATAAACCAGTCTTATAAACTCATTGATTTAGCTTAACAACTTTACAATATAATCTGCATGCACGATAAACCATACACTCTTAAAATCGATAGTACACAAAATATGTGTAAAAGGACGGATAACATATTAACGTGATGTTTTGGTTCGTGTCTTACACAACTGCTCGTTACTTAACGTTTTCATTAAGTTTTAATATAAAAGATAATAGTCTGTTAACAATTTAGATTATTTTATTATGAAATCGCACAAAGAACCGCTGAAGTACATACTATTTGTTAACACGTAATTAATTTAAATAATAACCTACTATGTGCTCATTTAACCGCTTTATTTACATTATGCTGAATATAAAACTCTTAAACAGAAACATTAAAACATTTCAAACTTGTCAAACAACCGCTTCAATACATTCCTCTTATGAAAACGCTTAAATAGAATACTGTCAAACAGAATGTTGTCTGCAAGTTCCCGACGTGTAAATTACCAACAAGTTCTCAAACAGAAACATACTTATAACCGAGCTTGAAAATATGTTCAAAACACATAAATATCCATCACACATTCTGCTCGCCTTAAAACGATACATTCAATCAAAAATCTGACCAAAAGACAGACAGACAGACAAAACCTCAATGATAGCTGAGATGGATCGAGAGGAAAGGCTATAAATAATTATACTTCGCCACAATAACATACTGGGTCCGAGAAATGTTATACCCTTACTGCAGACTTTCTCAACATTCTTTATCCTAGTTATTATTTACCTCTTATTCAATCATAAACCTACAAGAGTTAAAGAAAATTCCTTAATTGATAACGTTTTAAATTCTCTAAGTGAAGAAATTAAATCCTGTGTTTTATATTCAGATTTGTCTGATCATTTTCCGATATAGCATTATTCTGTAATTAGGGTTAACAGGGTTAAACTCTCAAAAGAAATACAGCAAAATAATGTTTTTATCGATCGATTAAATATGATAGTCCCTCTACACGACGCTGCTTAGGACTAAACAAATGATATTTCACAGCGCGTACATGGATACGCATTTCTTTCGTGTATGTCTCTAAACAATAGTTAGGTAAACGGCTTACAGTTGATACGTCATTTTAAGTGAAAGGTGGGATGATTCATGTCTTTTTTATTCTGTCCACACCGATGCTTTGAAAGGTGCACGTTTTTGACCATTTTAGATGGTCTGCTCCAGCACACAGACACATGTTTTAGGTATTCATCTGACCATAAGGTTTGATCCTGGGGAAACACACACACAACAGCAGCTTTGTTTTGTCATGATTGTCTTCATAATTGATCCACTTTTATTAAAACAATGCGACATGAAGTTACTGTATTCAACAGCACAGTGCCTTGAAATATTGTAGTATATCGTTTTTTTCCTTCTAAATATCTAAACATGTATTTAGCTTAAATATTAGTTGTTACGTGTTTACAAAGTTGTCACGCCTGTTGTTGAATTTTATAACATATATTTCACCAAACCTAAAGGACTGAAAATAGGTTTAGCATAAGTCGCATTTCAGCTGTTAGCCTGAAAATGCAAGTGAACTGAGATTTCATTACTGAGATAATCTACAGAATGTGAAACAAGCTCACAGTTACATTAGAGTTTTGGATTCTAGTTTATGTTGAATATTGTTTGTTACTGTTTCACAGGTTTAACACCTCATTACTTGAAGACACGTACTGTATAAATCACAAAGTTTTCCACCGTAGTAGGCCGACTCTGAAACCAGACCAAAAAAAAAAAGAATAGCTTGAGACTTAGTTGTAGCAGTATGAAAATTGTTGTGTTTTTAATCTTTCTTATGATTTGTTCGTGTTGTTCTGAACCACGGTTTCATTTTTAACATCACAATTCATATTGTATTGTCATGTGTGATTGTAAAATTTTTGTGTGTGAGTGTCTTGTTTTTTGCTTTTCTTTTTTTTTTTTTTGCAAACAGTACTGCTGTAATGTTAGCGAACTCTTTGTGTTCATCATATTCGTCAATATTTATGTGAATTTGCTTGATTTAATAAAATATCGCGTCTTCATTCGAGACATATATTTTATATTATTCTATTGTATCAGATATAAAAGATAATTTCTTATTAATTATCATTAAATTGATAACAATTGACAATTAAATTGATAATTGTGTGTATGTTTCCCCAGGATCAAACCTTATGGTCAGATGAATACCTAAAACATGTGTCTGTGTGCTGGAGCAGACCATCTAAAACGGTCAAAAATGTGCACCTTTCAAAGCATTGGTGTGGACAGAATAAAAAAGACATGAATCATCCCACCTTTCACTTAAAATGACGGATCAACTGTAAGCCATTTACCTAACTATTGTTTAGAGACATACACGAAAGAAATGCGTATCCATGTATGCGCTGTGAAATGCGTAGCTTTAAGAGATGTACAGGTAACAGAAAAACACAAACACTCGCTTTTTATGCTCGGTTTGTCTTGTGAACCCGCATCGTAGACAGACCGGAAAGATGACCTAAAAGAAATATCATTTGTTTAGTCCTAAGCAGCGTCGTGTAGAGGGACTATCATATTTAATCGATCGATAAAAACATTATTTTGCTGTATTTCTTTTGAGAGTTTAACCCGGTTAACCCTAATTACAGAATAATGCTATATCGGAAAATGATCAGACAAATCTGAATATAAAACACAGGATTTAATTTCTTCACTTAGAGAATTTGTTAAAACGTTATCAATTAAGGCATTTTCTTTAACTCTTGTAGGTTTATGATTGAATAAGAGGTAAATAATAACTAGGATAAAGAATGTTGAGAAAGTCTGCAGTAAGGGTATAAAATTTCTCGGACCCAGTATGTTATTGTGGCGAAGTATAATTATTTGTAGCCTTTCCTCTCAATCCATCTCAGCTATCATTGAGATTGACCGCGTTGATTCTGTTCAGGCAGCGGCGCGTGAAGATAAGAGAACAGTCACGGACTTAAAGGATCAGCTGGAGCGACTCACCGAGAAGATGACAGATATGGAGGACAGGTGTAGGAGGAACAATGTAAGACTGGTGGGGCTCCCAGAAGGGATGGAGGGTAACGATGCGGCTGGTTTCCTCAGAGCTAATCTTTCCAAGTGGATTCCTTCCTTGAGGGGCCGTGACATTGAGATTGATCGGGCACATCGCGTCTATGACGGAGGGAGGGGCTCCGATCGGCCGCGCACTCTCATCTTCCGTGTACTGAGATGGCATGACAGATCAGATATCCTAAAAGGTGCTAGGCAGGCTTATCCCGTGAAATGTTCACAGAGCGATGTCACACTGTTATTTTTTCCCGACTTTAGTCCAGCTACAGCGATCAGGAGAAAGGCATTTGGTCCGGTTTTGAAGAAGATGACAGCGCTTGGTCTCTAGCCCTTCCTCATCTATCCGGCGGTAATTAAGCTACGGCACAAAGGGGAACAGAGAAGCTACGATTCCCCTCAGAAAGCGGAGGATTTTATCAGCCCCATGTCTCAGCGGAAGTCGTATGCCGCAGCTCTGCGGGGGGACGACGGGGGAGCAGCGGCCGCTGTTTCTCCAGTTCGACGGGAGGGGCGTTACGGCCGGGATGGTCTTGGTCCTAGCTGCCCAGGAGGGGATGATGGCAGGATGAACATGGACGCTTGCTAAACCTATTGTTTGCATTTTCTTCTCTCCTACTGGGATATTGTCCTTATTTATCCGGTACAACGATCTCTTTGCTGGTAAGACTGACACTCCCCTTTTTTCTTTTTTGGAGGGGACTAATGGAGAGTAGGTTTAATTAATAAAAATATATTTTTTTGGCTGCGTGAGCCTTTCGGGAGACATGTCTTGCGTTGGAGTGGATCGGTCACAAATTATCACTGTTTTTTGTTGCTCAGTCAGACCTATGTTCTCGGTAATGTGCGGTCTGAGTTGTTCTTTGTTTATGGTTGTGGGTTGTTCATATTTTTATGTTTTTTTTTTTTTTTTTTACAGCAGACATTTATACTTTTATGTATTTTACCTTATTTCTAAAGGGATTTTTTCATCTAGGAGGTTTGGTATCTAAAATGCACATCAGCGTTTAAGTGTTATTTATAGAATGGAAGTGCTTCTGTTTTTTTTTTTCATTTATTGAATACAATCTTGGAATTATGAAAATTCAATGCATACTCTAAATATTTTATCACTGAATGTGAATGGTTTAAATTCTGCTGTTAAACGAACCCGTGTGTTAGAATATTTACACCGTAAATCTATTTCCTGTGCCCTAATTCAAGAGACACATTTAAAACAATCTGACGTGGCACGTTTCCAGAATAAATATTACAAATTAGCAGCTTTTTCTAGCGCTCAAAATAAAACTAAGGGGGTGCTTATCCTTGTTAACAGGAAGTTAAATTTAACGATTGAACACCTTGGTAGTGATGAGAAGGGTAGATTTGTTTTTATCCGATGCAAAATATATAATAATAGGTTAGCATTGGTCTCTATTTATGGTCCGAATGAGACAGACAGTGCATTCCTTACACAGATTTCCAAAACTTTACTTGAGGAGATTGATTGCCCTCTAGTGGTGGGTGGTGATTTTAATGCTGTCATAAATCCTGCTTTAGATAAACCTCAATCTGATACAACAGCCAATCCATCCTCTAAATTATTGAATAAATTTATCACTGAGCTCAACTTAATCGATCTATGGAGAATTCAGAATACTATAGCTAAGGACTTCACTTTTTTTCTAATAGACACAAGACTTTCTCTAGGATAGACTACATATTTCTCAGCCCATCTTTAATTTCGTCTAATTCCTCCATCTCTATATTACCAATTTTATTATCTGATCATTCTGCTATGTTGTGCAGTGTTCCTCTTTCCGATGTTAAAGCCAAGTCCCCTAGATGGCGCTTTAACATATCATTATTAAATAATCAGACTTTCATTACTTCTCTAAAAGAATATATTAAGGAATTGCTTGAAATTAATATGCCCTCTGATGTGGATCCTCAAATACTGTGGGAAACGACTAAGTGTGCTATACGAGGTTTCTGTATATCTTTCTCTTCTACTCTTGCCAAAGCGAAAACTCACCAGTTTACACAATTAGAAAATAAAATCCAATCATTACAAAATCTACAAAAACAACATTTTACTGAGCAACAGGCTACACAGCTGTCCTCTTTAAAAGAAGAATATGATTTACTTTCACACTCAAAGGCGGAATTTATTTTACATAGGACTAGACAAAACTATTATTTTGAATCAGAGAGACCTAGTCATTTATTGGCCCTTAGGTTGAAAGAATGCGAATCTAAGGCCTATATTAGCACAATAAAATCATCGGATGATCAGGTCACCACGAACCATGTGGCAATTAATGACATATTTAAAGGTTTTTACACAAATCTGTATAAAGCCGAAAACAGATTTTGATGAACCAATTTGTAAGCATACATTTTCTAGATAAATTGGAACTGCCTCGGATCTCACAGATAGATAAAGAATCTTTGGAGGCCCCATTAAGTTTGGAGGAACTCCACGTCTCTTTAAAAAGCCTTCAAAAGGGCAAATCGCCGGGTCTAGATGGTCTCCCCCCTGAATTATATTTAGAAATTTGGGATTTGGTAGGGATACTTATGCTTAACTCATTTAATTTTGCAATTGAACATGGGGTATTTCACAGAGATCAAAAAACATCACTGATTTCATTACTTCTTAAAAAAAGGGAAAGATCCATTAGATTGTTCCAGCTACAGACCGATTTCGCTTATCCCATGTGATGTAAAAATCTATGCTAAAGTTTTTGCTTCTCGTATGGAGAAGGTAATTCACAGTCTGATCAAGGAGGACCAAACTGGTTTCATCAAGGGGCGCAATGCGTCTGACAATATGCATCGACTCCTTCATATTCTTGACTTTGCGGACTCCCACCCAACACCTTGTGCGGTCTTTTCACTTGATGCAGAAAAAGCCTTTGACAGGCTAGAGTGGAATTATATGTGGGCAGTTCTGCAATGTTTCGGCTTCGGTGAACACTTCATTTCTATGATTAAGACATTATACCACTCACCTGCAGCATCAGTCATAACTGGTAATATTATTTCCCCCTCATTCCCTTTACAGCGGGGAACGAGGCAGGGGTGTCCGCTTTCCCCCTTATTGTTTTGTCTATCTCTTGAACCCTTAGCGCAAGCCATCAGGAAATCTGAAGTATCGATTAAGATTCATGATCATAATCATAGTATTTCATTATACGTTGATGATATTATTCTATATTTAGACCACTTTGATGTTTCAGTCTCTAGTATAATTAAGGAATTTGATAATTTTAGTAGCCTATCAGGATATAAAATAAATTGGAGCAAATCTGCTTTAATGCCAATTAACAATGTTAAAGTAAATTTTTCTATTCCCTCATTTATCCCTATTAAGGAATCTTTCATCTATTTGGGCATTACCATATATAAAAACATTCATAAGATTGCCAGAGACAATTTTAATAACATTTTAGTTAAGGTCAAAAATGACATTCAAAGATGGAAGAATCTTAAAGTCTCTCTCCAAGGAAGAATCTCCACTGTTAAGATTAATTTGTTGCCTCGATTAAATTTTTTTTTCTCTATGCTACCACTTTCTCCCCCTCCAGGTTATTTTAAGGAGATCAACTCCATAATTTCTAAGTTTATCTGGAATGATAAATGTCCCAGAATTAAACTTACCACATTACAACATCCTAATAGCGCAGGAGGACTGGCTGTACCAAATTTTGATTCCAGCTTAAAGCACTTCATAATTGGGTTGATCCTCAATCTACATTTTCATGGAGAGTGATTGAAGCTGACAAGGTTAAACCAAATAGACTTCAAGATATTCTATTTACTGGCACAGGAAAAAAAGGGGATAATTATAAATTTGGTCCGGTTGTGGCCAACTCTATTAAAATCTGGAAAACGGTTGAACGTCGGATAGGAGGACCCTTCATATTTTATAACAGTACACCTTTATGGCACAATTTTAATTTTGTATGCGGAAATCGTCCATTTGTCCAACCCTCCTGGTCTTCTTTAGGTGTAAACACGTGCAGTGATATATATGATGACCAGGGCCTCTGTTCATTTCAGACATTGAGGGCCAAATTTTGTCTACCAGCTTCCGCATATTTTGTCTTTCTTCAGTTGCGTTCTGCTCTCAAAGCGTATGGCGTTCCTTGGTCTTCTTCCATTTCCTCTCATCCTATGCAGGACTGGATTGCACCATCTGCTTGTCGGCCATCTGTTTCCTTAATATATACTAAAATTATTGATTGCATTACAAAACCTCTTTCTATTAAAACTATTTGGAATAGGGAATTATCTGACCTTAATTTATCTGTCGACTGGGAGAGAGTGTGGTCTAATCTCAGCTTAACATCTAAAAATCTGTCTCATCGTCTTATTCACTTCAAAGTCATTCATAGAGCATACATAACTCCTTACAAAAGATTTAAAATGAAACTACAGTCAAATTTGAACTGCCATATATGTAACACTGCATCATCAGGCACTTTTCTGCATATGTTTTGGGAATGTCCTGTCGTCATCAGTCTATGGACACATGTAAACCTGGTTTTGTCATCATTACTGCGAATTGATTGGTCTGTTAACCCAAGTTTGTGTCTTCTTAATGATGATTCTGGTCTCTGTATTAGTTCAATGCAAAAGAGAATGTTGTTTGCTGGTTTTACAGCTGCGAAGAAGACAATAATACAGAACTGGTTTACACCACACATGTGTAGAAAAACATATTGGATCCGTAGCCTCCTGCAAATAGTGTCATGTGAATGTACAACGGCGTAAGTCGGTGGGGCCAGGCCTTCGACCGTTGACGCTTGGCAGTGTTTTCTTTTTGATGTGCGTGATTGTATGGAGGAGTGACTTGTTTTGTGTTTTTGTTGTCCTTCCCTCTCTCCCTCCCTTTTGACTTGACTTTGAGCTATTGAGTATATGTCTGTTGTTTTGTTTTGTTTTATTTTGGATGTTATGTTATGTTATGTGTGAAAAAAAAAAAAATGTTGATAACAAAAAAAAAATTATAAAAAAAAAAAATGGAGAAAAGCCTTTCACACATTCTATTTTTATTTGTTTCAGGACTCTGTTACACAAAAACCACACGAATCCTACATGAAAGCTAAAAAAGATGACTTTTTAAACTATTTTTACAGATACTTAACATCTTATTTATGTCATCACAAACCAACAGACACATCAGTTTGGGGGGTGATAAGATGGACTTATCGAATATTTGTATGTTTCTTATAACAGTTATTTGATCAAATCTTATTCAAATAAACCTATATAGACTAGTTGTTTTTATTTTAATAAAATAAAACATTATACTGTGAAAAAATGCTACATTTAAACCCCGCGGTTAATAATATCATTTTTAAAGTGAGAAATAAAGTCTAATCTGTTGTAAAGATTCTGTGAGACATTTGTACCACCTTGTTTAGGAAATGCTTTTGTTGCAAACATTTAGCTCTAATTCATAAAGAAAATCTCTGTAACCACCTTGCATTCATCAGAGGATCGTTTGACTGCTTCTAACCCTTGCTTTAGAGCATCACGGTTTTAGGTTTGAAAGATCTAAAAACTTATTTGTTAAAACAAAAGTTATATCGTTGTTTAATCATACTGCTTTTCATCATCTTGTAGAGATACCCAGTGTGATTCTAAGAAGTTTTTTATTTGTAAAAGGTTTGTATGAGACATCATAAAAGTCTAAATGTTTAACTATAGGGGTTGTTTTAGTGCGTGTGTGTGTGTGTGTGTGTGTGTGTTTGTGTTTTATTATACTATTTGTAACAGTAATATTGAACTTCACACGTGTTTTACACATACTTAACATCTTAACACATCTGTATCAGTAATGCCGAGTTCACACTGCACGATTTTCAAACTCGTCGGATCGCCGTTGTTTTCACACTGCAGGACTATGTGGGGTAGAATTCAGTCGCTGCTGTTTTCACATTGCACGATGGATCCACGACAGGGGGTTTCACATTGCACGATTTCACAATAGGAATAATCGCCGACAACTCTGTCTGATCCGCAAATACAGCCAAACGCATGCGAGAAGTGATAAGGAAATAACGCAAAATCACGCTGATATTATGGTCTATAAGTCCTCCACGAACACACAATAATTAATAAAGATGACTTGTTAACAAACATACTTCTGCTTTGACATTTTTATATACACAAATCTAGCCTACTTGAAAGTGAAACCAACGTGTTGTGCATTTTATAATGAGTTTATTTCTTATAGCCTATAAAAGCCCTCAAAGTAATGAAAAAGAAAAATGCAATAAATATTTTGTCCTTTATAGAAGAATATTATTTACAGGAAAAACCCTAGCCCCTTCTTCATCTTCATGTAGCCTACCTGTTCTGTATATTCTAATGCTCGCTTTGTTAAAAAAAAAAAAAAAAAAATCCCTCCTTGAACTTCCAGCTGCCCTGTATCTTGCTCTCTCATTGGCTGTAGGTCATCGCCGATGTATTTTTCAGTCAGAACCGGTCAGAACTCATTCACACAGCAGGATTGAGAATCGCCGACAGCTCCAGATATTTAGCATGCCAAATATTCTGGGGGCGTCGGCGACGTGTCGGCAATTCCCTCATATCGCGTCTTTGATCATTCACACTGCGCGATTGTCACTCGCGGGAACGAGCTCCGATTTAACTCCGACCTCGGGCATTTGTCGGCGATTTATCAAAACCTGTCGGCGAGTGAAAAATCGGGCTAAAATCGTGCAGTGTGAACTTGGCATAAGATATTTGTCACAAACCATCAGACACATCAGGTGGGTTGATCAATTGGACTTATCGACGATTTGAATTATTTCCTCTGTCAAATATTTGATCAAATCTTAGTAAAATAAAAGTAAAAAGACCATGTTGTTTTTATTGTAATAAAATAAAACATTATAGTGTGAAAATAATATGTTGCATTTAAACATCATGGTTAATAATACCATTTTTAAAGTGAGAAAGAAAGTCTAATCTGCTGTAAAGATTCTATGAGACATTTGTAGCAACTTGTTTAGGATGTACTTTTGTTGCAAACAACCTTATGACGACAGCTTTTAGTCTAATTTAGGTCTAATTCATAAAGAAAAATCTGTGTAAGTGCGTTGCGTTCATCAGAAAAATATTTTCTTCCTAAACTTTACCTAACTTTTAACTTCACCAGATGCCTCCTATGTAAAGTTCTCCAGATGTGTGTCGTAAAAAAGGTTCAAAAAGATACTCATCCTTTGACCGGTCAGTGACCTCTTGCCTAAACTTTTGACACTTCACAATAGCAGGTGCATGCCATAAAACGGTTAACATGGATGTCCTTTGATCACTGAACTTTAGGCAAAAAGTTCACCAGGACCGGATCCCCGCCGCACTCGCAGGTGCATGTTGTAAAAAAGGATGCAATGGACATACTTTGATCACTGAACATCTTACAAGAAATATCTGTTTTGATCACTGAACTTTGTCTGACACAACACCACCATTCAAATCACCAGATCCCTCCAAACTCGTTAGATTACGATTATAAAACAATCCCCATAAAACATCTTTAGATGTTTTACAATCTTTTGAAAAACAGTATGGCGGTATGAACGCATAATCATTCATCCCAGACACCCATCGCCACCGTTCTCGTTTCGTTGCACTGCGCGAGATGAGATATTTGCATTTCTTAGTATGTTGTTATGTTGTTAAAAGTTCAGACGTTGTGCGTCTGTTTCAACTGATAGATAACACACCACAAGTGTTACGGCGAGAAATCAAAGAGGAATACGGTGTTGATTTTATTACGCGGTATGAAACAAAAACATTTGCTTTCATTCCTGTTAAATATTTGTAGGCTGCGCAAATGTGTTTTAACCGATAGGCTACCCTATAGCACAGCGTCACAATTCTGCACGCCATCTTTAAACCTTCTCTCGTTTCATTGCGATGCGTGAGCCGCGATATCTTGCATTTCGTGTTATGTTGTAAAAGTTTAGACATTGTACGTCTGTTTCAACTGATAAGAAGTCTTACGGCAAGAAAATCAAAGAGAAATCCTGTCTTGATTCATTACACGGTATGAAGCAAAAACATTTGGTTTCGTTCCTGTTAGATATTTGTACGTGCATACGTGCGTTTTAACTGTTATACCACATCGCAAGTTTTAAGATTGATAAAAAACCAAAAGACCGTTTAAAGGAATAACCAAATTAAGTGTGAATAACTAAATAAAATGAAATCAAACAAAACAAAACAAAACAAAACAAAACAAACAACATTTTTCCTGTGGCTTAGAGAGGATTTTTATAAGAAAAAGTTGTGTAACAATTTTTGAAGTGAAAAAAAAAAGTCTGGGTTATATAGCACGCCAGAAGTGTTAAACTTGACAAAATCAAAGACCCATTAAAGGAATTATGCTACTTAAATAAAATAAAACAAAACAAACAACATTTTCCTGAGGTTTAGAGGCGTTTGTTTAGAAGAAAAGTTGTGTAACCTAATTTTTACAAGTGAAAAAGTCTGGGTTATATAACAAGTCAGAAGTCTTAAACTTGACAAAAATCAAAGACTGATTAAAGGAATAGGCGAATTAAGTGTGAATAACTAAATAAAATAAAAGCCTGTGCCTTAGATGTGATTGTTTAGAAGAAAATTTGTAGCCTATAGGCTAACCTATTTTTAAAGTGAAAAGCTTTAGGATGAATGCTGAATGGTTTCATTAATTAAGACATTTAAACGATTTATTAAAAATAAATTTCGTTCTAATGTTAAAGCATTACTTTGTTTAATTATTTTAAATCTTTGCTTTGGTCTCTCCTTACGGTGTTAGGGGAGGGTTAGGAGGGTGCGGTCTGACCGCAGCGCTCGTAACTTCATTCTGAGTTTTGACAGCACAGAGAGCAGTTATCTGACGGACACTGCAAGATGGTCGGGATCTTTTTCTTTTGTTTTAACTTTTCTATCGTGACAAACGCTAGGTAACTTTCCTACATTTTTATGAGGGGGCAATAAATCAAAATTTGGACATATAGTATACTACTATCTCTCTCATGACTTCATAAGTGGGAAATAGGAAGTTTCCGATAGCACGTGAAGGCAGCAGAGAAGCTCATGCTCAGCACAGTGGAGTGCATCGTTTTGTTAACTTTTGTGGTTTATTATTTTGAGTCGTTTGGGACGCAGTGACACAAGGTCCTCTCACAATATATATACCCAATCATGCTGCACATATCAGAAGTTCCGCACTCCGGCGCAGTTAGCGCTCACACTACATGCGGACCGCGCCCGCGCCCACGCCCAACTGAACCGCACTCTGGCCCACCTCTTCCAACCGAGCCAGGGACGGCTAAACGAACCGCACCCGAGCGCGGCACGGAGCGATCACACTAGTCAAACGAACCGGGCTTTGGGGGTCAAACGCACTCGGGCACGGTTAAGATTACCTAGTGTGAGTAGTACTGAGTACACCCTTATTGTCCCGCATCACGCACACACGAGTCTCTACCCGCCCGCACTCGCCCATCAAGTGTTGTCCCCCGCCGCACTCTGTTGCGTTGGGTCCCACGGGAGTGCAGGTCTCTACTCGGAAGGTGCCTGTTATAATGTTATGATCGAGGCTCTGGACTCTGAGCATAACTTGTTTTTCTATAACAAACTATAAAATATTTTCTATTTTCTAAACTTTAATGCCCTGGCAGTGGCAAATAGCTTTGATTTTATATTTAATTTGATTGCATTAATGTTATAAGTTGAGATTTACAAGAAATATTTGAACTGCTACTACACTGTAAAAAAATCCAATTAACAAAATGTTGGAAGGGCAAAAATATTTATGTTGAACTAATTTTATTGCTTGGGCTTAGTTGAGAAGACATATTATATTAAGTCTGCACAAATATATATTAAAAACATTAAATGAATGGTTATTTTCAAATCCAGTCAACATTCAGAATGCTAAATGTTGACTAAACTAATAAAAACAAATCCAGCCAACACTGAGATCATTCTGCACGTGCACGAGCCTGAGTGACTTTGCGGGAGAAACAGGTAAGTTGCACTAAATAAATGTTATTTTTTTAGACTAAATGTAACGAGAAAATGATGCAACATATTTGATTTTTTTGAGTGGACATTTAGAAAGTGTTTTATGAGTTGTATATCCAAAGAAAAGTGGATATAAGACAGTGTATGTCAAGTTCAGGCATCAGGTAAAGTTAAGTCAAGTGGCACTGAATATTTGTACTTAAAGCTGCAGTCCGTAACTTTTTTTGATTAAAAATGATCTGAAATCAATATTTGTGCCAGTACATAACCAGCCGGTGTTCAAAACTATCACCTTACTTTCTAATTTGAGTGGTACGGGTAGGTTTTCACGGGAAATTCGAGCATGGCACTGCATGATTACGTCACGTCTGTAAACATAAAGAAGTTGTCCCGGCTACTAGGCTATGGCATGTGAGGATCCTGCAGGTGGTGGGTCATTTATAGCCAGTGCTTAATTTGAGCTGGATCCTGCCGGATCCTGTTCCGGAAAATGTCAGATTGTGGATTTTTGCGTTCCGGTATTTGTTTTTAAAGATCCGGCATTAACAAGTGCGGATCGTGACAGTGCGTGTGTGCATATACGAGACAGAGCGGGTTTATGCAGATGTATTTGGAGCATGATTTGTAGATTATGTATTGGTCCTCAACATATTATTGACCAATCAGCTTTCTTAAATTCAAAATCGCTCTCATTGATTGGTGCTACTGAACCCACTCTCTCCAAAAGTTCCGCTGCTCACAACAATAATTTGTTTTGTGAGCAGCGGGAACATTTGGAGAGACCAAATAAAGTGAAATATTATAATGTAAAACTTATAAACACTATAATCATAGCCTATAGTCCCCCTCACTCCAAAACAAATAATTTTAATGTAACGGTATGCAGAACAGATCAAGAATGAAAAAACTAAAGCGAAACTGAAAGTACCGTGGGCTCACGTACCTCTCTCATTCGGCACAAATCCAATGTTTCCATATTCTCAATGTATTTCAATGTTAAACTATTATTTATAATGTAGACTATAGGCTTCATGCGCGTTCGCATATCGATGGAAAGCATGGGCGGCGCTAGGGAGGGGCTAGCAGGTGCTCCAGCACCCCCAAGAAAAACCAAAGCACCCCCATAGCACCCCCATAAAAAATGAAATAAAATAAAAACATTTGACTCATTAAACACATGCATAAATACCGCAATGCAATAATGTGATTTGCAGTCGTACGTAATGTCAGCATTTTATTTAAAAAATGGATCGGTTCCTTGTAAGTACTATTGGCCTGCCCCGACTAAAGATTTTTCTAGTCAACTATTCGCACGTTTATATTAAATTGATAGTATAATAACCATTTAGGTTATTATTTATGCCTATTATTTAGGCATTTAGGCGTATTATTCCGCGCTCAAACGCACGCATAACGCTTGCCGCAAAGCACCGGCTAAAGTAATGATTATGAATGCATCGGGGAAAAATACATTTTAATTATTTATTAATAAACTAGTGCTTTCTCAGACTGAACATCTCCACAGTGGACGTGCATTTACGGACTACATAATCAGAGAAGATTTGTTTTTTTTTAATTTTAATTGGTTTTCAAGCTTTCTGCAGATTTATTTCTTATGTCTGTGAGCTGGTTCATTGTTGTGACGCGCTCCATTCATGGAGACTGCATGATACGACAGAAAGCACGTCCAAAAATGACAGGAGTATAAGCTCTTTCCGCAGGAAAAAATAAATAAATAAAAATAATTGCGTGCGCGTCCCCATGCAGTAGGCTAAGCGCGATAATACTCCCACATTTTATTCAATTATTTATTATTCATATAAAAATAATAATAATAACAACCTGTTTTGGTCATATATACTATTAATCGCCCAGCTCCCCCTGTCATTGATCTAGCACCCCCTCAGCACCTGCGTTCAAAATTCTCTGGAGCCGCCCCTGAGCACAATGAAGTTGCGATTGTAAGTTGCAGTCTGTAAGACAGGCATGGAAGCGTGACTTGACGCTGCAGAAAGTGTGCGTTCACAAATGTAGCCTATGTTGATCCAAATATGGAAAGCATTTTCGAATGTAATAATCTGAGGTTCTCTCCAGAGATGTTTTGCCACATTTCTGTAATTAAGGATGATTGCTGCGTAGTAGCCTATGGGTGTTTCTTTTTACCTGAACATCTTCAAGTGAGTGGCGGGGGGCAAACAGAAAGTCCAGCACTCTCTTCACTGCTGATGCTGCAACTATCTTGTTTGAATGCGTTCCTTCGCTGGCATTTTCCACATTTCGTTTTCTCCCTTAACAAATTTGTCCATTCTGATGCTCAATTTCACAGAACTAATAACTGCTGATGACTATTTGAATTGAATTCTGCCAAAGTGCGCACTTGTAAGTGTTCGTTAAATGCGTAACATTAATTACGTGAGTATGCTCATGTCTGAAAATAATATATGAAAAACAAAATAATTTTACATAAAAACATTATAGCTTATATTTCTTTAGTACATTTTTAAATTAATGTAAAACCTAAAATGAATTGTAAAACAAAGTTATTTTTTAATTGTGTTCAGACTGTAAAATTCAGCATGGTGGGCCGCATTTGGATTCGTGACGGGGACCCTATTGTGACGGGGCGCGGGTTGAGAACCACTGCTCTAAACGAAGACCCACTTCGGTGGTGGTGCGGGATTTCCAGGCTCTTTTCGAAACTGTCTGCTTGCTTGTAGTTATCTCTCTGCGTGCCTGTGACTTTAGTTCCTGCCGAGTGCTTTTTTTTTTCAAGTGCAGAATCGCCTCTAGTCCCGTCTTTCGCAAGACCACGTTAACATGTTAAATTCACTGAACAAATGCGCACGGTCTGAGTAAGTAAAACGAGCTTTGTTTTGTTTTTAGACAATATAGCCAACATGAAGTACATTTTTAAAAGCCGTTTTAATGCTATTCCTTGATAAACTTTCCTATTGTTTTTTACTTTTGTTTTAATATGCGTTTTAATATGTTGGCTAACGTTATATGAAAAAAAAGAATTTTGTCAGTCTATTGATTGATTTTCCATTTCTGCATTGCTCCAGCTGATCTGAATAAATAAGCTATGCACTGGTTTATGAAGAGTGTATGCTCTTCCTTTCTTTCTGTTTAACGACCACCTAAAATTAAATGATGATAATGCGAGGCAAGTATACGGCATAATAGTGACCTATTTTTAGCAGAATTCATTGAGGGATTTGACAGTGTGATTCAAAGATTAAGTATTTCAACTGTATGTTATATAGACACATGCAGAGTTTTTTTTTCTTTTGCCATTTTTGGGGGGTTTCTAGCTTTTAGACTATACAAAACTTCCGTTTAAACGACAGTCAAATTAGTCGTAGCGCACATCCCTAGTTACAAATGCATAATATTTTGATATTTTAAAGACAAAACATTGAATACTGGTATTTGAAATTATTTTAAAATGAAAAGATACTTTGAATGTGAAATTAAAATCGCCAGCAGGTGGCAGGAAGTCACTGTTATTAAGTGAGTCATTACGACTGAACCGAATCATTTATTTTAAACGGTTGATTCATTCAGGAACTAAACAACATCGTCATGTTGCTCAGAGACGCAAAACAGTGCTGTAGCTGTTATATATGTATATATGTATACATACATATTCTGCCCCCATATCTTGAATTTTGTGATCATTCATCATGCAGTGAAAGAACACACTCTAAATGCGAACGCGGTCTAGACTTCATCACGTAATGTAAGCGTGCACTTAGTAGGTGTTTTGTTTGGTTTTTGCAAAATACTCAATAATGTCATATTACATATCGTTAAAACAACAATTACGATATTATCGCAGACGATATATATCGCACACCCCTAGTTCTGAGTGTAGGCTACTTCCCTGGCATCTGGAATCAAGGCTTGATAACACCAATCTTTAAAAACAGAGATAAATTTGATCCTAACAACTACAGAGGCATCTGTGTGAGCAGCAACCTGGGAAAGTTATTGTGTAGCATAATAAATGCTCGACTATTAGACTTCATCACCACACACAATGTACTGAGCAGAAGTCAAATCGGATTTTTACCAATCATACATCTGATCACATCTATACATTACATACTCTAATTGAAAAACATGTTAACCAAGATAAAGGTAAAATATGTGCATGCTTTGTTGACTTTAAAAAAGCTTTTGACTCAATTTGGCACCAAGGACTATTTTACAAACTTATTGAAAGTGGCATAGGAGGTAAAACCTATGACCTTATAAAATCAATGTACACCGAAAGTAAATGTGGCGTAAAATCAGCACCAAACGTACAAGGTATCTTTCCCAGGAGCGTGGAGTGAGACAGGGCTGCAGCCCAACATTATTTAACATTTACATCAATGAACTGGCAAGCAGTCTGGAGCGATCTGCAGCCCCTGGCCTCACCCTATACAACTCACAGATCAAATGCCTGCTGGATGCGGATGATCTGGTTCTGCTGTCTCCCACTCAACATGGTTTATAGCCGAACCTGGACCTGCTAGAGCAATACTGCCAGACCTGGGCCCTGACAGTCAACCTGAATAAAACCAAATGTATGATATTTCAGAAAAGATCCAGATCCCAGGGAACACAACACACATTTACATTAGGCACTAACCAGATAACACACACATCACACTAAAACTACCTGGGTTTCAAAATCACATCCACAGGAAACTTTAACCATGCTGTGACAGAACTGAGAGATAAAGCACGCAGGGCCTTCTATGCCATACAACGGCAATGTTCTATAGAAATCCCTATTAAAATTTGGCTGAAAATATTAGAATCAGTAATTGAGCCCATTGCCCTCTATGGCAGTGAGGTGTGGGGTCCACTGACAAATCCAAATCAAGATCTCACCAAATCGGAAAAACATCCAACTGAGACCCTGCATGCAGAACTCTGTAAAATATATATTACACGTGCACCGGCACACAATAAATAATGCATGCAGGGCAGAATTAGGCAAATATGCTCTAATCAAGTCAAGTCACCTTAAGTCACTTATTTATATAGCGCTTTTAACAATACAGATTGTGTCAAAGCACTTAACAGTATCAAATTGGAGGATAGAGTGTCAGTAATGTATAATGATAAGATTAAACACTCAATTTTCAGTTAAAGGCATTTCATTATTGAATTCAGAGATGTCATTGTCTAGCTCAGTTTAGTTTAAATAGTATCTGTGCAATCAAATCGACGATAATCGCTAGAAATAAAGTGATCTCTAATCATAAAGATACAAAAAAAAAGGGCAATTAAATTCTGGAAACATCTGAAACTCAGTGACCCCCAATCATATAATCATAAAGCCCTGCTATACCAAGAGATGAGCAAAGAAAGCAACCCCTTCCCTCGGCAGATCCAGAGCTTCAGTCCTGATGCTTCACTAACATCTACTGATGCTCTGAATCACAACATCACTAAAAACATCAGAATCAATCAGATTACTGCAAAAATCAAACAGAGTTACATCAATCATTGGCAAACCCAAACACAACAACAGAGTAAAATGCAATGCTATTTGACCCTAAAGAGAGAGTACAGTATGGCAGAGTATCTGTGCAGTGTCAGATAAGAAACTGAGAAGCACGTTGACCAGATACAGACTCAGCGGACACTAGCTGATGATAGAGACAGGCAGACACAGAAAAACATGGCTGCCCCCGGAGCAGAGATTGTGTTCACACTGTGATCTGAATCAGATGGAAACAGAACCGTACTTCCTAACAGAATGCTCCAAATACACGGACATACAGACTGTGTTCTATGATAAAATACAGCAGATCCATCCGACATTTAAAACTCTTTCAAACCAGGAGAAACTGCCATATCTGTTAGGAGAACAAAAAAACTGCTGCTGTGTTTGCTGCTGTTGGATTACAAATTTATAAAATGATAAATCTAGGTTCCAATGTAATAGTATATAAACTGAAACATTGTGTTTTACATTTTGAGGTAAATATGATGACATTCTAAGAAGATCAATTCAGGTAGCCCAGGTGTCTGAGACATTAACCTTTTGTCTTTATGCACTTCCTGACCATTGTGCAGGGTCCTAAGTTAAAGGTGCCTTTGTCTCTATGATAATGAGAAGGTATGGGCAATACTGTCAGGCTGATTGGATTAGCACCTATGCATTTGAATGACACTGTTATGCTGATGAGGTCAGGGCTGGGGAAATTCTGGTAATGGGCTGATTCCTGCACTGCATTTGCATGCTTTGTTTAGATTGTCTCCACCTCTATGTATCCCTCCCCCTTGAAAGGTATAAACTCTACTGTGCTGAGCAATAGTCAGACTTGGATGACTGCAGCGACGCACAGCGAGTTCTCAATAAAGAGTAACTTCTGCTTGAAAGATATCCCAACGTCTCCTGGTCTCTGCTTCGACGAGGAAAAAGTTCACAACACTGCTCAATATGTGTCTGCCTGTCACCATAGAAGAGAAAACACTCAATCTGCCCTGATCTGATGTTTCCAGCACAGCTAGATTATATTTTGCCATATTACTCTATTATATTACTCAGATGTACATTTTGCTTCTGTAAATCTGTCTAATCCCTTCTTATTTTTTTATTTCTAGTATTTTTTTATTTATTATATACTTACATACATTAGTAATTCATTTTGCACTACATGCTTAATACTTTTTATATATTATTATTACTATTATTATTATTTTCTTTTTTTTCTTTCTGTTAATACATATGTGCACTATTTGTAAGTAGCCCAGCTGCAATTGCTTTGGCAATAATAATGTATAGTTTTTGTCATGCTAATAAAGCACACCTGAATTGAATTGAATTGAAATTGAGAGAGAGAGAGAGAGAGAGATTACCTCTGTGAGTCTGTGCGTCTCTCAAAAGTGTTCGGCAGCAATGTCTCTAGTAGTAATAGTGAAACTTTAAGTTCATTTTCTTCACAAACAGCACCGTTGTTGTCATCTCGCTTGTGAGAAGTCATGTAGTTTGTTAAACTATGGTAACGTTACTGATGAAATCGCCAGAGTAGCGCTAACAACATGAGTGCGTATGTTAATGTGTGTGCAAACTGTATGTGCGTCTGTGAGGGAGAGAGAGCGGGAGAGATAGAGAAGGCTATGTGCTTTCCGTACATAAAATGTAATTTTGTGGCAAAAACATGGAAATTATCTGTTTTTATCCTGTTGTTTACTATATATATTTGTTTGGCCAGTGTCGTTGTGAGTTTGGGTTCTTTTGCTGTTTTAGGCTGTAAGGACATTTGAAACAACTCAAATCACTTGGCGAAGTAATATGGACATGTAATGTGGTCACGAGCTTTCTGGAACTACATTCGCTGTGCGTTTCCCTAAAAATAACTTCACACCTTAGAACGTTCGTCAGCCAATCAGATTCAAACATTCAACGGCCCCGTAGTATAATAATAAACGTGCGATTAGTCGACTAATGCTTCAAATGAAGGGACTACTAGTCGACCAGAAAAATCTTTAGTTGAGGGCAGCCCTATTTGCTAGAGTGTTGCTAGATAGATAGATAGATAGATAGATAGATAGATAGATAGATAGATAATACATTTGATAGATGAGTTTGAATGGATTAGAAAGTACACAGAAGGGAAGCTTTATTGAGGCTCAAGGGATTCTGGGAGTTTGACAGTTGGAGTTTGAATGGGCTCGGTGCACAAGATGGCGCCGGTGAGCTTCGGCGACGAAAGTGTGTGCATTCTTACTTCCGGTCTTGCGACGTTCGCATTTAATGTGCAATACTGTACATTTTCGAGAGTTGATTTTGTTCTGACTGCTATTTCTAAGATCAAAAGGTTTGCGACTGTCAAATGAGACACTCAGAGATTTTTGTTTTATTAACTTTATTTGATAACATAATTTGTAACTGTACAATTTAATATAGGCTATGGTAGGTCTGCATTAATTAAAAGATCGGTGTTTGCATTTCCCTGTGTGTTTTTCTTAATATGTATCTGTTTTGTGAAAGATCTGTTGCATAAATCATTGTCTATAAGCAGCGCATGCATTTTTATGATTTATTTTGCATTAATTATCAGATAAAACAAATCTTTAAATTAGTCATGTATTAGTTGTATCTTTTTTTTTTTTTTCATTTAAAAAATATGTTTGATGCAAAGTTAACTATGTGTAAAATATTAAAATATGTTGTGAAAATGATGATGGAACAATCTGATGTATGTACACAATTTGTTTATGAAAGATGGTGCCGCTCATGGCAGCCTCCGTGGCGTCGTCCGCAGTTGTTTTTATGTTTTTGTTAGTTTGTCCTGTCTTTAGTTATAGCCCTGCAATCAGTTTACACTTATTTATCTAACACACATACTTAGTCTGCATTTCAATTGCACATAATATACCTGTACATACAACTACAACTTTTTCCAAGATGGCGGCGCGTTCAGACGCAGCGGCTGCTCCAGGTCCCAAAGACGGTGCTTTTATGTCTTTTAATGTCGTCTGTTCATCTCCAAATAGTGTAAATTTACCGCTAACTCATAAGGAAATCACTCCAAAACACATATATGATCGCCGAAGCCTTTTGGATATCGGCAACGCATACAAACACCAACTCGCGCTGGCGGCTACTGAGAAGCTACGAGGCCTTTGTTTACTGCTGGAGCCGGACCTCGAGACCGCGGCCTCGCCTACTGACGCTACCCGCACAAGGCAGCGTTGCAAGCGGTGTGAGAGAGGACGGAAGCGCGGTAAGCGCGGAGGTATACGAGCGAGGCTAAGAGCTAATCCCACAAGACCGGCTCTTTCAACACTCATGCTCTCAAACGTTGGCTCTCTGGAAAACAAACTGGACTTAATTCAACTCAGTCGGTCTACACAGCATGAGGCAAGGGATTGTTGTGTGTTTGTTTTCACTGAAACATGGCTAAATGACAACATCCCGGACTCCGCCATTCAGTTGAACAGGCTAACATGCTACCGATCGGACAGAGACACAACACTTTAATACGCTGGACTTTGTTTACACAACCGTAAAGAACGCTTACAAGGCTGTACCCCGCCCCCACCTCGGGTACTCAGACCACATCTCTGTTATGCTAATCCCAGCATATAGACCACTTCTGAAACTCACCAAACCGGTTCAAAAACTCATCACAATTTGGCCAGAGAATGCTACTTCAACACTACAGGACTGCTTTCAGTGCACAGACTGGAACATGTTTAAAGAGGCGGCCACCTACAACAACCACACAGACCTGCAGGAGTACACTGAAACTGTGACTGCTTACATCAAGAAGTGCATGGATGATGTGACAGTCACTAAGACCATCACCACACGTGCAAACCAAAAGCTGTGGATGACAGCAGAGGTTCGTGGGCTGCTAAAAACCAGAGATGAAGCATTCAGATCAAGAGACAAAGCAGCCCTCAAAACCGCAAGAGCCAATCTGTCCTGTGGCGTCAAAAATGCAAAACGGTCACATGCTCAAAAAATCAATAATCACTTCACGGACAGCAGAGACACACGGAGCCTGTGGCAAGCCATTCAAACTATCACTGACTACAAGCCCCCGCCACAGGCCTGTGATGATGATCCATCCCTCCCCGATACACTCAACCACTTTTATTCACGGTTTGAAATGCAGAACGACAAACCTGCACAAAAACTGCCCACACCTCCCAACGACCAGGCGCTCTGTCTGTCTGCAGCCGACGTAAAAAGACCCTATCCAGGATTAACCCACGAAAGGCTGCGGGTCCTGACAACATACCTGGCCGTGTACTGAAAGACTGTGCTGCACAGCTGACGGATGTCCTAACAGATATCTTCAACACCTCGCTGAGCCAGGCGGTCGTCCCCACATGTCTAAAATCCACAACAATCATACCGGTACCAAAGAAATCACCTGTGTCCTGTTTAAACGACTACCGTCCCATAGCACTGACTCCAATCATGATGAAGTGCTTTGAGAGGTTAGTCATGCAAAAAAATCAAAAACAGCCTCCCCAACACACTCGATCCGCTCCAGTTTGCATACCGTCCAAACCGCTCTACGGACGATGCAATTTCCTCCACCCTCCACCTGGCTCTTACCCACCTAGAAAACAAAGACTCCTATGTTAGAATGCTGTTCATTGACTTCAGCTCGGCATTCAACACAATAATCCCACAACAGCTCATAAATAAACTAAACCTGCTGGGCCTTAACAATTCCCTCTGTAATTGGATCCTGGACTTTTTAACCGGAAGACCTCAGTCAGTCCGTGTCGGCCACAACACCTCGAGCACTATCACACTGAGCACAGGTGCCCCACAAGGCTGTGTGCTCAGCCTGCTGCTCTTCACGCTGCTGACCCATAACTGCACTGCCAAGTTCAGCTCCAACCACATCATCAAGTTTGCTGATGACACAACAGTAGTAGGTCTCATCAGCAACAACGATGAAACGCACTACAGAGAGGAAGTGGCACAGCTGGCTGAATGGTGTGGCGCTAACAATCTGTCCTTCAATGTGGAGAAGACAAAGGAGGTTGTGATGGACTTCAGGAGGAGGAAATCCACTGACCACCCCCCACTGACCATCGACAGCTCGACTGTGGAGAGAGTCAGCAGCACTAAATTCCTGGGGGTGCACATCACGGAGGATCTCACCTGGACCACCAACACCATGTCACTCTCCAAGAAGGCACAACAGGGCCTACACTTTCTCCGCCGGCTGAAAAGAGCAAGTCTCCCACCACCCATCCTCACCACATTCTACAGGGGCACCATTGAGAGTGTGCTGACCAGCTGCATCACTGTCTGGTACGGGAACTGCAGTGCTGCTGACCGCAAGACCCTCCAGCGGACAGTGAACACGGCTGCAAAGATCATCGGTGCCCCTCTCCCATCCATCCTGGACATTTTCCTTGCACGATGCTCCAGCAAAACCAACAGCATCGTGAAGGACCCCACCCACCCCTCCCACAGTCTCTTCCAGCTCCTACCATCAGGAAGACGGTACTGTAGCATCAGAGCCCGCTCCGCCAGACTGCTCAACAGCTTTTTCCCCCAGGCTGTGAGAGCCCTGAACTCAGATCACCCCGCCCCCCTCTGAAACCCCATGCAAACCCCTACCTCCTGAAACATGGACCACCCCCCCTCTCCAAACACCCCCCCAACCTTACCGCACCAAAGAAAAAACTGTTAACTTTTTTTGTGCAATTCAAGTGTGCTACACACAGGTGAGTGGGCCTGTACAAACCACCTGTAGTAACACACTCTCCTCTATGCACTAGACACTTTTCCTAACACTGCTATGTGTACACAATCCCACAAAAGACTCAGCAATATATGTATGTTAACATGCTCATGCACTACTACAAATCATCTTGTACTGTTCCCCAGCTACGTAGCTGCTTGACTCACAATGTTTCTCTCTGCACATGTACAGTATTTATGTGAAGCATTCGCATAGTTTGTATAGTTTGTATTTTTTTATCTTTATCTTTAGTTGTATAGGGTAAACATTTATATATAGTAAACTTAGTCAAAATCTGTCAGTAGGTTAGTTGTGTATAGGTTTATAGTGTTTTACTTCATTGTTGTATGTCTGTATTTATGTAGCACCGTGGACCCGTGAGGCACGACATTTCGTTCCACTGTATGTCCCCACATGTAGCGGAATGACAATAAACCTCAACTTGAACTTGAACTGTCTATTGTTATATTCCTGCACATACAATTGTCAATTTGTATATTGTTATTCCTTATTTACTTGTTCTATTATTGTTTTTATTATTATTATTCTTTTTATTATGGCATAAACGTACCTGGGGGCACTTTTTATCGAGACCGTTTTTTCATACCTTACTGCACGTTTCGCCGCAGTTTCAAAGAGAAATGTCCACTAAGTGGTGCTAAAACACACGTTCAATATGTAAACCCTGGCATGTTTTTATTACGTTGATATAGATACGTATTGCTGTGTTTTTATTACATTGCTTCAGGTACGTATTGTGGCGGTTCAGAATTCAAATATCCGGGGACCGTCGCTAAAAATTAATGCTCTATCGTGTTGGAAATATGCCCTACACCAAACCCAACCCTAAACCTACCCGATAGTGCTGATAAATGCAAAACTGATATAAAAATATTTGTTGATTCAACCGTGCAATTTGAACTTCCTTATATGCAATTTTCAACTGTTTTGTCGAACCGTAGTTACACGGGATTCGAACCGGAGCTCTTCATCTCTCAAGTAAGTCTCCGCACTCCGTGAGCTACCGAACAAACCTACCATCAGTGTTGGGTGTAACGCGTTACTAAGTAACGCGTTACTGTAATTAAATTACTTATCCACTGAAAAAGTAAAGTAAGTGATTACTGTTCATTTTTAGGTAATTTAATTACAGTTACTTATAAAGTACTTGCGTTACATACAGTAAATAATTTCAACAGTTCTAAAATCAATATTGAATTTGAAATGTAAATTTACCTCTAAAGATAAAATTGAATGCAGCGCTTTAACCCTCCGCGCGCCAGCTCGTTCACTTTCAGATCTTCCTGACTCACAGAGAAACCTTAAATACTCATACATATAAGACTAAAATCAATAGAATCTAAAAAGCTTGAATTTTACTTTTAAATGAACAAATTCAAATCAAAAACTAATATTTCTGATTATGTAATCCCTATGAAAGTAAAGCAGACCAGTCTTTCCCGTATCTGAAAGCTTGACATTTCTACCTTTAAATGAACGAATTCAAATCGAAAACGAATATTATCTGATTATGTAATCCGTATGAAACTAAAGCAAGGTACAATCTTTCCTGTATCTGAAAGCCTGAAGTGTCTACGTTTAACTGAACGAATTAAAATCGAAAACGAATATTATCTGATTATGTAATCCGTATAAAACTGAGATACAGTCTTTCCCGTATCCATACCTGTCAACCCTCCCGTTTTTCCCGGGATTCTCCCGTATTTTACCATTCTATCCCGCTGTCATGCCGTTTAAATATTTTCCCGTATTTCTCCCGTATTTTTAATCTTGCTATAAAAAATAAAAAAAATCCCACTGGGCGTATTTTATATGTTTGCTACATTCACCTCCGGTAAAATTCCCGTAATTTGTATAGCCCAAACATATGAATAATCAAGTCAATATCTTCCAAGGTTGTCCAGTTGCAGATCTTGTATGAAAAGCATCCTTCTCACACAATCGACACATACAAATTCCCTCAACTTGGCAACTTTGCAACCCAGTGATGCTGTCGATATCTGCGCACTGTGCGCAGTAGTGATGCGCGGATGGCAGTTATATCCGCGGGCGCTGTGGATAATCCGCGGGTCCGGTAATAAAAAAATGCATTCTGATTATTTGCGGGTGACCCAGGGTGGATAAGATAAATCATTAATGATGCAAATATTAACTACATTTTCTAAAATATGAACGTGTTTTAAATATATATTTTTTCATCAGGCATACGATTTCGTTTGTGTGTGTGTGTGTTAGCGCTGCAAGTTTCAAAGTCAGGTGCAGCGCTGCTTTGTTTACTGCGCCCCCTTCCCCCATAGACACGCACCCAAATCATTTCTGTAATTTATTCTTACCTAGTTAACATGTTATTTTTACATAAACGGATTTTACTAGTTGGGCTTTTCCTGAACATCTTGCCAAACTGAAATGTATTGTTTAACTTTTAAGCTTTTTTGTTCTATTTGCTAGCCAAAGAAGGTAAAAAAAAAATTATTAAAAAAAGTTTAAGTATTACAGTTGTTTTAAAGCTAAAAGGCTAAACTATTCTATGTTTGACTCAAATTGAAAGAATACAGAGTTTAATTTCTATTAAGGTTTATAGGGATTATAAGATGTAGCCTAATTAGCAATTTTAATAATTAAGTTACTTATTGAGTAACTAAGTTACTTTTCAGACAGAGTAATTAGTAAAGTAATTTAAATACAATATTGATGAAGTAATTAGTAACTGTAATTAATTACTTTTTGAAAGTAACTTACCCAACACTGCCTACCGTCTATGAAAACCCGTAGATATGAAGCTGGATATGTCACGATCTCGGTGGGGGCTGCCTTGGTTTTGTTGTCCTGGAGCACATGGCCTTTTGTTTTGACAGCTTGCCATGTGTTCCGCTGTCATCGTGGTGTAGACTCCAACCCTCTTGTTATCCTGTTTGCTAATTCTCCCTCCTCACCTGCACTCTATTTTGTCCTCATTATCTCCCCTTTATCTTGCCCTCGTGTTTGTTGTCTGATGTCAGTCCGTATGCGTTATTCTGAATGTTCAGTTCGTCTCGCTGCCGGTTGTTTATCTGACCCTATATCATTTGTTTATTTTTTCTAGTCCTGTCGGTCTGGCGCACCTGTTTTTGCATCCTTTCCTTTTTTACACACGCCTGCTCCTCTAGGACTCTGGTCGGCTCTCTGCCTTGGATTTTCTCTGCCCGTATGCCCGCCTCGTTGCAGTAGTCCCTCCCGATTCCTCTCTGCTCGCGCCCGGCGCTCACTCTGGATTTCAGCGGCGGCTGGCTATTGCCGTCTCGCCGCCACTCTGCCCCGTTGGCTCGGCTGAAGTTGGACTGGTTTTCGCGCTGTGCAAGCGGACTATTTGCTGGCGGTTTATGCCGTCCGGCTGATTTTTTGGGACTGAGTCTTTTCTGTTTTTATTTTCAATAAACTTTTGAGTTATTCACCTGCTGTTGGATCCCGGTCTCGTTTCTGACAGGATATGTGTGATGCTAACGTTCAAAAGCATCAGTTTTCAAATCTACCAGCATATTAATATTGTTTTGAAGTCATAACATGATATTCTTCAAGTAATTGTGCGAAAATGAATCAAAACTGTAAATTTGTGTGAAAAGGAATAAAAGGTATCAGAGTTTTACTGCCTCTAGTGTTCATTTATTTTGGAAACTGCAGTGATTATGTACTTATTGGTACGTATTTCGCGTCTCGCTAAAAAGTGCCCCCAGGTACGTTTATGCCATGAGACCAGGTAGGTTTTTTGTTCCGTCACTGTCATTCTGTTGCACTGTGGAAGCTTCTGTCACGAAAACAAATTCCTCGTATGTGTAAACATACCTGGCAATAAAGCTCATTCTGATTCTGATTCTGATTGAGAAATTAATATTTAAGAAGATCAATCGCACTCTCACAAGGTAAATATTTCATTAAAAAAAAATCTATGCAAACATTTTCCAGAAATAAGTAATTTGTAAATTTACATAATTGGTAAGGGAAAATACATTGTAGCTGTGTGTACACACCATGAGTTCAACTTTCGTTTTGCGAACAGTATAGGGATATTAATGTATTTCATTCATTTACCGGACCCAAACATACATAAGTTTCAAATGCACTGGCAGAGTTAACATTTATAGTATAGTAATAATAGCAGCATTTGAAGTGATATTATAAATCCTGTAAACATATATAGAAGGTAGTATTTGGATTTCTCCGGTTCTCTGCACTGGCGTTTAGCACAACCGGAAGTATCTATGCACACACTCGCTAGACCGGAAATCATAGATGGTGGAGATATGCAACTAGCCCATAGTCTTGGCTCATTTGAACATTCCATCAATGTAAGTCTATGGGATTTTTCCCAGTTTTAATCTGTATTTTTAGGAAAACCGTAAGTCTGATCAGTTAGAAAAGATATAGCAACCCGAGTCAGAATAGTCTGAAGGTCTGGGCTGAGTTTGGAGTTTGTAGAATTTGTAGAGTTAAAAGTCAGAAATTTTAGTCTCAGAAGAATAACTACAAGTTTAAATAGCATTTCAGTAAGTTGGCTTTCTCAAGCCAACATAATAATATTATGTTTAATTATTCCATGGTCTGTCTGAATACTGGATTCTGATTGGTTGGCAGGTATGCAGTAAAACCGTTTAATGCACAGGTAGTTCCAAGTCAGTTTAATCACTCTTCTATATTAATGCGCTGCTTTAATTGACGCTCACTAACCAACACACACACACACACACACACACACACACAGAGAGAGAGAGAGAGTGTGGCAAGCCGTTTTGACTTTTATTCATTCTCAGGATATGAATTCTTGATATCAACAATTCAATTTTTACTAGTTAAAATGATATTTCTTGATATCAGGAATTAGATTTCCACTAGTAACAATGGCTATTTTTGATATCAAGAATAGACATTTTTACTAGTAAGAATTGTATTTCTGATATGTGAAATTGGAATTTCAACTAGTAAGAAATTAATTCTTGATATCAACAATTGATTTTGAACAGCAGCCTATGGTGACATTTAACTAGTGAAAATACAATTACAGATATCAACAATTATAGTTTTTACTAGTTGAAATTTAATTCGTGATATCAAGAATTAGCATTTTAACTAGTGAAAATGTAATTGTTGATATCAAGAATTAACATTGTTACAAGTGGAAATGTAATTGCTGATATCAAAAATAGCCATTGTTACTAGTAGAAATCTAATTCCTGATATCAAGAATTAACATTTTAACTAGTAAAAACTGAATTGTTGATATCAAGAATTCATATCCTGAGAAGGAATAAAAGTCAAAACGGCTTGCCATATCTGTTGAGGATGTTTAATCTTCTTAATGACGTACAATTCCTTCATGCAGGGAGGTCCGATCTCGACTGAATTGAATCTCACTGGTCGATGCGACGATTCGTGTGTTCAAAACACGACCGGAATCTGATGAAGCGAAATCTGTAAGGTCAACATCCTTTAAATCCGTTCGAAAGCTGTCCTGAGCAGTGTTGGGGAAAGTTACTTTTAAAAGTAATGCATTACAATATTGCGTTACTCCCTAAAAAAGTAACTAATTACGTTACTTAGTTACTTTTTTAGGAAAGTAATGCGTTACGTTACTTTTGCGTTACTTTTTAAATATGAGCAGGGCTTGATTGTTTTTAATACAAGAAGTTGTAATTATAGCAAATGTAAAAGCCCTTTCACACCAAAAAGTGTAATGAATAAACGTCAGGCTGAAGGAAAAGTAAATTCACGTGTGAAGAGTAGAGCGCAGGAGAAGAAGTTCAACACTCTTCAGCAATAAAAAAAAACAATGAAGCACAATTGTTAGTTTATCTAAAGTCATTTTTTCTTATCAGTATGATTGAACTGGATCATCAAAGGTCAGCAGCAAAGACATTGGTTAATAAAATGGGATTAGATACATGTGTGTTGTTTAACATATTTAATTATTGCAGGTTTGTGTCATATTCTGTGTTTGCATTTCACCGTTTTAATTCATTTTGATGAATTCTAAATCAGTTTTTTGCGAGTGGGATGAATTAAAGCACATTCACATTTAGTCTAGAACTACAGTAACAGCATGTTCACACCAAGGTTATTATAGTTTTGAATTTTAAAATTCGTTTTATTTTAATATCATTTTCAAATTTGCTATAAAATTCAGTTTAGTTTTTATTAGTTTCATTAATATTTTTGTTAGTTTTAGTTTAGTTTTTATTTTGTGAACACATTTTTATTTAGTTTTTATATAGTTTAGTTTCGGTTTTAATTTAAGTTTAGCAGAATCAACAGATCACTTCCAGAGCGAAGGCCAAAGAAAGACGTAGGCATAATTTAACTTAGTGAGGCAAACGTTTAGCGACACAAAATTAACGCATGCTGAAACGCATAAATCTACACAAGTTGCGATAATGTAATCTAATGGTGTGTTGAGATATTAATATGAAAATAAATGTAGCCTAATTTCGTTATATTAGATGTCTTTTTTCTTATTTAACCATAATCATGGTATTGACGTGTCTTGCTCACTTTTCCATGAACAGCCGCGCATAAATCATCTAATGAATTATGACTAATGACTAATGAAATTCAATAATAACGACAATCGCAGTAAAGGCTCATATTTGAATATGTTCTTTTCTTTATTTATGAAGAATTATAAGCATGTGTATGATGTGATTTAGCCTATGCATATTTGTTCTAAAGTTTGGCAGAGTGATCACGAGATGCTCGGCCACGTTTTGTATTGTTTACAGAAAGGATGCACGTTCTCATCTTTTTTTTCTGTTAATTATCACGTTGCTCTGCGTGTCTGTTTTTCGTCAAAGCACCAACTTAGAATGCCTAATGTTGGTTTGATTGCTTGTGTTACACGAGAAAATGAATAAGTTTGCCTACCTGATGTTGTAGATTAATGCGTGTGCGGTTCGGGTCGCGACTCGCGGTCTTTATGTCAAACGCTTCTGGTCTGGTACAGAAATAAATGAGTGCTGCTGTGGGATAACGGGTCGGGTGTTCTGTTAAGTACCGCTGGTGCACGTTTAGCAAACAGGACCGGTACAGGACTCTGCTTTAAACTGCTTTGCGTCTCTCCGTCAGATAACCCAATGTGTGTGATGCGCCATTTACAGGTATTTCCCTAAACTGTCACACAACTCAAATATTTTTCCGCCAAGGGGTGAGAACGTAATGATTATGAAAACGATTGTTAATTTTTGTTAATTATTATTTTATTTCAGTTAGTTTTTCAATAACTATCAGTCAATAAATGGGAAAAAAACTCAGAACTTATTCAGAATTGAAAAAGTAACTCAGATATTTTCTTGTAAATTAAAAAGTAATGCGTTACTTTACTAGTTACTTGAAAAAAGTAATATTATTACGTAACTCGCGTTACTTGTAATGCGTTACCCCCAACACTGGTCCTGAGTGAGTGTTGGTGACAAACTAGAAAACTGTTAAGCAAGTATCTGTGCAACCAATTGGCTTAGAAGCTGTCTTGAGCCGAACTAGAAGCGAGTGTCTGTGCGACAGAACTGAACTGACTCAACGTTTGTCTGTGCGACAGACTAAAACTGTTTTAGCGCATGTCTGTGCGCAGAACTCAAGTCAAATCTGATTGTGACCAAAAGGCGTCGAGGGACATCCTGATCACTTGATCCTCAATTCTATGCACTTTTTTATACAATTAGAACGACTGTTTCGTAAAAATTTCAGCTATACGGCGAGGAGCTCGGTCAGACACGTCTTGCCGCTCTCAAAGCATCACATGACCCCAAAAAAGCGAATTCTTGATATCAAAAATTAAATTGTTACTAGTTGAAATGTAAGTTCTTGATATCTGTAAATGAATTTCAACATGTTACATTTGTTATTTCTGATATCTGAAAATTGATTTCTGATATCAATATAATTTCTGATATCTAAAATGGCATTCTTACTAGTAACAATCACATTCATGGTATCAGAAATTAACAGTCACTAGTGACAATCAAATTATTGATATCAAAAGTGAACATTATTACTAGTAGCAATTAAATTGTTGATATCAAGAATAGACATTTGCACTAGCAACCACGTGATTACTGATATAAAAAATAAAGGATTTTATTAGTAAGAACTGTATTCTTGATATCAACAATTGAATTGGAATGGCAGCCTATGGTGACATTTAACTAGTGAAAATACAATTACAGATATCAAGAATGATATTTTTTACTAGTTGAAATTTAATTCCTGATATCAAGAATTTGCATTTTAACTAGTGAAAATTGAATTGTTGATATCAAGAATAAACATTGTTACTAGTGGAAATGTAATTGCTAATATCAAAAATAACCATTGTTACTAGCAGAAATCAAATTCCAGATATCAAGAATTAGTATTTTAACTAGTGAAATTTGAATTGCTGATATCAAGAATTCATATCCTGTTAATGGATAAAAGTAAAAACGGCTTGCCATACAGAGTCACAACATCAAATCATTACCTAATCTCTTGTATACTCCATATATAGTGTAAGACCTTGGGGGAAGGTAGAACGCACACACATCTGAACATAATGGCGAGCACATCCCTGAGTTCCGATTTCCTGCCATAAAACCTCCTTATCTCAAGAGACTTTGTTAAAACAAGAAGTTGGAGAAGAACATCTGGATGTCGTTAAAGAACAGAACCTTCCATGTTGGTACCGACCGGTACCATAAATAAAGTTAGAATGAACAACAGTACAAAGAACGTTGTATCTACAAAAGAACTCTTTGGATCTGGACATGTTCAGGATGACCGTTTAACGCATAATTCAATAAGTCGAGACTGTTTTACGAGAAGAAGTCTGAGTGCTGAAGTTTTGCAGATGCACCCTAAAGTGATGTTCTCATGACCTCATAACCTCGCTCTTTTTCTCCCACATTCCACAGCTCGTTTCTGGTCTTGGACCTTGCTAAAAGGACTCAAAACTTTTATAAAGGGTTCCAAAAGACAATTAATAATAGCTACTGGGCTATTAAAGCAATATATTCAAAAGCAATATATACAATATATTTTACAATATATATATTCAAGTTGTATTTTATGAAATTAAGCTTTTTGTGTTATTGTAACCAATGATATCTTCTCAATCTGTGACATAACTTTTTCCTGTGTTTAATTCATATGCGTGGGGGTATTATTCAGAATTTAAGATAGTTTAATCTTTGCCTTAACCACGGAGTAGATAAAGTTATTATATGTACATCGTATATGCCAAAGACGTGGTGTTTGAGTTTGAATGAAAGCTGATTTCGTTGGCAACAAGTTGGTGTAAATGAAAGTTAACTTTTATAATAATAATGTATGATTACAACGCATATAGAATGTGTTAAGATATTTTCCTCATGAGATTAAAGCAACTACGCGAGAGGACTTACTGCATGGAAAATGAGCCGTGTAGGCGGAGCTCCGTCTACAAGAACTATTTCATTGGAAGAGCATCGAGTGGGAGGGACCGAAATCTCCGGTCTAAAATACTGACTCCCAGCTCTCGCTCTCTCTCTCTGCTCGAAATCGCGCGTTTCTTGAAACTTGTAGCTGCTCCAGAAGAGCTCGCAGCCTTTAACATCTGGCCGAGTTTGAACATTGAACCAACATCTAGTCAAATCTCTGAAGAAACCCTTGAAAGTCTGAAGCTACGCGAAAGGAACTCAAGGAAGAACTTCGAGCGTCAGTCAGCACCGAGCAAAACAACAGAAGGGCATCCCCAGAGTGACGTCACGCAACGACGCGCGGAATTCCCTCAAGCCACACAGCGTCATTTCAACTTAAAAGCAAGTATCAAACAACCTCTAAAGTGGCTGAATCGTGTGGTACTTTATCTCTAAGAGTAAGGATAATAGAGTTCTCCTCTTGATGATCGACACGGGTAAAATCGTGTGGAAATAGCAAAACAGTGCTATATTTTAATCATTCTCAATTGCAACAATTCATTGCCTGTGCGTATGTATTTTGTTTTATGTTATTTAGCTTAGTTCATGTATTTTAGTAAGATAGCAAATAAACTCTTGTTTGATTTATAGAGAAGTGTTCTGTGTTTTGTTGTGTAATATTCAAATCAAAACTTTGCCCAGATTACGTTACCTATGCTCATAACTGTCATAAGGTTATTTAAATAATTCTGTATTATTATATCGTGGCCACGAGAATAAACAGAATTTCTCAGATATACTGAAATCTAACAACTCGCTGGACGATTGTTAAATAAGGTATAAGTTGGACGTTTTGATTAATATCAATTGATCATATCAATATCAAATCGTAAGATTCCCTAAAGCTAAAATAAAGCTTAAACCAAAGAGCTAAATTAAACAAGGTATTGTTTATAAAAAATTATTACATAGAATGGTGGAGAAAGACAGCGGGCATTGTTTGACTTGAAAATTCATAATCAGAAATACATATTGTTGTATTTTGCCTATTTTCTTCTAACCGGAAGGAGAAATAGTGTGAATACAGAGAGACAGAGTTTGTTTGTGTGTTTGTGGTACTTTATGCATGGCAATGCGTTTTGAATGAATGAAAGTGCAACGTTAGTTGTTTGAGAAATTAACTGCAGTAAAGTATATGAATTGTCTGGAAGACAAAAGTCACTCAAAAGGGCGCACTTAGAGAGAAGTGAGCGGATTCCTCACTTACGTCTCTTTTTAGGCCTAGGGCTGGTTTTCTCATATTGCGTGTTCCAATTTGAGAAATAACCATGCCGTCTCCCGGTTTGAAAACATTAACTTAGCTACTTAATGATTTTTCTGCCATCTTTGTTTCACTAAAACAGTGAATTTAAGACGCGGCTCTCGGAAGGAGTTTCCAAAACGCGTTCTGGGGAGAATAGTTATTGATCTTGTGATGATAAATCCACTGTGTTTAGTCTGTGAAGTTAGACAGAAGTAACATACTAAGGCCCGCCGCGGTCAAAAAGGTGTTGATAATTAATCTATGGATTAATTTATATCTCTCTGAACGAGTTGAGATTGTTAGTGCTATAAAGAAAGAATCTAAATAGCTGCTTTTTGATGGTAGTGTGAAAGACATTGATGTTTCACTGAGTACCCGGGTCTGTGCATCTGAAGTGACAGGTTCCCTGACGTCACCATAGTGTAACTCAGGAAGTGCGCAGGCTCCGTTCTGTAAACAACAGCCTAGCAAGCTTAGCTAACTGAAGCCAATGAGTAGCATATTGGAGCTTAGGCAAAGCTAGTTGTATTAGAAGCATAGCGATTAGCACATAGCATTTTGTAGCCTGTGGGTTCAGATGCGTGTGTTTGCAGTGTGTTTTTGAAGTGTTGATACGGGTTTAACCCTTCACAGCTGAACTTTAACTCACACTAAACTGTTTACATCAGTTCCTTCTCTCTTTTGAATTCACTCATTCTCTCTTTGGCATTCACTGATTCTACCTATAACTTCTCATGTGAAAGGACTTTAACAATACAAATTTAAATAAACCTTTAATGTGCAAGGCAGCTGATTTTCATAGGAAATGAGACCAGCGATTTTACAGGTGGTTTTAATAAGCAGTTGTGTTTAGGTTGTTTTGTTTTGTTTCATATTTAGCAGGTATTAGTTTCATAACTATTGGGGTTTATTATAAATTAACGCTGGGTCTTAGCCTCATTGCTTTGATAGGAAGATAATTAATTTAATTATGATTGCGCTCATGATTTTAAGAATCTCATTGGATGAATTGCTATGAAATATTTGAAATTGATAATTTAATTCCATAACTAATCCCAGATGTGAAATTAAATTCATTTCATTAAAGTAATTTCAGTTTCTGATTCCACATAGACTGATTGAGATAATTATGTGTGCTCTGATAATTTAACAGTAACATTAAGATCTTAATTATTAACTTAATAATTAAAAATCAAAGCGTTTGATCGTCTGGCCCGGGAACATTTTTAAATTTCCTTTATAATTAAGACGATATGGATTAATTTGTTCTAATGATTTGAATAACACAAGGAATTAGTAATTGGTCAGGCTTAGGGATACGAAATTAGGGATGTGGAATTTGTAATTTTATTTCATAATTAATTACGAATTTGAAAATTCTAATTCAATTTAATAATTAATTACAGTTCCTGTTTCCATATGGCAACACTATTGGCTGATCAATGAAATGTAATCGCTTGTAATGTTAATGAACATCATTAAGATTTTAATCCATGGCTGCCAATAATGCTCTGAAATTTTAATTTCATCTGCAACTCATTAGAGCTTGTATTACCCTGCTTCAATACTTACGGATTATTATAATCACAGGTGTCTTCTAATGTTAATGACAAACATTGTTAAGTTAGATCTGTAACTATCAATCATTGCTCTGAAATTTTAATTCCAGCATTGGCTAATAAGGATCTGAGCGTCCCTACCTCAAGGATACCTTATTGATTAATTTAATCCTAATCAAGCCTATCAAATTTAAATGATAACATCATAAAATTTGAATTAGAAACTACCATTTCTAATTTGAAATTCTAATTTCAGTTGTAATTGAGTTTTGGTTCCAACCTGTTTGGTCTCTCTCCGTCTGTTATTAAATTAACTTTTATAGGTTTCCCTTTTCTTAGGCCTGATAGGAGATAGGGCTCCCCCTAGTGCTTGGTTAGTGAAGTGAAATTGCCTCCAGTGTGAGTTACAGCAAGCGGAGTCACCCGTTCCGACTGTACGTGGTGCAGGCTGGAGGGGAAACCCGAATACCTCCGTCCTAGTGTTGCAAAGTGACGGCCCGCAGCAGGCTAGCAATCGGGTATCGGAGGAGGAGTCAGCGGCTTTCTGGGCGAAGGTGCGGATATACCATCCCGGCTAAACTATTGACGAAGTACGTCGAACTTCGGGTTCGCGCTGACGGGTAGATACCGGGACCTAGCCCCGCCCCTCTTCAGGCCAGCAGTCGTTTGACATACCTCACCCGAGTCCCAGCCCGGTTGTGCCAAAAGCCACAGCTGTCTGAGAGGCTCACAGCAGTACGGTGGGGGCGGAGTGCTCGGCAAAACCCTTACAGGAGCTCACCTGGTGCGCTCGGGCGGCGGGCCTTGCTGCTGAACACCACTGGAGCAATTTACATTCCTCACAAAGCCTAGAGTATAAAACTTTCTAATTTGGAAAACCCTTCTAAGTAGCAAACCTCCAAAAGAAAAAAATTAAGGTTTTCTTAATGCTTAGGCCAGTGTGTTTATCCTACTAAAATTAGCAAAGCCAAACCCCTAGGTGCATCGACTCAACAGCGCCTCCGCGCTGCCACCTTTGTTACTAATCCTGACATTGGGAGTAAATCCCACTCATCTTTCTCTCTTTTCTTCCTGCTGCCATCTTCTAATTTGACTACTGCTACTGTTGCTGAGATTTTTTTGCCTGTGTGAAGATCACGAGTGGAGAACTTTAGCAATCGAAACAGGTATTTGTGGAACTTGAGAACATGACAAAATTGTTTTCCATTTACCTTCCTCTTTTGTGAAATCTTACCCCGCCAGGTTAAAGCAGGTCCACAGAAGAAAGGCACCGGAAAACGTCAAGCACGCGAACACTCTAATTAGCTTGTGGTGTCAATTTTGTCATTAACGGGACCAGTGCTGTCATTGTTATTGTTTTCCTTCACCCCGGAGAGAACCAATTGCAATCACAGACTTACAAAAAAAAAAATGTCTCATTTACAAATCCTCTGATTAGAAGCAACCTTCTTCTTCTCTTTACCTGTTCTCTAGCTGTGCTACCTGGGTGTGTGTGTGCGCTCAATTTTCCCCCCACAGAGGCTACAAATTAGAAGCACGCCCCCAGAGGATCACAGTCACAGAGAACCACACCCACCTGTTTTACACAGTCAACACTAGTACACATTCTATATTGCACATCTACACCCCTTTGTTTGTTGATTTGTTCTGTTTTGTTTGTTTTGTTTTGTTTTGTTTTGTTTTTCTTTTCAAGGTCTGTGTCAGTCGCGGTTCGAGATCTCCCTCACCACGCCCAAACATGTCTCACACAACAGAACATGTCGGTCACTGGGAGGATTTGGAAACATGGCTAAGCATTGCAACAGACAGCCTCCTCCCTAGAGCTGCTGAAACACGAAGACATCAGACACAGGACCAGCTGGATGACAACATAACAAGCCTCATGGCACAAGACCCAAGTCACAGCTACAATCACAAAGAATTAGCCAAGATCACTGGCTCCTTAAGCCACACACTCATCGCCACCCTCAAGTTGAGCGACAAGCACGCTGCACAACGCCAGCAGGAGTTGACACGCGCACAACGACGCATAGAGCAGCTGGAACTTGAAGCTCAGGAACGACGGGAAGGGTCGGATGAGGTAGAACAAGGCACTGAGGAGGATATCAACCGGCTAAAAGAAACCCTAGCAGCTACTAGCCAAGAATTGGAAAAGGTCAAGGCAGACTACGATGATCGGTCCAAAAAGCTACAGTATGCGGAACAGCTTCTGGAGAAAGCAAAGGCCGACTTCAGAGATAAAAACGGCAGAATCAAAGCCCTTGAAGCTCACCTGGATGAGTCACGAAACGAGGTTAGTCGTCTAACACAACAGCTTGACTACGTCAAAGAGGAATCTGACAGTTTCCAAGAGGAACTCAAGCATGCTTACGAACTGCGCCGTGAGCCACCAAGGACACGACGCGCACCGACCTCACCCCTGCCAAGCAGGACCGGGTCACCTGTTCCTGGACTGACACGTGAAAAAAAGATGGAGGGGGTGGTGTTGAAACATTCACCAACTCACTCTGGAGAATTTTACCTCACTTTACCTCAGCCAAAAGAATCTGCTGCAGCCAGTCACAGATCATTGCACGGCTTGGACCTAAAAGACCTCGACAAGCTCGCCAGGAACATTGGCAAATTCACCCCGAGCATGCCAAATAGCCCAAATGTCCAAGCGTATCTCCAAGATATCGATTTCCATCTGGAAATGTGACCTAACGTTACGGACAAAGATAGACTATATTTACTTCGAACGACATCCAGTTCTGAAGTTCGCAGCTTCCTGGAGAGGCAGCCTGCTCACACAAAGAATGATTACCAACTGCTCCGAGAAGCCCTCATTAAAGAGTTCTCCGACCCTGAGTCCGAACAAGGCCTCGTGGCTGCCCTGGAGATGAGACAAGGACGTCACGAACCTCCTCAAGCCTACTACAGCCGACTCAGACGGGCATACTTTGGAACTCGCAACGAACCTGACATGGAGGATGAACTGAACTTTAAAACTCTCTTCCTACAAATCCTTCATCCCGGCGTAAGCCACCATCTTGGTGTTCTCGCATGTCCACGGACAATGAATGCTCAGCAGTTGCGAGACTTGGCGCAGAAAGCCTACGGCAAACAAAAGATGGCCTCAGAAAAAAGTGCCAAAACCCCAGCCGTTCTTGACTCCAACACTCAAAGTCAAGGGCTGGCGCTAGAGGGTGCCCAACGCCACGACAATGCCAAGCCACCACCCAGGGAGTGGAATGCACCCTCGTCCAACAAAGAACGAGACTCCCACGCTGGTATCCGATCTAAACAGAGGTACGAACGCTGGGATGGACCGCGTGGACGTCAACGCTCACCTGGACGGCACTGGGAAAAGACATGGGACCAGTCAAGGCCCCACGAAAGTCATTGGGAGAGATCGTGGAACCAGCCAAGCTCATTTGGAAACTCAAGAGGGAAAAACTCATGGGAATCCAACGGAAACTCCAAGGGAAGACGACAAACTCACCCTGGAGCAACCAGCCCAAGGAATCAACGAAAGAATTCGAAAGATTCCAAGCTGACCGAGCTCAAACTGAACCCACGCAGGAACAAGAGACACCACCGTGTTTCGACTCACAAGAACTGATGAAAATGATGATGAAAGAATTCTTCCAACGGAAGGAGGAAGATCGGAAATGGGAAAAGAAAGAGAAACCAGATTCAGCCTGACTAACGGTCGGACGAGATGGCAGCGACCAGGTGACACAACCAGCCACGGAGAACAGCACTCCTTCACCTCACTCTCAGAGAACCGTAATCACACTAACTTCAGATGGACACGAAACCCCACCTGAAAACCCAGCAACAGAGTTAGACACTAACTCAACACCTAATGCTCCAAATTACAGCAGCGTCCAACAAACACCTGCTGACGAAACCCCTCAAGTTCCTGAAAGTGCTGTCTTGGTCGTCTGCCACTCCTCCGAAGAACGCCACATCAGCCCTGATATCCTAACTGTTTCCTTCCAAACTCCAGTCCCTCAACTCCTAGGCGATCTCATTGAGAAAGGTATAGCCAGAAAATTCTACCTCTCCATCATCATCGAAAGACACATCAGAGTCGAAGCGCTCCTCGATACGGGAGCCGACATTACTCTAATGTCTACCGAACTCCTGGAGGAAGTCCAAGAAAGATCAAAGAGGACTAACAGAACCCTCAAACTCCAAAGGTGTGAACTAAACCTTCAAGCATACTCCCACACGGGCCTACAACTAAAACATGTGGCCCCAATTCACCTAACGGTGGGATCGATGGACCTCGTCCATCCCGTATACGTTTCACCACTTAAAACGTATCCACTCCTCATTGGGAAAGATCTGCTTAATCGCTTCGAACCTCTAATAGACTTCAAGCACCTAAAGATGTGGACACAAGTCCGTGAACCTCTGCCTTGCCAGGTGTTAGACTCCGAGTCACAGTGTCAAGTCACTGACACCGCCCCTAAGTCACTGATCGATGATGCAGTAGCAAAGCAAGGATCTGGACCCAGCACAAACAGCAAGGACAAGGACCCTCTCCTCTGCTCACTGCAGGAGCCTGAATCAAACGCAGGCCCCCTTCGAATCATGACTGCAATAGATGTCCAAGGCACACCAGTGTCCGACACGGCACTAGCTCTGTGGGCAGAGAACTCAGCCATCAGCCTGAAGCTATTCAAAACATTGAAGCAAAGACATCAGTGTCTACCACATGTCGCTAAGCACAGCCGCTTCCCTCTCAGTCCCTGGTCGACAACCATGGCCACCTCCAAGATCATCTGCGCTCTGGACATACGATGGAACAACAGACAGCTGACTCACTACTTCCTCGTTGTCCCAGACCTGCCACATGACATCTACATTGGAGCGGATATCCTGGTCCGGCTCAATGCTTGCATTGACACCGTAAATGACATCATATGGGCTCCCCTGTCACACCAACTGACAACGTCAGTCAACCTCAAGAACCTCCAATCCGGTCAAACCATGCCAGACGCATGTGCTATGATCACGGAGCAAGAAGCCACAATACCTGCCTACAGCAAGAGTGTCAGCGTCCGCCTCAACATGTGACCTGGCCAAACTCTCAACAGTAAGCTAGGCTTCTTCCAACCTTCCAGGACCTGCCTAAAACTCGGACTGACTCTGGAAGCCACACCTCTCATGGAAGTGTCATCTCGTGCTGTGTATGTGTTGTTCAACAACTGTACGGCCCAAGACATCCACGTTCCCAAAGCCAATCACCTGGGATGGCTCATCAGCCAGGCGTTCCACGACTTTGAACTGATGGTACCTGTCATAGGCCCTATACCCACACAGCTAATATCAGACGAATACGACGACACCGTAACGTTCACAAAACCCCATGAAGTCATTGCCATCACATCCATTCTGCCGGTGTCCAGAGAAAGCGTCTGCCGGTCAGAACTAACAGATGACACTCATCTCGCTGTCTATGCCCTCCACAATGAAGCGGATCGCCAAGGACTCAAAGAGGTTCTGCACAAATACAAGGACTCTTTCGCAAAGGATTCCCTGGATTGTGGACTGACAAACATCCACACGGTGCACATCCCGACAAACCCAAATGCGCCACCCACATTTGTGCGACAGTACAAGATTCCGATAGCGTCATACGAGCCAGTGCAAGAGATTGTTGACTCCATGCTGGAAAAGGGGGTCATCCGGCCCTGTAACAGCACATACTCTGCCCCGATATGGCCAGTCCTAAAACCCAACGGCAAATGGCGGCCCACCATCGACTATCGCAAGTTGAATCAGCAAGTACCATTGTCACGATGGCCTATGACCCAGTTGGATCAAGAAATTCCAAAAATCAAAGGCTCGACGATCCTTTCCACACTGGACGTCGCCTCCGGGTTCTGGACAATCCCTGTCCATCCCGATGACCAACACAAGCTGGCATTTACCTTTGGCAATCGACAGTACACCTTCACACGGTGTCCCTTCGGCTATGCCAACTCCCCAGCAGAATTCAACATCTTCCTGAACAAAGCATGCCCTGACGCCAGAGCCAGAGGCAACCTTGTCTATGTAGATGACGTTTTGATGAAAAGCTCAAGTGTGGAAGACCACCTCAAAGAAATCAATCACGTCCTAAATCAGCTGACAACGGCAGGAGCCAAGATCGCCCTTCACAAAGGACAGTGGTGCAAAACCAAGGTGAACTATGTCGGATTGCTGGTCGGAAGAAACGGCATCGAGCCACAGTCTAACCGCACCCAAGCAATCCAAAACATAAAAACGCCGACTAACATCTCTGAGCTGCGAAGCTTTCTGGGAGTGTGCAATTATTCACGACAGTTCATCGAAAACTATGCTGACATCACACGACCACTAACTTCCCTCCTGAAAAAGGATGAACCCTTCGTTTGGACGGAAACACAGGACACAGCAATGGGCCAGCTCAAACAGCGCCTGTGCTCTGCTCCGTGCCTTGCCTACCCAGACCCAGGAAAATAATTCTATCTGGACGCTGGATTCTCCAATCATTGCCTCAGCGCAGGCCTATACCAGCTCCATGACAAAGACAAACGAGTGGTCGCTTATGCCAACAAAACGCTGCTTCCCCCAGAATGCAAGTACTCAAACTGCGAAAAGGCTTTGCTTTGCACTGTGTGGGCTATCCAGCGTTTCTCTAATTACATCGGTGCACAGAAAGTCATCATCAAGACTTGTCATCAGCCGGTCACCTTCCTAAATAGTCAACGCAACAGAAATGGCGTGGTGACCAACGCACGCATAGCTACCTGGCTAATGACACTCCAAGGACGGGACGTCGAGGCAAGATATGCCCAAAACTACAAATCCTCACTTGGAAACGGGCTAGCGGCCTGCCAAAACTGTTCAACGGACACGCTGCATACTCCAGCGGAACCTAAAGAACCGCCACAAGCTCAACTGACGAATCACAGGTACTTCGAGGAGAATGTATGTGAAGGAATGCTCACAGCATATGTCGACGGCTGTTCCTACAACCACAAGGGCACTTTACAAGCTGGAGCGGGAGTGGTCTGGCTCAACAACGACCCCTGCCCACCGCAGCAATTCAACTTAGGCCCTCGCTCATCGCAATATGCTGAAATAGCAGCCATCCTCATCACACTTCAAATGGCGGCATCCCACAACATCAAAGAACTCCTCATCTGTACCGATTCGAACTATGCCCGTCTAAGCTTCACATGCCATTTAGCTGGATAGAAAAAGAATGGATTCAAGACAGCTAACAACAAGCCTGTCAAACACCAGGAACTCTTCCAAGCAGGCGATGCCATTGTCACTGAACATGACATTATCGTTTATTGAAAAAAGGTTTGAGGTCATTCACGTCAACCAGGACAAGACAAAGACTTCAATGACCAAACCGATGCCCTCGCCAAAGCAGGTGCATTACACGGAGAGTCCTGGACATTTCAAGCCCTCCCTCCCAACCCTCCAGTAGCGGCCATAACCCGCCGCCAACACGCCACTGGCGTACAAACCCCCACCTCCTCCCACATTGCCATTTCACCTCAGTTCGCTGCTAACGATCTCCTCACACTCCAAAATGCGGATCGAACACTGCGAACTATGGCAGCTCACATTTCCGACCCCTTAACTCATCCTATTTCCACCTCCGACCTAGCTGCTTCCTCAGAGCTCCGCACGCTCCACTCAATCAAGCACATGCTGCATCTGAGAGACGGTGTGCTCACGTATGTCCCTGAGCCCCTAACTACGCCAAAACTCGTAGTCCCTCACGGCCAAAGGGGGATGATGCTGACACACGCCCACGATGCACCATGCGCAGGACACCACGGCGCCAAGGCCACCTATGAAACACTCAAGCAAGTAGCATACTGGCCTGGCATGCAGCAAGACGTGGCGGAATATGTAAAAGGATGCCTGGTGTGTTGCCAGTTTCAACCGGCAAACCCAAACCACCGAGCCCCACTGCAAAGGAAAGGAATGACTTTCCCATGGTCGGACCTCCAAATAGACTGGGTAGGACCCCTGCCACGGTCAACGCGAGGTAACAAATACTTCCTCACCGTGGTCTGCGAATTCACGAAGTGGATAGAGTGCCTCCCAGCTCCCAATGATACAGCAGAAACAACAGCTTGCCTGTTAATGGACCACATCTTCTCAAGATTTGGACTGCCTTTAAGGGTCAACTCTGACCGTGGAACCCACTTCACCGCCGACATCATGCAGGAAGTGTGGAAACTCCTCGGTGTACAGGCCAAGCTCCATATAAGCCATCGCCCAATTTCCTCGGGTCACGTTGAACGGGCCAATAAAACAGTGGTCAGCATGTTGAAGAAGTATGTGTCCGCCAATCAAAAGGATCGGGATATTAAACTTCCGCTGGTACTGATGGCTGCTCGAGCCACCCCTCACCAGTCTACCGGCGTACCCCCATTCACATTGATGACAGGGAGAAACATGACGCTACCGCTACACCTGCTGTACCAACCTGGTGACCTGAACCTCGTCACCGCCTATACCACTCACCAATACCTGGAAGAGTTGCATCAGCACCTGAGAACGACTTTCGCCTTCGCTCAACAGCAACTACAACGAAGCGCGGAAGGTCGTAAAGCCTACTACGACCAAAAGGCCTCTCACCATGAGTTTAATGTCGGAGACAAAGTGTGGTACTACAGCTTTGCCCAACCAAAGCAGAACACTCCCCATCGCCTGTCAAAGAAGTTCCTACCTCACTGGACAGGACCCCACGAGATTGTAGACAAGCTCTCACCTGTCGCCTACCGAATCAAAATCAGACAAGGGCGCAGCGAGCCAGTCCTTCGATGGGTCCATCGAAACCAGATAAAGAGGCACCAGAGCTCCAGCCGACCGGAAAGGGGGGAAGATCAAACCCACTGACACAGACCGACAATCATACGCTCTACACCACACTAACATAATTTCTGTTGTTTAGGAAAACATATAGCGACCTTGTTGAAACACAACACTTACACTCTCTCCTCAGCTGCACTGCTAGAGTCAACCTCTAGTAGAGAGGAGTTACTCCACACATGTGACACTCGTTTGCTGCCTAACCTCATTCGGTGTCCTTGTGCCGCCGTTTCTCGTTTTGTTGTTTCCTTTCACCTGTGTCTCTCTTTGTGTTTTTCCTTCTTCCTCTCTCACTATACTTTCCTCTCCCCTCTAGTCCCCTCATCAGGGAACTCCCTTTATTAATTATTTAAATCCAGGTCCCAAAATTAAGATTGACTCCCTTTAATAAGTCGTTGTAACTCGTTGTGAGAACCGTTGTCAACCAATCGAGGCAACCCGCCAAACTATGATCTTCACCGCTAATTGTGCCTTCTTTCTGTTCAATCACCAGGAAGATGCTCAGACTCGCCACCTTGCTCCTCTGCATAAGTGGGGTTACGTCCCAGCCAGAAGTTGCATCGCCCGGACCAGCATCAGGGATAGTACTCCGCGATCAACCGGGGTTATTGATAACGAACTGCAGAACCTACACCCGAAAGGTGTACGTCAGACTAGATCCCCGTGATGTTTTCAGAGCTCACTACACCCTCTCAGCCGCCCAAACCACTTGGGCTAGAGCCCGCTGGACTCGAGAAGTCCTTGTCCATGCCCAGGCAGATGTGAACCACATGCTGCAACAATTACAGAAAATGACTGTAACCCAGGCTGAATTAAGCGGGTACAACCGGCGTCCCAAACGATTTTTGGGCGCCCTGCTGGGGGCTGCTGCGGCTGTAGGAACTCTGTTCAACATTGGCATGAACACCGCTAATGCTGTTAATTTGGCCACCGTCAGGCGGCATGTAGGTGAAATTCAGGCCGAAATGCCTGAAATACGACAACAGCTCTTAGTCCAGAGCCACGCCCTACAGACCTTCGGGAAATCTCTGAATGGCACCATTACAATTCTAAATACCCATAGTACCCTTCTAAACCAAACGATAAAATCCATTAATAAACTATTTTCGGTCATGCAAAACGATGTTGCCCAAACACAACTCCTAACTACCCTTATGACCGACATGCTACGTGAAGTAAGTTCCTCGATTGATAACTTAGCCATGGGTAGGATTTTACACTACTTGATACCTCTTAACCTTGTCCAAAACATCCTAACTTCGGCCACCGCGGGCCCTGCTAGTCCCATCCAAACCCATCTCGCCTTTTCCCTGGGTAGCGCTATTCCATTGTACATAGACCCGGAAGCAGGCGACTTGGCCTTTCTCCTCAGTTTGCCCATTATCGACTCAAATAACATTTACCGGCTCAAAGACGTTGTGAATGTGGGATTTTGGCAAGGGAACACCTATGTCAAAGTCGTTGCGTATCACGATAACAACGAGCAGTTGTACTTGGCCCCAAACCTAAGGATGTGTACGCTCACTAAGGACATTCACTTCCTTTGCCCGAGTAAACCCTTCGTCCGCGATAATACTGAGGGCATCTGCGGCCTAGAATCCATTAGACCCGACACTAGCTGCCCCGCCGAAGCGACACCACGTTCTCAAGTTGAGGTAACGCAAGCCGAAATCATCGGAAACCGATGGCTGGTCAACACCCCAGCACGAACAGCTACCCTCACATACGATCAACACGACACAGCCACACGCATTATCTTGCCCAACCAAACTTTATGGATCACTGTCCCTAAGGGCTCGATCCTCCATATTGACGAGTTAGCATTGTATCACCTTACTGACGAAGTATCAGGCTGAAATCGAAATCTCGCCCTTCTTCAAACAGCACTCCTTCGTCCTCGATCCAGAATTGGAAGAAAGGATCAAGGAGGAAGGAACGCCACTTATTGACTTGACTCCTGTTGATACAGCTTTAGAAGCTATCGCTCGCCTTCCGCCCGCTGGCGTGGCTATTATTCGGTCTTGGTCTGCCGCTGACACAGCGCTTTGCATCTCTACTATTGTAGGGTACGTTGTGACATTGACACTGGCCTTCCTCCTACACAAGCGAGTGAACGCCGTTCAAGAGTCTTTCAACAAATGCACGTCAGGCGTCCCACGCATTTTCCGACGTGATCAAACCGACCAAGAACCCGAACCTGAGAACTCAACCAACCTGCTCGAGATCACGCCTATACCTCCTCGTCGAACCCCTGACAATTAAACCAATCGGAATGACTCAATTGCCAGTAATCCTAAAGAATGCGCCCCTACATCTTCTCAAGTTCCTAACCTGTTCTTTCCCAAATTACCCTGCACCAGGATTCAGTCGGTGATGGAGATGTTGTTTGTGTCTTGTGTGTGCCTGTTCTCCCTGCTTCTTGTTCCAGTGCCCGCCGACGTTCGCAATGGGAACCTCACCGAGCAAAAGGGGGATGTGTAAGACCTTGGGGGAAGGTAGAACGCACACACATATGAACATAATGGCGAGCACATCCCTGAGTTCCGATTTCCTGCCATAAAACCTCCTTATCTCAAGAGACTTTGTTAAAACAAGAAATTGGAGAAGAACATCTGGATGTCGTTAAAGAACAGAACCTTCCATGTTGGTACCGACCGGTACCATAAATAAAGTTAGAATGAACAACAGTACAAAAGACGTTGTATCTACAAAAGAACTCTTTGGATCTGGACATGTTCAGGATGACCGTTTAACGCATAATTCAATAAGTCGAGACAGTTTTACGAGAAGAAGTCTGAGTGCTGAAGTTTTGCAGATGCACCCTAAAGTGATGTTCTCATGACCTCATAACCTCGCTCTTTTTCTCCCACATTCCACAGCTCGTTTCTGGTCTTGGACCTTGCTAAAAGGACTCAAAACTTTTATAAAGGGTTCCAAAAGACAATTAATAATAGCTACTGGGCTATTAAAGCAATATATTCAAAAGCAATATATACAATATATTTTACAATATATATATTCAAGTTGTATTTTATGAAATTAAGCTTTTTGTGTTATTGTAACCAATGATATCTTCTCAATCTGTGACATAACTTTTTCCTGTGTTTAATTCATATGCGTGGGGGTATTATTCAGAATTTAAGATAGTTTAATCTTTGCCTTAACCACGGAGTAGATAAAGTTATTATATGTACATCGTATATGCCAAAGACGTGGTGTTTGAGTTTGAATGAAAGCTGATTTCGTTGGCAACAAGTTGGTGTAAATGAAAGTTAACTTTTATTATAATAATGTATGATTACAACGCATACAGAATGTGTTAAGATATTTTCCTCATGAGATTAAAAAAACTACGCGAGAGGACTTACTGCATGGAAAATGAGCCGTGTAGGCGGAGCTCCGTCTACAAGAACTATTTCATTGGAAGTGCATCGAGTGGGAGGGACCGAAATCTCCGGTCTAAAATACTGACTCCCAGCTCTCGCTCTCTCTCTCTGCTCGAAATCGCGCGTTTCTTGAAACTTGGAGCTGCTCCAGAAGAGCTCGCAGCCTTTAACATCTGGCCGAGTTTGAACATTGAACCAACATCTAGTCAAATCTCTGAAGAAACCCTTGAAAGTCTGAAGCTACGTGAAAGGAACTCAAGGAAGAACTTCGAGCGTCAGTCAGCACAGAGCAAAACAACAGAAGGGCATCCCCAGAGTGACGTCACGCAACGACGCGCGGAATTCCCTCAAGCCACACAGCGTCATTTCAACTTAAAAGCAAGTATCAAACAACCTCTAAAGTGGCTGAATCGTGTGGTATTTTATCTCTAAGAGTAAGGATAATAGAGTTCTCCTCTTGATGATCGACACGGGTAAAATCGTGTGGAAATAGCAAAACAGTGCTATATTTTAATCATTCTCAATTGCAACAATTCATTGCCTGTGTGTATGTATTTTGTTTTATGTTATTTAGCTTAGTTCATGTATTTTAGTAAGATAGCAAATAAAGTGTTCTGTGTTTTGTTGTGTAATATTCAAATCAAAACTTTGCCCAGATTACGTTACCTATGCTCATAACTGTCATAAGGTTATTTAAATAATTCTGTATTATTATATCGTGGCCACGAGAATAAACAGAATTTCTCAGATATACTGAAATCTAACAACTCGCTGGACGATTGTTAAATAAGGTATAAGTTGGACGTTTTGATTAATATCAATTGATCATATCAATATCAAATCGTAAGATTCCCTAAAGCTAAAATAAAGCTTAAACCAAAGAGCTAAATTAAACAAGGTATTGTTTATAAAAAATTATTACAATAGAAAACAATGAGATTTGGAAAAGCTGTCAAATGGTGCGGTAAACGTCCTCTAGTGTGCAACCCCCTTTAAAGGGGTGGTTGACTGGTTTTTTTCTAGGCTTGATTGTGTTTATGGGGTGCAGTCTAGCATGTGTTCATGCTTGTTTTTTTTAAAAACTTATTATTTTTCACATAATTTACCTTTATTCCACACCTCTCTGTCCCTTCTCTGACAAACGCCTCGATTTATTTCCTGGTTTTATGAAGCTCCTCCTTCAGAAATACGCAATGGGCTGAGATTGGTTAGCTGGCTCAGTGTGTTGTGATTCGCTAAACCGCCTCTACTGCACGTCTGAATGTCCCGCCCCTCACCTCAGTGGCATGTGCTCCGGTTGAATTGTAAACAGTGGCGTTGTCTATAATGCTTATCAATTTGAGCCCGATTGAGACCCAGAGGATATTAGTGAAGCACGCTGTGCAAGCACGGCTCTTAATGGTATGTTTGGTTGTTGTTGTCTCATACTTTTAAATACACTGCTATTTGTAAGTGCTACTGCTTCTGTTAGCTTTAATATACGGTTTTATCCTTATTAAAGCTTTAATACAGCACAGCAACCGCACACGTGTCCATTTATAATGCTTCTCATTGCTGTGTGAAAATAAGTGTATAATTGAAACAGTTTGTTGGAGCTGATCTGACGATCTGAATGAGAGAGAGAGAGAGAGAGAGAGAGAGAGATGCAGAGCAGGGCGACACGAGTAACAGTATTAAGAACCTATAATGATTTTGAAACTTGTGAATCCATTAGAATCGTTAGAAGACAGAATCGCGATTCATATGAATAGATTTTTACATGCATCCCTAGTTTTCTCTTCCTCTTCTCTAAAGCAGCGCCTCGCCCCCTTTGCTGCGTGTTCCCGGGGGCAGGGTTTATCTGGGTCCGTGACGTATCAGACCCGGGAAGTAACTCGTTGTAGTCCCTTACCAGTCGTTTTTGTAGGCATTAAACTGCCAGAATTTTAAAAGACGATATCTCCGTTTGCATTGAACTTTCAGCGCCGCAAGTCTGCAGATATTGTTTATACTCAAACAGCAACATTACACACTAACTAATGTTAAAAAAGTGAAATCGCAATCAACCACCCCTTTAACGATACCAACAAGAGGAACTCTAGTGGATGTAAGTAACTGCATCTGTGTGAGGGTAATTCTGCAACTCCATTAGATTTCAGTTACTTGGCCTGCAGGCCATAGGCATTTAATGCTAAGGGTTATGGTTTTAAAACAATTTAGCAAGCACCTATAATAGTGGTTGAAGATTCAGCACTTACTTGCTCTTCTTGTGTCTTTGCTTGCATCAGTCTGGCATGTAGCTGAGCATGATAGACGCTGTAATATTTTTTAGCACGAGCAACCTGTTGCCTATGTTCTCTGAGTTTATTCTGAGCTGACTTCTGCTGTTGGATCCTCTCCCTGAACTCTCTCTGAAACATATACAGACATAAGATTCTGAGTTGCTGAGCTCAAAGGCTTTTAATTGTGTGTGATTTAGTCTGTGTCTTTATTATGAGTTTGCCCTTACCAGGCGACGGTTGTGTTCTTTTTCTTTGTGGATTATCTGCACCAACATGTCATGTCTTTTATGAGCTTCTTCTAGCTACAAATACAAATAAAGTGAACCCATTCAGTGCTGAAACACAATGAACTTGTGCACACTGATCAGTAGTCAGCCAAGACATATCAGTTGGTAACATAAATCTGTGAACATGTGACTAGATTTATTGCTTATTATTACATGCATCTATACAGTATATATTACTTACTACAACAGCATGTCACTATATGTGTATCAACAAGTGTTAAGAGCTCTGGTAGATGGCAATATTTTCAGTGAATAAAACCTTTATCTTTTTTTGCCGCCACATTATGGCAATGTAAGGCCCCAGAAGGCCTGGAATACATTATCCAATACATTATCCATTAATTAAAATTTTTAATTTTTATATTATAGAGGAAGATATTTAATTGCCATGCTGACAGTATGCTGATAATATTAATGTAAATGGTTTAATTAAAACAAATTAAAATTTAGCAGCTTATGGGCCATAAAAACAGTGTGTTTCTGTGTGTGTGTGTGTGTGTGTGTGTGTGTGTGTGTGTGTGTTAGATCTCTCACTTGTTTTAAAAGTTTAGACTGGGTCTGTCTGTTTTGGTTTTGGGAGGAGCTGAGCTGGTCAATCTGTCGGAGCTGCTGTTTCCACATGTGGGACACAGTATGAGGAGAGAGCTGCACCTGTGGGAACTCCTCCAGCAGAATGGGAAGAAGACTGTTGTCCTTCACTCTCACTAGGTAAAATGTAAAAGACATCTATGAAGCAAATTGTTAAATTGTATTTATATAATAAAGAAAAATCTGATGAGAACAATTAGTGATTAGAAGATTAGTGGATGCTGCTCTGTTGTGTATGTCTTTGAAGCAACTTTGAACTTACAAAAGTTCAAGCACTTTTTCTGTTCTTTTTTGTATGTTCTAAATGAGAAAATCGACATGTGGAGTAAGAGCATCAGAACAGTTGTCTGGTCAAGAAAATACATGTTAAGACAAAATAAATAAATATGTACATAAAATAACTGAGAGTGAAGATCTGATAGAGCACAAAGGGGTGATTAGCACCATCTGGTTGTTAAAAAAAGAAAAGAAAAACATGTGTAATGCCATGGTGTAACCACAAGTTGCCTGTATAGCTCTCTATAAAGCAGCTTGTGACTTGCCTAGTTGTTTTTAGACATAATTACATATTTTATTAGGTGGAAGATTTTAATATACATATTTAAACAATCTCAAAGACTCCTTTTTGTCAAGTTTTAGATATTTCTTTGTTAGAAATAGTGATTTGAAGTGTTAGTTTTTGTATTATGATTATAGTCAAACCTGAACATTGTGTTAGAAAGAGAACGCAAGGAAGCATTTTGTTACCCATTTTTTGATTCACAATTTAATAAAAAATGCAATTCATTCAATCATAACACTTTATGTAAACATTTTTAAATTAACATGCCTATTTTTTTGTAAATTGTCAGTGAACAGTAACAAAAGGAAGGAACGATAATCAAAAGTTAATACTGGTCTTTAAATGCAATATATTTAAAGTTTATCTGAAGTATACTTGCAATAGTTTGACTTTAGCAAAATCAAATATACAGTATATCTTTAGTTGGACTTCAGCTCTACTTCCACACAATTATTTAAATTAAATTTAATTAAAGTGCATTAAGCACAAAATAAGCTGTTCCGATTTAGCAGACTTTAGGCATACCAGTTTAGTATACCAAAACTACAACTGCAGGGTATTTTAATTAAGTACATAAATATGTAAATGTATTTGTAGAATACTTAGCACAAAATAAATGTACATGTTCTGGATTCTGAACCTCACTGACAACATATTTGATGCTTTTTCTGAAATTAAAGTCATTTATTTGTTTACATTACATGAACGATAAATGACCAACTAGAGCTGCGTGATTCTGGATCAAATGAGAACGGAGAATAACAATTTTATTTTTAAAATAGATATCTCTATTCTCCCACCATGATTCTGAAAAAAAAAAACAGACAACTAAACAAATTAACATTTAATTTACTAGAGATTCTAGTAAAAATTACTGCAGTCTATTTATAAAATATATTCAATATATTCTCTCTTTGTACTGTTGCCCTCTGGCCGGCGCTACAGATCACTGAGCACAAAAACAGCCAGACACAAGAATAGTTTTTTCCCCCAGGCCGTATCCCACCTGAACAACACATAACACACCCCGGTACTGTACATCTGTAAATAACTCATCAAACCTTCATCTGTACATAGGACACATGCACATTCACAGTTCTGTCTATGGACATTTTTCTTTCTGTATATTTTTATTTTTTATTACTATTGTTATTCTTAATTATTGCCTATTCTCTTCATTATTAGTGTTCTTTATTACCTTAATTATATGTTGTCTCTGTTTGCACTGTTGTCTGTTTGTACTTTCTGTACTGGAAGCTCCTAACACCAAGACAAATTCCTTGTGTGTGCAAACACACTTGGCAATAAAGCTCTTTCTGATTCTGATTCTGATTCTGATATTCAACGAACTGTTAAAAAATTAAATTGAACAAATAATTCAATGACTCGCTCATAAATACTTCACTTGTTCCATTCCTGAATGAATCTCTTTTTTAAGTCACTTATCTCCACCTGCTGGCGTTACGTTGTAATTAATACAATGTTTATTTGAAGCATCGTCACTTTCAAAAAGGTGATTTCAGTACCGGTGTTCTGTCGATTTGTGCTACCCTGTCAGATTTTGCTACCTCCCATTAAAACAGTAGGTAGTACAAAAAGACAACGAATCAGGGATGGTGCCCCCCTGGGAGTTGGTGCCCTACGCAAACTGCGTACTCTGCGTATAGAGAGCACAATATTGCGTGATTTTTCTCACACTGAACAATGATAATTACTGTATTTGCATTAATGTAAGGGGTAGGTTTAGGGTTGGGGTAGGTGTAGGTGTAGATGTTATTAAAACACAAACTTATACGCCCTCCAGAAGCTTGCGTTCTGCAAGTGAACGACGCCTTGTGGTGCCATCCCAAAGAGGTACCAAATCACTCTCACGGACCTTTTCCTGGACTGTGCCCAGCTGGTGGAATGACCTCCCGATCTTAATTCGAACAGCTGAGTCTTTAGCCATTTTCAAAAAACATCTAAAGACACATCTTTTTCGCCAGCACCTGACCAACTAATACTAACACTTACCTATTCTATTTATAAAAAAAAAAAAAAAAAAAAAATTCCTAGCTACGTGTACTGTGCTAGACTAACTGAGACTTGTCATGGCACTTGTATACTGTTGCTCTCTCGATGGTCTGATTGCTTCTATTGTTCTCCTCATTTGTACGTCGCTTTGGATAAAAGCGTCTGCTAAATGATTAAATGTAAATGTAAAATGTAATAGGTAGAAAAATTAATTTATTGTTGGTTTCCAGCTGTAGCTGTTTCCTTTCTAGCCACAACCTTGAACAACACATAATTACTGTATTTGCATTACTGTAAGGGTAGGTTTAGAATCATGTATATATATATATTAGGGGTTCGATACGACACAGTGGTGTCACGGTTCGGTATGTTTTCGATACGGGGGGCGGGGCAATTGGTTACGTCGCAATGTTGGAAATATTTCTGTTTTAAACCATGAAGGCGAGCCAATGGATATCAAACAAGCACGCGTTTGCACACATGCAAACTTTGTGTAAGATTTATGCCGGTGAACGTCTTAATCGCAGTCAATTCACTATAAACAGAAAGTGAAAGTAAAAACGGAATGATGGAGTAATCAAGTTTCAAGTTTTATTAAGTTAATGATGGAGCTTTCAGCATCTGACGCTGCATATTCTCTCAGAGACAAAGAGAGACGAATCTACTTCAACATGCTGATAACGGTATAGCCCAGCGCTTCTCAAAGTCCGGACTCTGGACTGGGAGGGAATTAAATCCGGACCCGCCTCGACTTTGTATTTCAAGCGCACTTGTATCACTCAGACCTCCGTGCGTGGCACACACACACGCACGCACACACACGCGCGCGCGCGCACGCGGGCGCATGAACCAGTGTCGCAGTGTTTACCGACTCTTTTGTAAGACAAAGCGCATAGCAACTAGCAACATTTTGGATAAACCTTAAGCTTTCATTCAGTAGAATAATGTCACCGGTATCGCCACGCGAGCGTGAGGTTTTCGCCTTCCCGACGCAGTCTTTCTCCACCGGCAGAGTTAGCAGCGCATTCAAAGAACCGAACCGCAGCAGACTTGTGAATGAATGAGTACAAAACAGCCTTTCCAAAAACCTATCACTGTTGACTGTCTGGGCATATGAACATGAGTGTAGTTCGTCTGTAAATATGCACATAGTTTGTTACACAGACGGACGTTTATGCTCCATATAAAATAATATAATTCACTGATGTATAACAGCGTATTGCAGTTATAATTAAATATTTTAGCAATTCAGTTGAAGTGAAGATTCTCCCCAGCAAGGGGAGGTTATCACGGGGCAGACAGCACATTGCCTGTTACGTCGTTTGGGCTGCGATGTTGAGCGCAGTGGCACTGATTTCACACACACTTTAAGCTCTTTTATTTTCCAAACGTAATAGGATTTGTTCAACGAATCGTTCGGTTTGTAATGCGGATGATCATAACTGATGGACAACCATGCCCGTGAAAAGACATCAGCAATCGGTGCCGAGAAAACATAAAAAATAAAAAAAAGATGAAGATGAATCACTTTCCGTGCATCACTTTCAGGTACATTCATAATCCTGTGAAACTTTTTTGGCTGTTGACGTTTTAATGTCTGTAATAATTTCACCACCGCCAACGCATCTAATATTCTCTCTGAGTTTCCATGTTCCCTTATGAAAATTAGCCATGGTTTTACTACGAATAAAACCAAAAATCACGGTTCTTGTAGGCATGGTAACCACAAATTAACCATGGTTTTGTTACTTCAAATAATAATTTACAAAGAAGTATTAAGACCATATTTTTTGTGGTTATAAAAACAGACCTAAGCAAACAACAGCCTTTAAAATAACTTAAAATGCATTATATAAAAACAATGAGGCAATAATGATTGGTTAATTAATAATTATATGGTTTTATTGAGTAACACTGTTAAAATACATAATGTAATACAAAATAAACAATTGATGTACATTACATACTGTATTATTAAAAATGCCTGCAAAGGGAGCCAAAGGCCTGGTAATTGCTGCTGTTACACGTTACAGGACGATCAAGTCCTTGTTTAATATTGACCGAACATTTAATTCAAATATCTACTTAATCTTTAATTTTTGGCCACTTTTTTGCGATAGAACTGATACAGCCCCTATAATTTCTTTAAAAAAATTAACCATGGTTTTATCGTAGTAAAACTGCTTCATTTTCTTTGCTTGATTTCTGAATGCTTGAGACTATAAAATTAATCAGACAACTGTATTAATATAATCATAGCCATAGGTAACTGTCTAGAGCAGGGGTGTCAAACTCGGTTCCTGGAGGGCCGCAGCCCTGCAGAGTTTAGTTCCAACCCTGCTCCAACACATATACCATCTAGTTTTCAAATAAGCCTGAAGGACTTGATTAGCTGGATCAGGTGTGTTTAATTAGGGTTGGAGCTAAACTCTGCAGGGCTGCGGCCCTCCAGGAACTGAGTTTGACACCCCTGGTCTAGAGCTTCAATTGTAATTTGTAAATGATACAATTTCATTATTTATTTATTTACTTTCATATTTTATTAAAGTTCTATTTTGACCCCTATTGATAGTTTTCACGTGACGTCACACCCTTATAGGAACGCCCACCTGGCGGGCAAAACGAAGCTTTGCTCCACTGACCGCCAGTTATTTTTATGCAGATTGCATCAAGTAATAATGTAGTAAAACGCAGATATTAAAAAAGGTGAAATTCAGTAAACAACTTATTAATGATGTATATTTTGTACAGGCAAGAAGATGAAGCCAGAATATAAACACAATGTGCAAAGTTTCACGTTAAATGGCTTCCCATAGAAAACAATTATAAGGAAAACACTGAACCGTTAAGCGGATTGCGTTCATATTCCAGCCTCATCTGCTTGCCTATGTAAACTATGCATCATTAATATGGTGAATACTGCACTTCAAAGTCATTCATAGAGCATACATAACTCCTTACAAAAGATTTAAAATGAAACTACAGTCAAATTTGAACTGCCATATATGTAACACTACATCATCAGGCACTTTTCTGCATATGTTTTGGGAATGTCCTGTCGTCATCAGTTTATGGACACATGTAAACCTGGTTTTGTCATCATTACTGCGAATTGATTGGTCTGTTAACACAAGTTTGTGTCTTCTTAATGATGATTCTGGTCTCTGTATTAGTTCAATGCAAAAGAGAATGTTGTTTGCTGGTTTTACAGCTGCGAAGAAGACAATAATCCAGAACTGGTTTACACCACACGTGTGGAAAAATATATTGGATCCATAGCCTCCTGCAAATAGTGACTTGTGAATGTGCAACGGCGCGAGTCGGTGGGGCCAGGCCTTCGACCATTGACGCTTGGCAGTGTTTTTGTTTGATATACGTGATTATATAAAGGAGTGACTTTTGTGTTTTTATTGTCCTTCCCTCTCTCCCTCCCTTTTGACTGGACTTTGAGATGTTGAGTATGTGTCTGTTGTTTTGTTTTGTTATATTTTGGATGCTGTATTGTGTTATGTGTGAAAAAATAAAAATGTTGATAAAAAAAAAAAAAAAAAAAAATATGGTGAATACTGAATTTGATCTTTTAATATTACCGTTTTAAATATATTATGGCACTTTAAGTGTTTTTACAACATTTTGTCACACTATTTTGATTGAAATATTGCCACGGGTGCTTAATATGGATTATAAATGGCCAAAACTTGCATTTTGTTCAGAAATACCTTTGTTTTATTCTTTTGAGAGGTGATCTAAAAATTTGCAGCTGGGAAACAGATGAAAAATTGACACGCTTGTGCTGCAGTTCTATGGATGTTTTGCCCTCCAGGTCTTCGAGCCGGTCACGTGACTGAAAGCTATGAATAGTAGGTGTTTTTTTACTTGCATATTTGGGGAGGGGGCACAACAATACAATTCTGCTTATGGCACCCATTTGGCCAGCGGTGGCACTGGGCGATTTATTCTATTTTGATCGCTACTGTAGACAACAGTGTTTATTATGGCAGCAAATCTACCACAGCCAGCAGCGCAGACTGATTTTCATCACAGACAGTTGGATTTCTAGCAGCCTACTTGAAGAACAAATAAAAATGTATAAAACATATTTTATTTGTGAAGTGAATGGTCCATCTTCAAAAAGATCAGGGACTTTTGGAAAAACATAAAGAGCAAAACAGCATTTAATGTTTGAATTTCGGGATTAAAATAATATAATTTGGAAGCTGATACTATCTTCACAAGCAGCTCATTATGACTATTAGAGCGCGCCACACAGCCTTGTCTGAATCAGTGGCCACGGAGAGCACGCCAATGTTCTAAAGGACTCAACAACAGTCAGAGAAGGCGGTTCAGCGTTGTTTGTGGAATTAAATTCTAAAATAAAGACAGACAGTTTGAACCGGTGATTTCTTTTTTCGCGTCTGTGGATGTATTTCATAATTTGATCTGAGATGAAGCAAATATATTTGTGCGGGAATTTCTCGGATTATAAAAGTTAAACTTGTGGGAATGGTTTAAATTATGCGCAATCCCACGCCTGTACATTCTAAAGACCTGTACATACTAACTCTACATACTACAACTACAACATACATACATACTAAACCTAGCCTATGCATTGTTGCAGATTGTGTGTGTGTGTGTGTGAGAATGGGTGTTTATTTCACAGTCTTGATGTTTTAGAGTGTCAACCCTTCACTGCTGTTAGCTTTTTCTGCATTATGACTGAATTATTATTATTTTTTTTAATTTTTTTTGGATCTCACTGTAAGTGTTTTATTTTTTTGTTATCAACATTTTTTATTTTTCATACATAACATAACATAACATTCAAAATATAACAAAACAAAACAACAGACACATACTCAATATCTCAAAGTCCAGTCAAAAGGGAGGGAGAGAGGGAAGGACAAGAAAAACACAAAAGTCACTCCTTTATACAATCACGTATATCAAAAAGAAAACACTGCCAAGCATCAATGGTCAAAGGCTTGGCCCCATTGATTCGTGCTGTTGTACATTCATAAGTCACTATTTGCAGGAGGCTATGGATTCAATATGTTTTTTTCACACATTTGCGGTGTAAACCAGTTCTGTATTATTGTCTTCTTCGCAGCTGTAAAACCAGCAAACAACATTCTCTTTTGCATTGAACTTATACAGAGACCAGAATCATCATTAAGAAGACACAAACTTGGGTTAACAAACCGATCAATGTGTAGTAAGGATGATAAAACCAGGTTTACGTGTGTCCATAGACTAATGATGATAGGACATTCCCAAAACATATGAAGAAAAGTACCTGATGATGCAGTATTACATATATGGCCGTTAAAATTTGGTTGTAGTTTCATTTTGAATCTTTTGTAAGGAGTTATGTATGCTCTATGAATGACTTTGAAGTGAATAAGACGATGAGCCAAATTTTTAGATGTTAAGCTGAGATTAGACCACACTCTCTCCCAGTCGACAGATAAATTAAGGTCAGATAATTCCCTATTCCAAATAGTTTTAATAGAAAGAGGTTTTGTAATGCAATCAATAATTTTATTATATATTAAGGAAACAGATGGCCGACCAGCAGATGGTGCAATCCAGTCCCGCATAGGCTTCAATTTGTCAATTTGAATCCTTGTCAGCTTCAATCACCCTCCATGAAACTGTAGATTGAGGATCAACCCAATTATGAAGAGCCTTAAGCTGGAACGACCAATAATACAATTCAAAATTTGGTACAGCCAGTCCTCCTGCGTGTTTAGTATGTTGTAATGTGCTAAGTTCAATTCTGGGGCATTTATCATTCCAGATAAACTTAGAAATTATGGAGTTGATCTCCTTGAAGTAACCTGGAGGGGGAGAAAGTGGTAGCATAGAGAATTTTTTTTTAATTGAGGTAACAAATTCATCTTAACAGTGGAGATTCTTCCTTGGAGAGAGACTTTAAGATTATTCCATCTTTGAATGTCATTTTTGACCTTAACTAAAATATTATTAAAATTGTCTCTGGCAAACTTATGAATGTTTTTATATATGGTAATGCCCAAATAGATGAAAGATTCCTTAATAAAAGGGAATAGAAGAATTAACTTTAACATTGTTAATTGGCATTAAAGCAGATTTGCTCCAATTTATTTTATATCCTGATAAGCTACTAAAATTATCAAATTCCTTAATTATACTAGAGACTGAAACATCAAAGTGGTCTAAATATAGAATAATATTATCAGTGTATAATGAAATACTATGATTATGATCATGAATCTTAATTGATACTTCAGATTTCCTGATGGCTTGTGCTAAGGGTTCAAGAGATAGACAAAACAATAAGGGGGAAAGCGGACATCCCTGGCTCGTTCCCCGCTGTAAAGGGAATGGGGGGGGGGAATAATATTACCAGCTATGACTGATGCTGCAGGTGAGTGGTATAATGTCTTAATCATAGAACTGAAGTGTTCACCAAAGCCGAAACATTGCAGAACTGCCCACATATAATTCCACTCTAGCCTGTCAAAGGCTTTTTCTGCATCAAGTGAAAAAACCGCACAAGGGCTTGGATGAGAATCTGCAAAGTCAAGAATATGAAGGAGTCAACGCATATTGTCAGACGCATTGCGCCCCTTGATGAAACTGGTTTGGTCCTCCTTGATCAAACTATGAATTACCTTCTCCATACGAGAAGCAAAAACTTTAGCATAGATTTTTAGATCACATGGGATAAGCGAAATCGGTCTGTAGCTGGAACAATCTAATGGATCTTTCCCTTTTTTAAGAAGTAATGATATTAATAATGTTTTTTTATCTCTATGAAATACCCCATGTTCAATTGCAAAATTAAATGAATTAAGCATAAGTGTCCCGACCAAATCCCAAATTTCTAAATATAATTCAGGGGGGAGACCATCTAGACCCGGCGATTTGCCCTTTTGAAGGCTTTTTAGAGAGACGTGGAGTTCCTCCAAACTTAATGGGGCCTCCAAAGACTCTTTATCCATCTGTGAGATCCGAGGCAGTTCCAATTTATCTAAATACTGCTTACAAATTGGTTCATCAAAATCTGTTTTGGCTTTATACAGATTTGTGTAAAAACCTTTAAATATTTCATTAACTGCCACAGGGTTCGTGGTGACCTGATCATCCGATGATTTTATTGCGCTAATATATGCTTTAGACTCGCATTCTTTCAACCTAAGGGCCAATAAATGACTAGGTCTCTCATATTCAAAATAATATTTTTGTCTAGTCCTATGTAAAATAAATTCCGCCTTTGAGTGTGAAAGTAAATCATATTCTTCTTTTCAAGAGGACAGCTGTGTAGCCTGTTGCTCAGTAAAACGTTGTTTTTGTAGGTTTTGTAATGATTGGATTTTATTTTCTAATTGTGTAAACTGGTGAGTTTTCGCTTTGGCAAGAGTAGAAGAGAAAGATATACAGAAACCTCGTATAGCACACTTAGTCGTTTCCCACATTATTTGAGGATCCACATCAGAGGGCATATTAATTTAATATAAATATATTATTTTAGAGAAGTATTGAAAGTCTGATTACTTAATAATGATATGTTAAAGCGCCATCTAGGGGACTTGGCTTTAACATCGGAAAGAGGAACACTGCACAACACAGCAGAATGATCAGATAATAAAATTGGTAATATAGAGATGGAGGAATTAGATGAAATTAAAGATGGGCTGAGAAATATGTAGTCTATCCTAGAGAAAGTCTTATGTCTATTAGAAAAAAAAGTGAAGTCCTTAGATTTAGTAATCTGAATTTTCCAAAGATCGATTAAGTTGAGCTCAATGATAAATTTATTCAGCAATTTAGAGGATGGATTGGCTGTTGTATCTGATTGAGATTTATCTAAAGCAGGATTTACGACAGCATTAAAATCACCACCCACCACTAGAGGGCAATCAATTTGCTCAAATAGAGTTTTGGAAATCTGTGTAAGGAATGCACTGTCTGTCTCATTCGGACCATAAATAGAGACCAATGCTAACCTATTATTATATATTTTGCATCGGATAAAAACAAATCTACCCTTCTCATCACTACCAAGGTGTTCATTTGTTAAATTTATCTTCCGGTTAACAAGGATAAGCACCCCCTTAGTTTTATTGAGAGCGCAGGAAAAGGCTGCTAATTTATAATACTTATTCTGGAAACGTGCCACATCAGATTGTTTTAAATGTGTCTCTTGTATTAGGGCACAGGAAATAGATTTACGGCGTAAATATTCTAACACACGGGTTCGTTTAACAGCAGAATTTAAACCATTCACATTCAGTGATAAAATATTTAGAGTATGCATTGAATATTCATAATACCAAGATTGTATTCAATAAATGAAAAAAACAGAAGCACTTCCATTCTGTAAGTAACATGTAAACGCTGATGTGCATTTTAGATACCAAACCTCCTAGTTGAAAAATCCTTTTAGAAATAGGGTAAAATAAATAAAAGTATAAATGTCTGTTGTAAAAAATAAACACAACATAGAAACATGAACAACCGACAACCATAAACAAAAAACAACTCAGACCGCACATTACCGAGAACGTAGGTCTGATTAAGCAACAAAAAATAGTGATGGTACGTGACCGATCCACTCCAACGCAAGACATGTCCCCCGAAAGGCTCACGCAGCCAAAACATTTTTGAAATTAAACCTACTCTCCATTAGTCCCCTCCAAAAAAGAAAAAAGGGTGTTAGTCTTACCAGCAAAGAGATCGTTGTACCGGATAGATAGGGACAATATCCCAGTAGGAGAGAGGAGAGAAGAAAAAGCAAAAAACAGGTTCAGCTAGCATCCAAGTCCATCCTGCCATCATCCCCTCCTGGGCAGCTAGGACCGCCTCCATCCCGGCCATCAAGCCCCTCCCGCCGGGCCGGAGAGAGAGTGGCCGCTGTTTTCCCGTTGCCTTCCCGTAGAGCCGCGGCATATGTCTTCTGCTGAGACAGGGAGCTGATAAAATCCTCCACTTTCTGAGGGGAGTCGAAACTTTTCTGCTCCCCTTTGTGCCATAGTTTAATTACCGCCGGATAGATGAGGAAGGGCTGGAGACCAAGTGAAGTCATCTTCTTCAAAACCGGATTAAAGGCCTTTCTCCTGATGGTTGTGGCTGGACTAAAGTCGGGAAAAAATAGTAGTGTGACATTGTCCTGTGCGCATTTCACTGGATAAGCCTGCTGAGCACCTTTCAGGATCTCCGAGCTGTCATGCCATCTTAGTACATGGAAGATGAGAGTGCGCGGCCGATCGGAGACTCTCCCTCCGTCATACACGCGATGTGCCCGGTCAATCTCAATGTCACGGCCTTTCAGCGAAGGAATCCACTTGGAAAGATTAACTTTGAGGAAACCAGCCGCGTTGGAGCCCTCCGCCCCCTCTGGCAACCCCACCAGCCGTACGTTATTCCTCCTGCTCCTATCCTCAATATCCGCCATCTCCTCGGTGAGTCGCTCCAGCTGATTTCTTAAGTCCGTGACAGTCCTCCTATCCTCACGCGCAGCTGCTTGAACGGAATCAACCCGGTCACGTGTCTGCTTCACAGCGGTAGCTATCGCCTCAAGCTCCGCTCTCAGCTCTTTAACAAAATTGTTAGTCGCTTGCATGTCCTCACACAGTTCGTGCAATGCTGGAATCAGCACAGAGTCCACCGCATCTCTTACTGCCGAAGTCAAAACCGAATTCAAAGTGCTTTGCTGCTCTTTAAGTTCTAGCTTAATGCTGTTAGCAATAGCATCGTCGAGGTCCTCTCTGGAGATGGTGGAATCTTAGATTTTTTTCTTCATTGGCGATTGCGCAATCTCTCTTTTCCGATCGCCCTTGTCTGCCGAAGCACTTATGATGGGTCCAATGCAGAGTGGTTTAAAATTTACTGACAGGATTATACAATATGTGGCAAAGTGAGCAGAGCTAAAGACTAAGCGTGCATCACTGTCGAAGGGTCACGTGATCTCCCCTGACTGAATTATTTAATGGATTTCACATATTCTCAAAACTTTGCTCTGTGTTACAGACACAGTGGTTCATAGGTGTGTGTGTTTGCGTCTGTGTGTGATTCTATGTTTCTATAATCACACTCTTGGGGCTCACCCGGCGCAATGCAAGTGTTTTTTGCTAGTTTCAGCCCAACACAGTTATCCTTTTCACGTCCAGCGCCACGTTGTTTAAATAACATGGACGTGCTGGTCTGAAAATGAGGTGTGTTCAGGCGCATTGTTGGTGCGTTGCTATTTGAACTGAAAATGATTGCGCCATTGGCCTACTAAAACCTGGTCTAAAGTTAATGGCACAGTATTTTTTTATTTATTTAAAGGACGCGTTAGTATATGCGCCTACAGGTGGGTGCACAACGCGCGTACACTCTGCTTATTATACACATTATTATTGTGTACTTTAACCTCACACACGAGCAGATCCATTTCCTCTCTGGATAAGCGTTCAGCCTTTGCTCTTGCAAATTCCGCCATGTAAATAGTGAATCCGCCATGGTGCAAGCGCAACTGGCTTTTAAAGGGAATGGGAGATGAGACTCTGGTTTATTGCATTTTTCCATTGTTAAACTAGCAAAAGTGGATTCGGACACGCCCTAAGTGTACCTGCGCCATGCACTTCAGACCACGCGCTTAGTTCGTTAAAATAGGGCCCTTGATGTTTTATAGTGTCATCCCTTCACTGCTGTGTACTTTTTTTCAGTATTATGGCCAATTTGTAGATTGTGCACACAATAATTCTCTGAATTGTTGTGTTTTTGTCCATTTCCTATTCATTTCCTATGGTCGGTCATTTTTGACCGAAGACCAAGAGTGTGACAGTTTTTTTTACGACCACTTGGCCTGTTCGAATCATGCCCTCAATTTTTTTCTGTTCACATTCCAAGTTCCATAAAAGTCACCAAGGTTCATACCATTCCGATAAAGCTGTGATTTTTAAAAATTCACAGAAGTGACCGAAGACCGCAGAAGGGATAAAACAACTTTAACATTGTGTTTAATTTTGGAATTCATCACTAAAATTACTTTTTACTGGTCTAACATTATTATTGTATTTTAAATGCAATTTCCTAAGCGTTATTTATAAATGACAATGTTCCACAGAGGGTTAGTATACAATAGTACAATATACAATATTCAATTCAATTCAATTCAAGTTTATTTGTAAAGCGCTTTTTACGATATAATCGTTGCAAAGCGCTTTATATTCAATATATTTCTGTCATAACTTCTTTAAGTTAAATGGACTTTTATTTTGATGGGCTGCAGTGAAGGTCAGTTTCATTGTGTATTTAGCTCTATTCTGATGGTTTTAGTTTTACATGGAGAGGTGGAGTTAAGTAATTATTACCAGACATTTTCAGTGATTTTAGTCCAGTCCAAATGTGCCATATCAGTAATTATTACAGACAATGTCAATGTCAGTAAAGATTACGGCGACTTTTACCTTCAGTAAAAAGGTCCAGAAAAATGACCTCAGGTAATGCTAATTGTAACGGAGCCGACGAGACATGAGGCGTGCGGATCCATCTGCAGAGCGTTATTAAAAGGCGTGGTCATGAAACAAGCATTGGTCGATACACAGCAAACAGACATAGATGAGGCAAGACAAAGAGTATTCCTAGGACAAGCGTGGGTCTTCGATCGGCGAACAGTATCCAACAGGGCAAGGCAAAGAGAGATAATCCAGGTACGCGAGCAATAATCCAGGCAGGGGCAAACACAATCCAAAACAGCAAGGCAAAGGGTTAAACCAAGATACACAGGCTAGAATGAAAACAGGCAAAGCAAGACTATGACTATGAAAACTACAATAGGCTCCGTAAGGTATAGCTATCAAGCTAGGGTAGCGATATGTGCTTACAATACTCGGCGATCAGAATGAGGAAGTCCATGGTTTAAGTAAGGCGTTTGATAGGAATCAGCTGTGTAATCAGTGCTTTCAGCTGTGTGTGTGTGTGTGTGTGTCATCAGTGCAATGGATGATGGGAACTGTAGTCCGGGGGGGAAGTGCAACAGTAGTGTAGTGCAAGAGTCCATGTGATGAGCGGGTGACCTCTGGTGGTGAGTGAACGGAAGTTCATAAACTGGATTCGTGACACTAATCCTGTGCGAATAGACCAGCTGTAAATATGTATGTAAATATTCCATCATTTCCTGTTTAAAAGTAGTTTTCCACAGTTTTTCAAGTATGGAGGTGCTTGAAGAAGCATTCAGTTGCATTCTAGGTGGTAGTACATAGTGCGCACAGGAAGTAATGTGGCATGCGCATGATGACAGGGATGTGATGGTGGTGTGTAAATCGAGTTACCCCTCCCACTTTTAGTAGTTTTACTGAGATTTCTCCCCCCATGCGAATTGAGCCATTAATATTACAGACGTCCTGTGGTAAAATTACATAACTCCTTCTACCCTTCTAAAATGAATTCTTAAACCATGCCATTCATTCACACAGAGGCATGTAGAACATGCAGACTTATTAGCGGCATGCACTGATTGCAGCTGTCGCCTTTATTTCTGCTGTGTGATAGACTGTTAGATTAATCCATATCGGGTAAAAATGTCCAGAGTTTATCGCAATCTTTTTTTAATCACGACCTCAATATGATATCGTTTTATTGCCCAGCCTTACATGACACAAACAAATTTAGCTTGTTTTTTTAGCTTTCGGGAGCTTTTGGGCTTTTTGGCTTGTTTGATTGCTGCTTCTCTACCATCATGAGGAGATAAGCATTCTAGTCTTGTCACTCACTTCTTTTCTTTTCTTTCTTTTATGTAATTTCTTTTCTTTTTCGTTGAAAGTCTTGTTTTTTAAGTAAAATTTTGCCACAAAGCTGTGTCTCCGACTTCGTCTTTGACCATTTCAAACCTTAACCAGCCTATGAGACTCCTCATCTATCTGTCAGCCAATGCCAATTGTGGTCGTCTTCCCAAGACATCACTCCAGACGCTACCAGACTGTCAGCGAATCAACAAAGAATCAGCTGAACTGGTGCATTTAATATAAAGTTTCATAGCCTCATTGAAACGTCAATGCTAGGGTTAAATATAAATTATTGATGGTTTGTTTAGGGAATTGCTTAAGGAATCATTTAAGGTCTTAGGATTTGCATATATTTGTCCAGTAAAGTCTTGTTTGTATTTAAAGAAAAATGTATTTTGTTATGTGCTTACAAATTAATGTTTAAACTGTCTATTTTGTTACCGCACTAATAAGTAGTGTTTTCACTATATTTTGGATATTAATATGTGTTGCATAGTTGTTAGTTACGGTAATTCAATTGATCAGACGTAAAACATTGATTCTGTCAAAATTCCCTATAAATATAATAATTAGTTCCCCTTGAGCTAAATTGACCTGTTTCCCTTATAGAAGAGTCCCTGTAAACAATGCCGTATATGTCAGTTTGTGTGTGTGTGTGTGCTCTGTCACTGGTTGTTGTCTTACAGGAATGTGTCTCTCTTCTGGCTGTCTGTTGGAGTTTAGTTCCAGAGGATCGAGAACAAGGTGACTTGGTGCAGGATCTGTGAACAGAAGGAGCTTCTCTACACACAGCCTGGTGGTATTCAAGCTCCTACGCAGACACATAAAACAGTAATAACATAAAACAGTAGTGATAACTAGATTTGTGTCTTTGAGTATTCTTAAGGTTTTCAACTTTGGTTTTGTTTAAATGAACGAGATGCTTTAAATGATCATGACACTCAGCACTCACTATCAGAATAACAACACATATCATATAAATAACAAATAAAAAAAACAGCACAATGCCATATTTGTTAGTCACCACATTCCTAACGAGCTTACTGCATTTTAAATTATGGTAGGAACTTCTGGTTCAGGTAAGCTGCACTCAAAAAGACTGAAATTTTAAATCAAAGTTGCACTACGAAAAATGTCAGTCTGACTGAATGAGCTGTAAAATTTCCTTCATGTTCTTTTTTTTCAGACATCAGGAGAATAACAACGCTTGGTCTTTTCAGCTCGCGGTAACACTTTATAATAACGTTATATTGTGTTAATGTTGGGACAATGGTTTATAAAGGATGAACTGACTATTTACTAATGCTTACCTAATGATTCATAGCGTGCAGTTATTATAAAATGTTACCGCTCGCTGCATTTTTTCCCTCTTGATTATTATCTTCTGGGGTTCCCTTTTGAGGTTGGTCTCTCAACACTGTGTCAGAGCTGACACGTTGGGGAAACTCCCTTTCTCTGAAATTGCTGAAGCCTAATTGAATCATGCTGTTGCACTTGCAATAGCCAACTGTGCTCAAGTGTGGGAAGGCCTGGCGGCTATATTGTCTTTGAATCTTTCTCCTTTCCTCAAGCCTGTTTTTTTTCGAGGATGCAACGTGTGTGGTGGGCACATCGAGCTGCCAATGGCTTGAGGAGTGTGTTCTGTGCTTGGGACACATCCATGCCGAGGCAGCGATGAAGAGATCTGACTGCCGTTTCTGTGGGGATCTGCCGATCAAGACTCTCCATGCAAGACTTGCTGCAGTCTTCAGCAAGCCACCCAGTGTTGCACATCACCCTTCAGCTGCAGTCGAGCTGTGAGCGGGGAGGACTCAGCAGCCTCAGTCGGGAAGCTCCCTTAGATTTTGGACCTAAAGGCCCGTTCACACCAAGCACAATAACTATAAAGATAACGATAAAGATATAGTTCTAAAAATCATTATCAATATTAAAGAATAGCAGAGTACACATCACAACAATAACGATAAAGGCAAAGAGAAACGATATCATTGGAATCACTTTCAAAACGATTTTTTCCAGCTGATGAACGATACAAACATTGACAGCCAATCAGAATCCATCCTGCTGTAAAGAGTTCAAGAATTTAAAGCAGCAGACGAGCGTGCACTTAGAATAAACAGACATCAATAAACAGATATCGTCCGCTGGTGTGGACGCTAATATTCTTATCTTTATAGGTATCTTCATAGTTATCGTCCTCAGTGTGAACGGGCCTTAAGACCACTAAATTTAAAGTTAATAAAGCGCTTGTTCAAAAAAAAAAAAAAACCTTTTCTGGAATCTGACATCTGAATGTGTGAAAGGGCCTTAAAACTGACAAATTAAATTAAAATTAAATTAAATTATTTTGAACTAAATTATAGAGAAGAAGAAAATTAGGAATTTCAATACAGTACAAATACACTACAAAGCACTGTAATGTGTTAAGGAAACAATACAAAACAACTCTTGCTTGCGTCATAACAAAACTTAATCCACCACAAATGAGAGAAAAACATCACCGACCATTTTCTGAGCATTGAGTCTCTCAGTGGTCATATCTGCTTGCTCCTGCTGCACTAACTGCTTCAGCACACAAAAAAATAAAAAACACTGTCAACATGATCAGGCTGTTGGGCTATGAATGCTTAAAAGTGTATGCAGATGCATTTAAGTGTGGTGTGTGGGATGTACCTGGCTGCTTCTGTGCTGTAGCAGGCTGTGACTGGCATTGTATGAGTCTCTGATCAGAGCATCTTGCTGAATAGAGTGCTGTGCAGGTGAAAGGAAGGGGGGCAATGAGTGTGCATGAGCTCTGGAATGACATGAACCTGGATAGAAACACAAGCCTGTTTAGTTGTCTGGTGTACCGTCACTTGTTGGCAGTGGTGGGAGAGGACATACTTGACATACTTATGACACACTCCATGATGCTGTCGCTATGATGACACTGTTTATCTTCCTCTCCTGGTTCACACATCTCCCCAGTTTCACTTAGAGCACGCTTCAACATCTGTACCACAAAGCGAATTTTAACTAACATATATATTTTACAGAATACATGCAGCATAACAGCACTAGAATACTAGAGCCTGAAATTAATTTACTCGTTTCAAGCTTTTGTAATGCAAAATGTAATACAAAATGAGACATTTCCACACAACAACAACAAAAAGACCAAAAAAACAAAAAACAACTGGCAGGCCGAGTTATAGTTTTATAGATTTTTGTTTTATAGATAAATAATAGGTATATTATTAAACCAAACGGTACATAGCTTTTGGTTTTCTGCTTCTAGTTGACAAGCATGTGTTGGTTCACTATGCTTGCATGTTGCTGTTGCCTGCAAAAATTACTTTAATCATACATGTTATAATATAGCAAAACTGCATCACAAACATAGAATAAAGTGTCATTATTACTAAAGATGGCAAGTCAGAAAAAAATAAATAATTCTGTGGGTGCTTCTGAGCTGATGTCAGGTTATTAGAATTTGCTGTCTGAATGATTACTTAGTTGCAGATTAATACATAAGTGTTTGTTTTATTATTCATACCACAACACTAAATTTATGTCTTTATAGAAATATTATACTATATGTTATCTTAAAAGACACATGAAATTGTTTCTACATTTTAAATACTTATATTTAATCTTGTCAAGCAACTTAAGAAATACTTTTATTCAATATTATTGGCATATATAAATATTAAATTAACATTTAATGATCTATAACCATTACTTTCAGAATGACTGATGAATTTAAGAATGAATGACACTAAAAAATTAATGACACGAAGCATGTTTTCTCAGAATGACAATGATTTACATTACGTAATAGTGTCGCTTATTGTAGTTGCACCTTTGGTGTTTGGAAAAAACAAACAAACAAAACACCACCAAATTGAGTTACTGACCAGATCAAGTTCCTCCAGACGACAAGATAGTTTCTCTGACATATCATGTAGTTCTTGCTCTGCCTCCCTATTCCTCTGGTTATGCCAAGACAAAGAACCGTCTCTATCGCTGAGCCTGAGGGAAAGAGAGAAATAGGTCATAAAATACTAAAGCACATTTTTTGTGATGTTGCTAGGCTGTCTTTCTGTCTCACTGAACCACACTCTAAGGGTGCTTTCACACCTGGCCCTTTGTTTCGGAACCTGGCGCGTTTCCCCCCTTAGTTCGGTTCGTTTGGGCATATGTGAACATGGCAATCGCGCTCGGATCCGCGACAAAACAATCGGTCCGAGATCGCCTGAATGAGGTGGTCTCGGCTCGATTGAAAATGAACTCTGGAGCGGTTCGGTTGTAGTGAGAAAGCAATCCGATCCAACGGACCAACGAACCAGGCTATATCACGCTGTATAATGGGTAATTACGTAAGTTCCGTGCAGGGGCGCATTAATGCACAGGCTTCAAGGGGCTGAAGCCCAGGGGCCTACAAGGGAAAGGGGGCCCACTGGCTGCAGGGAAATTATATTTTTATAATAATTATTTATATGGGAATTTGCAGCAGTGACAACAGCATTCTGTAAACAAACTCACACACTCATTTTCAGCAACGCCCTGGTTGTAATTGCCTATACAGTGAACGGTTCAGTTTAGGTTCCCCCCACACAGTTTGTATAGTTGGTATGTTCCACCGATATACTAGGTGTGTTCGACTTCATGTAGCGCCAAAAAGACCTATCGCCGAGAGTAGCCGCTTGCAGTCAGGGGCGGAATTGAAAGCGGAGACGTGAAGTCGGACTCTTTCTGCTCCCGGTAGTGATGCTCTCGCGGTGTTTGCATACTCTATCACAGATGAAGTGAATAGGTGTGTTCGACTTGAAGAGGCGCTGTGCAGAATGATCAGTGTATGACATCTATATATATTTCATCCCAAGTACACAATACATGTATGGCCACATGAACTTTAAGAATCATATACTTTTTTGTTTGTTTGTTTAGATAAATCGCTCAGAGGGGTTTGGCCAAACGATTAGACAAACTAGGTTTTTGTTTTGTTTTGTTTTTTTATAAATCATCCAATCACCCGATTCCTAGCCATTACTAATATACATTTGATATGACTAAATATTATTAAATTTAAAGAAATTCCAGGATCAGTTCCCTCTTCACGTAGTATTTTCATCGGGTCAGTCGTAGAAAAAACTGATTGGCTGATAACTTTTGACGTTTAATCCAGGTGTGAAAATAATTAATATCTAGCGCAAGTGCACGGAGAGATGTGCGAGTGCACAGGACAAAGTTTGAGCGTGCACACGCAGGTCCGGTTTTGTGGGAGAGCAAAGGAAATCCGCGTGCGAGCTGGGAGATTCGCGCTCACGCATTATATTAATCTACTTTCGCGCTACAAAAATGCGCTCTCGACATTTGGCAGTAAAATAAGGCCATACATATTCACTTATATTCACATTTTATGCAGAACAGCGTTGTGAATGTTAACTGGCATATTAACAAGAAAAAAAATCTAAATTTGACAAATAATTGTCAGGAAGCTTTAAAAAAAAAAAAAAGTAGCTTTCTGAGGTAGGGGGGCCTGCCGTAATGCTGTAGCCCAGGGGCCTCTGGTTATCTTAAGGCACCCCTGGTTCCGTGAAAAGCAGTGGTTGAGCACGTCTTCGCCATTCAAAATCAAAGCGCCTTTTCATTTTATAATGCCGTCTTAATGCTCTTCGTATAGGTGCATTTTAACAATGTTTTGCCGACGAATCCTGGACTCCTGCTCAAAATGATAAATTAATAAATATATTGACAGCTACAAAAAACAAAACAACAACAAGCAGCCCTCAAAGCTGTTGTCGTTCCATCCTGACGCGTGTGTGTGTGTATGTGTGAGAGAGAGAGTTTGTTTGCCTCTCTTTCCAAATGAATCATTAATTGTCATTCCAGCTCTGTGGAACTTTGACCAATGAGAGGACAGTTTACTCGCACGTGACAATTTTGGTCCGTTTAGAAACTTTGCCGTGTGAAAGCAAACCGCACCAAGAATAAAAAGCAACATTGTAATAATTTTAATCCCTGTTTCGGAATAAAGCAATCGATCTACAGGTGTGAAAACACACTAAGTGACAGCAGTGAGTGGCTGTATTTGAGTTTAATGCCATATATGCTTCAATGGCTATTTAATGGCAGGTACAGGTAGTAATCAAATAATGTATACAGCACATAGAAGTCAGGTAACAGCTTAATGGATTTGTTACACACTGCCCACCTCCATCCCCTTTCAGAAGAAGGCCTGACCTGGCTGTAGATCCTTTTCAAATTTTCTACATGGTAGGTCTCAACCTGCTTGGGTTCAGTTGACATCTCAACTCTTTAGTTTACGTTATTCAGCTGTTTTAAAACTTTGGCAAGCCCTTGCCACTTAGGAGCTAGCTTGGCTGTAAATGGCTTATGTCCCCTGCACGAGACAACAGGTGAGCATGAACGCAGACAAGTTTTCCTTCTTGGAGGATCTCTTGCCGTCTCTTCCAGTTGTGTATCTCTGCTGTCTGCTCTGGGCTTTCGCGACATTCTCTTTCACTCTCTCCAGAAGTGATTGCTGAAGCTCAACTTCATATGTAGATTGGTCAGGATCAGGTGAACGATATTGGAATAGTTTGAGGGGTCATTTCAACTTGCGTCCTAGAGCAATCTCCGCTGGGGTATAGTTTGTACTCTCCTGCTTGAGTTTGTACTCTCAAGGTGAATTGATTGTAAACCTGAACTCATGGATCCACTGGTCCCAATTCTGATTATTGTCCTTGATGTATGATGCAATCATGATCTTAAGAGTTTTATTTACCCTTTCTGTCAGGTTAGTCTGCAGGTGGTATGCAGTGGTGAGTTTTTGAATTGCACCCCATTGTCTGCAGGTAGCATTCAGAAGGTGGGATGCAAATTGTGGTCCTCGGTCCGACACCAAATAGGCAGGTACCCCCCATCGAGTAAAGATCTCCTTGATAAGAATGTTAGTTATCAAAGGTGTCTTAGCTGACCGCAAAGGGAATACCTCAACCCACTTGCTACAGTAATCCACAGTGACCAGCAAATCCTCGTTCAGATTTATGCTCCTTAGAAACGGACCCATAAGATCAATGCCAAATATATATCTAGGTTCTTCTACAGGAGTAGATTGAAGGGTTCCATAAAGTTTGGATATATGCGGCTGGTATTGCTGACAGACTTGGCACTGTTTGCAGTAATCCCATACATCCTTGCTGAATTTCTGGCCAATACACCATGTTAGTCAATGCAATGTTTTCATGTGCCCAAGATGCCCACTCAAAGGATTATCATGTGCAAACTGGAGAAATTGCTGCTGTAGATCTTTTGGGATGATTACTTACAAAGTATGACCCTTTTGACCATCAGGAATCAACTTATTTAACATTTTTGGATGTAGAAAAATTACTAACACCATTCACTTTGGAATCCTCTGTCTTGATCCCTTCCTCTGAAATGACGTGTCCTAGAAAAGTCAGTGATTTTCTTACCAATTTACTATGGATGGATGATATTATCGGAACGTTATCGGAATCGGCCGAGAAAGTCAAGTCAAGTCAAGTCTGCTTTATTGTCAATTCTTCCACATGTACAGTACATACATACAGAGAATTGAAATTGCGTTACCCTCTGACCCTTGGTGCATACAGTTAACATTAAACACTGACAGTAGACGTTCAAATACAGATAAATACAGTTTAACCATATGTACATACAAACTATACAGATATACAAATGAGAACATTGTAGAAAAATAAAAAAATAAATAAAAAAGAGATAGATAAAGTGGCATAAGGCACATGGCAGATAGAGTGCAAACCAGTTAAATAAAACAAAACTGTGCAGATATATGTGTAGTGCAAAAAAAGAACAGTCTTTTATCAGACTGTCAGAAGAGGTAGTCTACAGACAATGCTGGATAAGGTAGAGATCAGTCCAGTGCTGCACAAAGTGACTGGTGCGGGTCACAGTTTGTAAGGGGGGGGAAGCTGGGGGGGGGAGGGTGTCGTAGTGTCAGAGTTCAGTGTTGCGTGGGGTAAAAGAGGGGAGGGTGAGCAAGGATGGGAGGGAGTTCAGCTTCCTGACAGCCTGATGGATGAAGCTGTCCTTCAGTCTGCTGGTCCTCGCCTGGAGACTCCGCAGTCTCCTCCCTGATGGCAGCAGACTGAAGAAGCTGTGTGTCGGGTGGGTGGGATCACCTGCAATGCTGAGGGCTTTGCGGGTGAGACGGGTGCTGTAGATGTCCTGGAGGGAGGGGAGAGAGAAACCAACGATCTTGCGGTTGGACCTATATGCAAACTGGAAGGGGTCCAGGGAGGCGGGGGGGACAGACTTGATGTCTTGCATGACTAGCCGTTCAAAGCACTTCATGGGAATAGGAGTGAGTGCTACTGGACGGTAGTCATTGAAGCAGGATGGAGATGACTTCTTCGTGCATGGATCCGGACAAGAGTCAGGCTGTGGTTGATTGGCCAACTCCAGATTCCCGCAAGGCCCTGCTGAGGTTTCTGGGCTTTGCCAATTTTTACCGGCGTTTTATTCGCAATTTCAGCCAGCTAGCTGCCCCTTTGACTGCTTTAACCTCCACCAAGATTCCGTTCAGGTGGTCCAGCGCAGCTGAGGCTGCGTTTGCCAAACTGAAAGGCTGCTTTGTTTCAGCTCCCATCCTTATCGCCCCTGATCCCTCCCGGCAGTTTGTGGTGGAGGTTGACGCATCAGAGGTGGGGGTTGGTGCCATCCTATCCCAGCGTTCATCCTCGGACGACAAGATGCATCCTTGCGCGTATTTTTCTCACCGTTTGTCTCCCGCTGAACGTAACTATGATATTGGTAATAGAGAGCTGCTGGCAGTCAAGCTTGCCTTGGAGGAATGGCGTCATTGGTTAGAAGGTTCGGGGGTTCCTTTTATCGTCTGGACTGATCATAAGAATCTTGAGTACATCAAGTCCGCTAAAAGATTGAACTCTAGGCAGGCCCGGTGGGCTTTATTTTTCGGCCGTTTCGACTTTACTATTTCTTATCGGCCGGGTTCCAAGAACATCAAACCCGATGCGTTATCCCGTATTTTCGACCATTCTGAGCGCCCGTCTTTTTCAGAGCCCATTGTGCCACAGAAGATTTTTGTTTCTGTAGTCACATGGGAAATCGAATCGAAGGTCCGCACTGCCTTAGAAGGGGTAACGCCTCCGCCCGGATGCCCACCAGGTCGTTTGTTTGTGCCAGAGACGTTACGGTCCGATGTCATTCGATGGGGTCATTGTTCCAAGGTGGTTTGTCATCCTGGGGTGAGTCATACTATGTTTCTTATTAAACAACGGTTCTGGTGGCCATCTATGGCTCGTGACATACGATGTTTTGTTTTGGCTTGCTCTGTTTGTGCCGTTTCTAAGACTTCCAATCGACCCCCTGCTGGACTCCTTCAGCCGCTGTCAGTTCCTTCGAGACCCTGGTCCCATATTTCGCTAGATTTCGTCTCGGGTCTCCCGCCTTCGAGTGGGAACACGGTGGTTTTGACCGTGGTGGACCGGTTCTCGAAGGCTACTCATTTTATTGCTCTGCCTAAATTACCCTCTGCCAGAGAGACGGCGGTTGCTGTCATTGACCACGTTTTTTGTATTCATGGCCTCCCGATGGACGTGGTCTCTGACAGGGGGCCTCAGTTCGTCTCCAAATTTTGGAGTGAGTTTTGTCATTTGTTGGGGGCGACTGTTAGTCTTTCTTCTGGGTTTCATCCCCAGAGTAACGGTCAGACAGAGAGAGCCAACCAAGACTTAGAATGTATGTTGCGATGTTTGGTCTCTCAGAATTCGTCCTCTTGGAGTCAGCAGCTCTCATGGGTTGAGTACGCACATAACTCATTACCAGTGTCTGCCACGGGCCTATCTCCGTTTGAGTGTAGTTTAGGGTACCAGCCACCTATTTTTTCCAGTCTGGAATCTGAAGTCGCGGTTCCCTCTGCTCACGCATTTGTCCAGAGGTGTCGACGCACCTGGAGCAGGGCCAGACAGACCCTCCTCCAGGTGGGGGCGCGCACCAAGGCCAAGGCTGATCGCCACCGGTCAAGGCCTCCCGTCTACATCGTCGGTCAAAAAGTGTGGCTTTCATCTAAGAACATTCCTCTCCGTACCGTATGTAATAAACTTGCACCTAAATTCATTGGCCCGTTTACTGTCACCAAGATCATTAGTCCGGTGGCAGTCCGCCTTAAACTTCCTCCGGCGTACAAGAGGATTCATCCCGTTTTTCATGTTTCCAAATTAAAGCCCGTTTTTCATACTACCATTAACCCGCATACCCCGGTTCCCCCACCGCCGCGACTCGTAGATGGGGAACCTGTTTATTCGGTGCACCGTATTCTGGACTCTAGGCGGAGGGGACGCGGATTCCAGTACTTGGTGGACTGGGAGGGTTACGGTCCGGAGGAGAGGAGTTGGGTGCCCGCAAGAGACATATTGGATCAGTCTCTTATCGATGATTACAATCGTCAGGTAAGTTCCTCTGGAAGCGCCAGGAGGCGCTCTTAGGGGAAGGGGTACTGTCACGGTTCATGGATCCGTGTGCTCATTCTGTATGTATGTGTGTGTGTGGTGTATGGGTCCGCTCGTTGGGCTTGCCAGCGTTGCCTAGTTACTACGCACCTGACAAGGTAATCAGAGCGGCCACAGGTGTAGCTCGTCTACACTGCCTATATCTGGCTGGCGTTCTGTGTGTGTGTTGTCAGATCGTTGTTGCTCATGTCCTGCCTTGCTCTCTGTCGGTCCTCTTAGTTCCTGAGTCTAGTTTTCGCCTGCTTGCTGTCCTTGATCTCCTGGAGGGTGAGAACTGATCGGAGTACTATCTCTGCCTGTGCTGGAAACTCCTCGCTGCTGGATTTCTGCTCCTTTTCTGTGGCTGTTGTGGAGTTGGCTAATTAGGGCCCAAGCCAGTAAGGCGCAGGGCCCTATTGATTTCCTAAGGATCTTTTTTTTTTTTTTATTCAACCTTCCGGGTACTTTTGGGGGCCTTAACGTGCTCAAAAACTCTTGAAAATTGGCACACACGTTGGAATCCGCTGCCATCAGGACACCACAGAGGCTGGGACCCGGGCGTGGCACAGGGGCTCTACGGCGCCCCCTAGAACACAGTCTGAAAACTTGATGTATAGCTCACACATACTTGCACGTATTCATATGAAACTCGGTACACATATAGATCTCATTGAGCTGAACAACTTTCACACTGCATGTCATAGGCTCCGCCCAACAGGAAGTTGGCTATTTAGGGCTGTTTAAAAAGAGCATGCTCTGGAATTTGATATACTCCTCTGAAGATTACCAACCGATTGCCACCAAACACGGAGAACATGATCTCAAGACATTGGGGACGCTAAATTGCCAAGATATTTTTGATATCTCGAACGGTTTGCCCGTGGCGAGGCGATGAATTTATGGCGAAAAATGAGAGACAGGAAGCATCTAATAACATCCACATACATTGTCTGATTTTGATCAAACTTCAGGGTTTTGTTCGTTGTATGATGCCGAGCGCATAGATGTGACTATTAGGAGTCAAAGTTATAGCGCCACCAACTGGCAGCAGGAAGAGTGTCATTTTCAAAATGCTCTGAATTCAGCATCTTATTTTTAATCGATTTGCTTCAAAGTTCACCAGAATAATGTCAAAACACGGACGATGTAAAACTGTGAAGGGAATATTGATATCTAAAATACTGTTGCCATGGCAACATGTCAAACTTAAAAATTTGTTTCTGGTGATTTTGAAGCAGATAACATGTTTAGAATGTCATGAAACTCAACACACATATGAGTATTAATGGTAGCTCTATAGCGCCACCTTTTGTCAAAAATGGGGGGGTTAGTTTTAGCTAAAGACACCAAACTCGGTACATAAATTGTTCTAATCAAGCCGGACAACTTTCTAATTTACACTCATTAGCTACGACCAACAGGAAGCCGGCTATCTTTTTTTTAATGTCATTTTCGGGGGAAATCAAGCTGTAAATAAATTCATACTCCTCCAAGCAGAAACAAGTAGTTCACACCAAACTTTGTCAACATGATGCCAATATACTGAAGATGCTAAAATGATATCTTGAACGGTGTATCAATGGCGATTTATTAAAGTTACAGTAAAAAAGAGAGCAGTTATTTTCTTATATCTTTAAAGTGCAGCTTCCAAACACTTCAAAACTTTTTACATACATAGAGCAAGTCATTCTGAAGAAGTATGGTTAGTTTCATGACTTTACAAAAGGTCTATGAATAACAGAAAATTAATAAACTATCAAGACATTTGATCACACTGGCTCTGTGTATGTGGGGGGATGGGTGAGTCTGTGTGTTAAGTGTGAGTGTGAGGAGGTGGGTGAGAGAGACAGAGAGAGAGAGAGAGAGACTTTTAAACATCTCTTTAATCACTAGAAAAAAATCAATCAGTATTTATTTATTTAATTATTCATTTTATTTTATTTATTTATTTATTTTTTATTTTTTTATTTTTTGCATTATAGTTTAAGAAATCTCCTAGGCCTTATCTTTTTCTGTCAGTCTTAGTGTTAATTCTTCACTGATAATATGAACTAACAATGAACAAAATATTTTTTACAGCATTTATTAATCTTTTTATTGTTAGTAAAAATAGTCATGTTCAAAAGATACAACTTTAAATGTTAATAATGTATTAATACATTTTGGAATTAATACATGGTACATAATTATTGTTCATGTTAATTAACAGTTAAATAATATAGTTTTTTAACAATTGGTTAATTCACAACTAACATAAACTAAATATGAACAATATATTTTTACTTTATTTGTGTTAGTAAAAAATTATTCATGTTAGTTCATGGAAAAGTATATCGTTAAAAAATGCTCATAAATCATTAAAAGCTTTAATAACACTATAATAATGTCTCATTTGTTAACATTAGTAAATGCATGAACTAACATGGTGTATATATATATATATATATATATATATATATATATACAGTATATTAGTGCTGTCAAAGTTAACGCGTTAATAACGCGTTAACGCAAATTCATTTTAACGGCACTAATTTTTTTAACGCGCGATTAACGCAGCGCGTATTTCCGGTTTGACCCGTGGCCCAACCCGTAGTTGGAGAAATGGAGATGCACAGTGTTGCCAACTTAGCAACATTGCAGACCCCTTTAGCAACATTTTCCCCTTCAAAAAAGCGCCCAAACCTAGTTTCTGAGAATCACTGGGACTGCCGCGCGAGCGCAAGGTCTTGCTCTCTCAGCGCGCGCGCACACACCTCTCTCTCTCTCTCTCTCTGCTCCGTTCAGCATGCGCACACCTCTCTCTCTCTCTCTCTCTCTCTCTCTCTCTGCGTCTGCTCAGCGCGCGGCAGAGAGAGGAGCAGCGCTTTAATTCAGTTAAACACAGATATTATGTTGCTTCTCTAATTTTACATGCAAGTATAGCCGAAATCACAGCACAGCTATTGTCTTTATCTTATGTGTATTTGATTTCATCAGACAACGGTGCAATTATCATGATTTTTTTGTGCAGATGAACATCTTGGAAGGGAGCTGGTTATGTAGTCTTAATGGGTCGCGTTTCAGTCACTATTTCATATTCATTCCGTTGTCTGACAACAGAAACAGTAAAATATACCAGTTTTATTGAGAATTTAGCTTCATCAAAATACAGTATGTGGGCAAAGATAGGGAAACAAATGTAATAATAAATAATAAATGTACATTTTGCATTTTCAGTAGAAGAGCTGCCCTGTGTGCAAAAATGTAAACAGGTTTGTGTCAGTAAATTGCTCAGTGCAGACTGCAATGGAAGCTCGGCTTCCCCTATAATTTTAAAAAAATCATGGTCAAATATGCACTATTGTGTTAACATTTTATTGACTAAAAATGCGTTAGAACACGTTCATCTCGAAGACGAGTTCGTTCAGAATCAGCTACATATAGCAGGTCGGCTGACTCGATTTCCTTCTCATACATTCCCGTAGCGTCAGTGTATTTCCCTGTTGAAGCCTAGCATCCATTGACTTCAATGGGGCTGCTTTGAACAGTTTTTTTCAGTGCTTCAAAACTAGACGGTCATTGGATAAATGCTGCGATTATGTCCCGCCCACGGATGCTCAGCATCTCTGGGGTGAATGGAGGAGTGGGCTGGCCTGGACTCCGGGCTTTTGCGTGATGATTGGAGGGTCTGTCGAAAGACTGCATCTCCTTTTGATTGACAGCGATTTTGTACTATTAAAAGACGCTGACGCTGAAGCTATTCGAGCTCAGTCCCATAGCAGTGGTGTAGTCTACGTGATACGCAGGTATACGGCTTATACCCACTAGCAAAGGTCAAGGATTTCCGTATACCCACTTAAAAAAGTGCGAGGATACGTAACAACACCTTTGTGACAGATCTTTCACACGTTCATTCATAAATTCACCCCGTCTGTGTTGCGATTAAAGCACTGACTTTTTGAAAATCACGCTGTGTTTCTGTTGATGACCAGTGCTATTGCGCAACTCTTTCATTTCATCTGACTGGCTGAGGCCATCCTAAAAATGCGCCACTGCTGCGCGTGGCCACAAAAGCTTATCATTTGAACGTGTTTTTATGCCTTGCCCATTTAAACATTCAAAAGAGTTTCTAAGCATTCAAACACAGGACGCGGAACAACTTAAATGAGTACTCGCGCGCAGTGTTCGGTGCATACATACAGAGCAAACGTAAACAAACAGTTGAGAAAAAAAAAATCGGATGTGTATCATAATAGATGTATTGTCTCTTAAAGTGATCGCGCCTAATTTACTAGCTGCTGTCAGTGTCCTTAACGTTAATCCAAGAAAATTTAATCAGAGAAAATCACTCTTTACTGAACAAGCCTACTTTGTAGTTTAACAAGAATTAATCTATATTTAATTTATACAGTGAAGACTATGCAATGCTATTTTATATTTAATTATTCGGTTTCTGTGCCTGGACACCTACAAACTTGAAAAATCTTAAACATTGTGTAAATAGCACAAATAAATATATAGAACAAACATATATTAAACTATGTCAAACAGGGCCCACAGGTACAACCTGCACTGGGGCCCCGCAAACCCCAGCTACAGCCCGGGGAGCAGTGACAGATCAGTCAACTGTCCCAAGCATCTTTCACGCATGCAGTCAACAGTATGTTGAGTTTCTCAGGCCAACATAACTAGCTAATAACTTCAGTAACATTAGTGTGCGGATCAATGAATGCAGGAGAAGGGGAGAGATAACACAGATAGGCCTGTGTGTGTGTCTGTGTACAGCAGTTAAATCGAATACAATGTTTATATCTCCTTGTTTCAGATGATGAGAGAGATGAGAACTCCTGGCCAGCCTTGTGGACTGAAAGTCAGGCTAGGGAATATAAAAACAGGCACTCTTAAATGTGCATTGAAAATTGCCAGCTCATAAAATCTGTGCTCCAGGGACCATATTATTCAGGGAAAATTTTAGATGATTAACACAGTAGAAAATCAGTCCAGTCTCCCCAGCTGTAAATGTCATTGGCTGTCTTGTGTTGCTTATAATAAATTGACATGTTGATATCACATAAGCAGTCTTTCAGAATGCTGTCAGTTACATGTAGATGCATACTGTACACATTAGTGTAGTGCTTATGGGGTGTCGCTTTGGGACGGGTGAGGGAGGGAAAAATCACAGTATGCTCATTACAAAAAACTAGACTACACCACTGTTGCAAGTGTAGTTGAAAGACAAACTGCTGCAACCTATTTCTTGGTATTTGCTTGGCGAAATTGCTAGCCAATTTTCATCATACATTTCACACAATTATACACAACATTCCTTGTTTTTTAGATCGCAGAATTTACGTATAAATAAATGGACAATTTTTATGATGTAGGCTGAAAATGAGCTTCCCCTCTTTGAAAGACCAGCAGCCGCCACTTATATATATATATATATATATATATATATATATATAGTTAATATATACAATATTATTATACAATAATATAGTTTTTAACATTAATTTATTCGAAACTAACCAACTAAGTATGAACAACCATTGTTTTACTATATTTCTTAAGAAAACAAATTCTAAAAAATAAAGTAAAAAAATCTTTATGTTAGTTCATGGTACAGTAACTGATGTACATTAACCAGAAATTTTAATTAATAATGTAGTAGTCAATTTTGAACATATCATTAACCAAGATTCATAAGTGCTATAAAAATATTGTTCATGTTAACTTACATAATGTTAAAAACTAAAAACTTATTGAAAAGTGGTACAAAAGTTTTATATGTTGTTCTTTGTGTGTGTGCGAGTGAGTGAGTGTGAGAGAGGATAGAGAGAGACTAAAATTAATAAAAGCTATATAAATATTGTTCATATTAATTAATATAGTTAATGTTAATAACTGAAACCTTATTGAAAGTGTTACCAAAGTTTTATATATTGTTGTGTGCATATGTGTGTGTGTGTGTGTATGTGTCTTTCACAGTATTGACAGTTTGGATTAACCCTTTAGTTGCTGTATCCCTAAAAACCAGACTGCCAGAGGGTTACTGTAAATGCATGTGCCCGCTGTGCCCCTTTTTCGTGATGCCACCGGGATGGCGGTTGCACTGACGGCTTGGGCCAGCCATCGCTGCTCGCAGCTATATTAAAGACTTATTATTCACTCGCAATTGGATCTTGAGTTTCTGTTTCATGACACCACTACATCTAGAGCTCTTGTTCAGATAGCTGATGACGATGTGCACATTTTATTCGTCGTACTCATTTCTTTCAACATTTCCGCTTGAGATTAAAGCGTAGGTAATGTGACCACAATTAAGAACCATAACATTATACTTCATTCCCTTTGAAAAGGTTATAGACATAATCATTTATACAGGAAATATGTTTGCACAACAGAAATATGTATCAGTATATTGATCCACTTTTATTAAAACAATGCAGCATGAAGTTACTGTATACAACAGCACAGTGCCTCGAAATATTGTAGTATATCTTTTTTTTTCTTCTAAATATCTAAACATGTATTTAGCTTAAATATTAGTTGTTAAGTGTTTACAAAGTTGTCATGACTGTTGTTGAATTTTATAACATATTTCATCAAACCTAAAGGACTGAAAATAGGTTTAGCATAAGTCTGCATTTCAGCTGTTAGCCTGAAAATACAAGTGAACTGAGATTTCATTTGAGTGTGAAAGTAAATCATATTCTTCTTTTAAAGAGGACAGCTGTGTAGCCTGTTGCTCAGTAAAATGTTGTTTTTGTAGGTTTTGTAATGATTGGATTTTATTTTCTAATTGTGTAAACTGGTGAGTTTTCGCTTTGGCAAGAGTAGAAGAGAAAGATATACAGAAACCTCGTATAGCACACTTAGTCGTTTCCCACAGTATTTGAGGATCCACATCAGAGGGCATATTCATTTCAAGAAACTCCTTAATATATTCTTTTAGAGAAGTAATGAAAGTCTGATTACTTAATAATGATATGTTAAAGCGCCATCTAGGAGACTTGGCTTTAACATCGGAAAGAGGAACACTGCACAACACAGCAGAATGATCAGATAATAAAATTGGTAATATAGAGATGGAGGAATTAGATGAAATTAAAGATGGGCTGAGAAATATGTAGTCTATCCTAGAGAAAGTCTTGTGTCTATTAGAAAAAAAAGTGAAGTCCTTAGGTTTAGTATTCTGAATTCTCCATAGATCGATTAAGTTGAGCTCAGTGATAAATTTATTCAATAATTTAGAGGATGGATTGGCTGTTGTATCAGATTGAGATTTATCTAAAGCAGGATTTATGACAGCATTAAGATCACCACCCACCACTAGAGGGCAATCAATCTCCTCAAGTAAAGTTTTGGAAATCTGTGTAAGGAATGCACTGTCTGTCTCATTCGGACCATAAATAGAGACCAATGCTTACCTATTATTATATATTTTGCATCGGATAAAAACAAATCTACCCTTCTCATCACTACCAAGGTGTTCAATCGTTAAATTTAACTTCCGGTTAACAAGGATAAGCACCCCCTTAGTTTTATTTTGAGCGCAGGAAAAAGCTATTAATTTGTAATACTTATTCTGGAAACGTGCCACGTCAGATTGTTTTAAATGTGTCTCTTGTATTAGGGCACAGGAAATAGATTTACGGTGTAAATATTCTAACACACGGGTTTGTTTAACAGCAGAATTTAAACCATTCACATTCAGTGATAAAATATTTAGAGTATGCATTGAATATTCATACTCCCAAGATTGTACTCAATAAATGACAAAAAACAGAAGCACTTCCATTCTGTAAATAACACGTAAACACTGATGTGCATTTTAGATACCAAACCTCCAAGATGAAAAATCCCTTTAGAAATAAGGTAAAATAAATAAAAGTATAAATGTCTGCTGTAAAAAACAAAAACAACATAAAAATATGAACAACCGACAACCATAAACAAGGAACAACTCAGACCGCACATTACCAAGAACATAGGTCTGACTGAGCAACAAAAAACAGTGATAGGTCGTGACCGATCCACTCCAACGTAAGACATGTCTCCCAAAAGGCTCACACAGCCAAAAAAAAAATTTTTTTTTATTAATTAAACCTACTCTCCATTAGTCCCCTCCAAAAAAGAAAAAAGGAGTGTCAGTCTTACCAGCAAAGAGATCGTTGTACCGGATAAATAAGGACAATATCCCAGTAGGAGAGAGGAGAGAAGAAAACGCAAAAAATAGGTTTAGCAAGCGTCCATGTTCATCCTGCCATCATCCCCTCCTGAGCAGCTAGGGCCAAGTCCATCCTGGCCGTCACGCCCCTCCCGTCGAGCTGGAGAAACAGCGGCTGCTGCTCCCCCGTCGTCCCCCGGCAGAGCTGCGGCATACGACTTCTGCTGAGACATGGAGCTGATAAAATCCTCCGCTTTCTGAGGGGAATCGTAGCTTCTCTGTTCCCCTTTGTGCTGTAGCTTAATTACCGCCGGATAGATGAGGAAGGGCTGGAGACCAAGCGCTGTCATCTTCTTCAAAACCGGACCAAATGCCTTTCTCCTGATCGCTGTAGCCGGACTAAAGTCGGGAAAAAATAGCAGTGTGACATTGCTCTGCGAGCATTTCACCGGATAGGCCTGCCGAGCACCCTTCAGGATATCTGATCTGTCATGCCATCTCAGCACACGGAAGATGAGAGTGCGCGGCCGATCGGAGCCCCTCCCTCCGTCATACACGTGATGCGCCTGATCAATCTCAATGTCACGGCCCCTCAAGGAAGGAATCCACTTGGAAAGATTAGCTCTGAGGAAACCAGCTGCGTCTGGACCCTCCATCCCTTCTGGGAGCCCCACCAGTCTAACGTTGTTCCTCCTGCACCTGTCCTCCATATCTGTCATCTTCTCGGTGAGTCGCTCCAGCTGATCCTTTAAGTCCGTGACTGTCCTCCTATCTTCACGCGCCGCTGCCTGAACAGAATCAACGCGGTCACGTGTCTGCTTCGTCTCGGCAGCCATGGCCTCAAACTCCTCTCTTAGCTCTTTAACAGACTTGTTGGTCACTTGTATGTCCTCACGCAGTTCGCGCAATGCTGGAATCAGCATAGAGTCCATCGCATCTCTTACTGCCGAATTCACAACCGAATTCAAAGTGCTTTGGTGTTCTTTAAATGCTAGTTCAATGTTAGCAATAGCCTCGTCGAGGTCTTCTCTGGAGATGGCTGAATCTCTGAATTTTTTCTTCATTGGCGATTGCTCAATCTCTCTTTTCCGATCCCCTTTATCTGCCTTAGCACTCATGATGGGTCCAATGCAGAGTGGTTTAAGTTTTACTGACAGGATCGTAAAATATGTGGCAAAGTGAGCGGAGCAAAAGACTAAGCCTGCATCGCCGTCGAGGGGTCACGTAATCCTCTTCTTTTTATGAAAACGTGCGGTAAGCAGTTTTTGTCCTCATCTGCAGTATACCGAAGCGTTTTAATACGTCATAAATTCCAATAGTTAGTTAGCAAATGCGACTGTTTATTACTGAGGTAAGTCACATCAGAGCTGCATTCTAGTTTATATTTAACATTTTTCATCTACCTACATGTTTAACGGCGCTACTGTTCTAGCTCTCCTCACGCCGTTGTGAGATATAAACCACAAAGTTTTTCATAGTATTAAGCTTTGAAACCAGAACGATTTTTAAGTTTCCATGACTATGTGCGCTCTTTCTGTCTGAATTTGTTTACCGCAGTTTTACCATCCTTATCTTATTTTCCCCCACCTAATTGTAATTGTTAGGCCTTACGCTTGCTAGTTTTTGCCGTTCATATAAGTCGATATTTCTGCAAATTTGGTTTATTCAATAAAATATCGCGACTTCATTTGAGACATTTACGTTACATTATACGTAATGCATATTTCTTATTAAATATCATTAAATTGATAACAAACAAACAAAAAACTTGCTATCTGTACCGTTACACTTTAAATAAAGTAAATCGTTACATTTTAAATAAAGACATTTTTATGAAGTCAGAGAACAGAATAACGAGTTGAGACAACCTTTTATTTCAACAATATATTGTCGAGTATACATTGAAGTAGTGAAGAAAATGATCAAATTTACAAACATACAGTAGTAACGACGTTAAACCGGTGGTCAAGCCAGAATAGAAAATCTATGCAGACAAACATGTTTTTCTCAAATATAAAATCAACCAGCGATGCAACAATTTCACATGTCATAGAATCGCAATTTTTTGCAGCCAACAAGACACATTGATCCGTTACAGACGTACACAGACAGAGAACCTCGTTAATGTCCATCTCATCCTCGCATTCAGACATCACATCCAGAATTTTTCTGGTAATTATACAGGCCGACTCGCTGCTGGTGAGAAACATGCTAGTCAAATCAGGCCATGGATATTTCACGCTTCTTACAACGTCCATATCGTTCTTGAGATTTTTTACACGCTTGGTATCCCCCGTACAATCATGATACAGATCGCAAGCATGCTCGATGACCGTTTGCATCAGTCCGATCATCTGTCCTCGGTAATGCGGTTTGAACATAGTGTCTATGACGTCTTTTACAAAACCTGTTTTCCCGTGCCGCAGTCGCACGCCAGTTGCTCATCCGCAGTATCGCCAGAACACCAGTCACGATCCATTAGCTTTTGCGCAGCGTCAGACGACTTTTTCAGAATTCGATTCTCTCCAAAAGATAAACTTTGTCCCCTAACCGATATAGAGCGTTGTCGCCATTTCCTAAAATCTTGATTGACTGTTTTAATCCGTGACGGTCCTGTGGAATTTCACTTTCAGTTTCAGTTTCCGGTTTATGGTTCAGATCCGTCGAATCCTTATTAATTGAAAAATTGCAGAGCGTGTCAGGCTCAGACAAATTGGATTGTTGAAGCTGATTTTGGGGATCCATGAAGATAACGTTTTGATTGACAAGATCTTACAGTAGCTCCGCCGTCAACACTTTCAAACCTGGTAGCAACGCCGCAACAGAGTTTATCAGGTCAGTCGTCATTGGTTTTAGCATTTGGACCCACCCTCAACCTGTTGCGCGGCGTACAGGGTGGGTTGTCGCCAGGAAGTCATAAACATTGGTCACACCCAAGATAAGTTTTTTGTTTGTTTGTTATCAATTTAATGATATTTAATAAGAAATATGTATTACGTATAATGTAACGTAAATGTCTCAAATGAAGTCGCGATATTTTATTGAATCAAACAAATTCGCAGAAATATCGACTTATATGAACGGCAAAAACTAGCAAGCGTAAGGCCTAACAATTACAATTAGGTGGGGGGAAATAAGATAAGGATGGTAAAACTGCGGTAAACAAATTCAAATATACAGAAAGAGCGCACATAGTCATGGAAACTTAAAAGTCGTTTTGGTTTCAAAGCTTAACACTATGAAAAACTTTGTGGTTTATATCTCACAACGGCGTGAGGAGAGCTAGAACAGTAGCGCCGTTAAACATGTAGGTAGATGAAAAATGTTAAATATAAACTAGAATGCAGCTCTGATGTGACTTACCTCAGTAATAAACAGTCGCATTTGCTAACTAACTATTGGAATTTATGACGTATTAAAACGCTTCGGTATACTGCAGATGAGGACAAAAACTGCTTACCGCACGTTTTCATAAAAAGAAGAGCAAAATATCGAGACATCTGGGTCAGACTTAAAAGACAGACGTCTAAAACGTGGGTATCAAAGCATCGGTGTGGACAAAATAAAAAAAGACACGAATCGTCCCACCTTTCGCTTAAAATGACGTATCAACTGTAAGTCATTTACCTAACTATTGTTTAGAGTCACACGCAAAAGAAAACGCGTATCTGTGTATGTACTGTGAAATGCGTAGCTTCAAGCGTAATAGTTAGAAAAGTTTGAAGTGAAATAGTTGTATGTAGGTAACAGAAAGACACAAACACCCGCTTTTCACGCTCGGTTTGTCTTGTGAACGCACACATCGTGTGTTTTGAACATATTTTCAAGCTCGGTATAAGTATGTTTCTCTTTGAGAACTTGTTGGTAATTTACACATTGGGAACTTGCAGACAACGTTCTGTTTGACAGTATTCTATTTTAAACGTTTTCATAAGAGGAATGTATTGAAGTGGTTGTTTGACAAGTTTGAAATGTTTTAATGTTTCTGTTTAAGAGTTTTACATTCAGCATACTGTAAATAAATTGGTTAAATAAGCTCATGGTAGGCTATTATTTCAATTAATTCCGTGTTAACAAACGGTACGTACTTCAGCGGTTCTTTGTGTGATTTCATAATAAAAGCATCTAAATTGTTAACAGACTATTATCTTTTATATTAAAACTTAATAAAAACGTTAAGTAATGCGCAGTTGTGTAAGAAACGAACCAAAACATCACATTAATATGTTATCCGTCCTTTTACATATGTTTTGCGCACTTTCGATTTTAAGAGCGTATCGCTGGTGCAGATTATATTTTAAAGTTGTTAAAACAAATCAATGAGTTTATAAAACTGGTTTATTCTTTCTACAGGCCTGGTTTCAGAGTCGGCCTACTACGGTGGAAAACTTTGTGATTTATACAGTACGTGTCTTCAAGTAATGAGGTGTTAAACCTGTGAAACAGTAACAAACAATATTCAACAAAAACTAGAATCTAAAACTCTAATGTAACTGTGAGCTTGTTTCACATTCTGTAGATTATCTCAGTAATGAAATCTCAGTTCACTTGTATTTTCAGGCTAACAGCTGAAATGCGGACTTATGCTAAACCTATTTTCAGTCCTTTAGGTTTGATGAAATATATGTTATAAAATTCAACAACAGTCATGACAACTTTGTAAACACTTAACAACTAATATTTAAGCTAAATACATGTTTAGATATTTAGAAGGAAAAAAAAGATATACTACAATATTTCGAGGCACTGTGCTGTTGAATACAGTAACTTCATGCCGCATTGTTTTAATAAAAGTGGATCAATATACTGATACATATTTCTGTTGTGCAAACATATTTCTTGTATAAATGACTATGTCTATAACCTTTTCAAAGGGAATGAAGTATAATGTTATGGTTCTTAATTGTGGTCACATTACCTACGCTTTAATCTCAAGCGGAAATGTTGACGAATAAAGAAATGAGTACGACGAATAACATGTGCACATCGTCATCAGCTATCTGAACAAGAGCTCTAGATGTAGTGGTGTAAGAAAAAATCATTTAAAACAACATTTACAAAAATATACCCAGATGCCCATGAGTGGGTTTTCTGCATTCATATGATAATTTTCTTAGTGACTTGGACTCTCGAGTAACATAGGGAGCACAAAAAAAAAAAAAAATGTTTTTTTTTTTTTAAATTCCTTATTATTTTGTGTCTGTAGCCTTTTCAAGACTGTGTACAACCTCAAACTTTACTGAATGTGTAGCTTTGGGCACAATGGTTAGATATGTTTCAGTTGTAAGTGTAAAACAGCACGCCTTAATTTTTGTGTCGATTACTTAATGGGGTCTCACATCAAATAGATGGTTAATTGTCCTAAAAAAGATATACCGACTTAGTCAAACACTCTCAAGAATTTTTTCTTAATTTTCATTTATTTCTATAAACACCGAATGCTGATGGCTCTCAGAGAGAAGGCCTCACCTACAGTACGGTCATAGTAATGACATATACAGTCCAACAAACAAAATGTGAGCCGCGTCATCCATAATCCTGATCGTCTGACTTAGTAAAATGTCAGTCACAATAGATCAAGAGGAGGATTTCTGTATTCTGTATGCATTATAGCAATTTTTCTTAAATGATGTATACACTTTTGCATCGTAATTCAATGATTTTAGTCAATTCGCTTTGCCCAAAGATAATTCAAGATTATGTTTGAATTCTTTCTATAACCTTTACAAAAGCGTGGAACATCATAGTTATCAAAATATTGTTTACATTACATTTAACAAATATGACAGAAGTGGAAAAACAAAGATGTTTACCACATTTACCCATTGTAGATGCTTACGTACACCAGTGATGTCGCTTAATTTGAGTCACAGAAGATGGCGATAGTGACTGATAACATTCTTTAATGTTTAATGTCGTGTTGAAAAAGATTCTGTGGACAAACACCTCGAGGGAAATAATTTGAATTGGAGGTTTGTCAAAATAATAAAAAGTTCAGTCAAATGTTCAATGATTTTCTTAAATTAATAAGTATGTACTCGTCATGCTCGCTTTCCCATGCAAGGATTAGCATGAACTTGTGGAGGAGTCTTAAAACAAATACAGACAAACAAACGAAATGTGAATTGTGTCGTCTGCTATCTGAGCAAGATGACTAAATCCAGTGGAGTAATAAAAATATAATTTACAAATCCGCGTTTAATAAACTTTCACAATTGTTTAGGAAACAGATTTCCTGAATTCTATCTGCATTATAAGCATTTTCTTGTCTTGCTATACTCTCTTTCTTAGTGATTTTGTCTCTTGAATGATTATGGATGAAATGTATCAATACTCTTTACAAGAGTGTGGAAATTTTAACATGCTCAAACTTAAATGAATGTGCAGCTTTCAGTGCAATAGTTTAATTTAGTTTCAGTTGTAATAGTTTTAAGGGTAAAACAGCAAGTCTTAATTTTCGTGTTGATGCTTCATGTGTTCGCACATCGTGGACAGACACAATGTTGCACTAAAATAAATATCTCAAAGACAAAAGGCCGTTACTTAATTTCTTGATTTTCATTTATTCCTATTATGATGACATCTCACAAAGAGGTGTCTTCACCTAAAAACATACACAGTCCAACAAACAATTGTGAACGGCCATCTGAAATCTTGATAATATGACTAAAACTAACGGTGTAAGAAAAATGTCATTTACAAAAGATTGTTATTCTTAGATGCGACACATCCCTAACAAAATCTGTTGGCATTCAAAAATAATCATAAATGTTGTAGCACAACTATTTACACACATAGTATGAGAACTGTACATTGTAAAACCTGCCATAGAAAATTAATTACCAGTTTATTAGGGTCAAAAAGAAATGACGATAATAGTTGAAACATCCTTGTACATCTCTTTCATGTTGAAAACACAGATGCTGGTGCTTTAATCTTTTAGTAAACCATTTCAAATGACATGCTACCTACAAAAGAGTCAAATAGTCAAAATGTACAAGTTTTGTGTTCTAGGTGAGAAATTTACACCAATAAAGGTTTCATGAACATTAGAAAACAACATGTATTCCCTCTGGCTGTTAAACACCTCGGGTAAATCATTTGAAACGTCGGTCTGTCAAATGAGAAAAGTTCAGTCATACATTTCAAAAACTTTTCTGAAGTAAAAAATGATGTGTTTGTCACAAACACATCCAAAGAGTTTTCTACTCATGTGAGAAAAGCACTTTGGTTCATTATCATCAGGCTATTTTAAATAAATTAAAGAATAAAACTAAAGTTTAATTTAAAGACAATAGACAGCATGACTTGCTTTAGTGACACACAATGCGTTTAAAACTTTTTAAACATGTTTAAAACTGTAGGTGTAATTATTTTACTGAGAAGTTTTAAGTGAAAATGTATATTTGTTATTTTACACTACAAATACTATCTACAGACTAGATTAAAATGAAAACATTTCTTAACAACAAAAAGTAAAAACAACATTTGCACATTTAAAATTTAGCATAATCAGATTTGTGTGGGTGTGTGTGTGTGTGTGTGGCTCAGGGACAAAGATGGCAATATTAAAAATCCTTGTCCTTGTGGGGCCATTTTTTGTTTTTTGCCCCCCCCATGAGGAAAAAAGCTTATAAATCATACAGAATTAGTTTTTTGTAAATCTTAAAATGCACAAAGTTTTCTGTAAGGGGTAGGTTTAGGTGTAAGGTTGGTGTAGGTTGACGGAAAATACAGTTTGTACAGTATAAAAACCATTACGCGTGTGTTTTTTGTGTGTGTGTGTGTGCGTGTTTGCGTGCCTGTTTGCATTTGCAGCGTAGGTTTTAACACTTTATTTTAGGGTCTCTTAACTAGTTTCTTATTAGCATGCATATTACTAGAATATTAGCCTGTCATTAGCACTAATTAAGCACATATTAATGCCTTATTCTACATGACATTATTCTACATGCCTAATCCTACCCAATACCTAAACTTTAGAACTACCTTACTATTTATTAATAAGCAGCAAATTAGGAATTTATTGAGGGTAAAAGTCATAGTTAATAGCGAATAATTGTTCCCTATTCTAAAGTGTTACCAAACAAACTAAATTAACTAAAATTAAACAACATTTTCCCGTAACATAAGGTGTTTAATTAAAACGAGCACCTCTGGAGACATCTATTTATTTCACCTTGTTGTTTTTGTCTTTTATCTATCTCATCTCATTCTGAACATCGGTTTGAAGTCACATTCACCAGATCTACATGATAAACATTCCTGTTTTTCTTAGAAAAAAAAAAAAAAAACAAACATTATCTTCAAGAACTTTACCAGATGTGTCATTAAAAAAAAGGTTCAAATGGCTACTCATCCTTTCCCCCGTACCTAAACCTTTGACAGAGTTCACACACGCGTGCACACGCCATAAAATGGTTAAAATAGACATGCTTTGATCAGTGAACTTTAGGCAAAGTTCGCAGTCCCAGAAGACCCTGTGCACTCGCAGGTGCATGTTGTAAAACTTTAGACATCTAATTACGTGCGTCTGTTTCAATTGATAGATAACACACCGCAAGTGTTACGGGCGGAAAATCAAAGAGAAATCCTGTTTGCGTTCGCATACGCACGTGTATGCTTTCAAACTGTTATACCCTACTGTTAATTTTAGTTAATTAAAGTTAATTTTAAAATTAACAAATTGAAAGAGTAAAATAAAGGAATTAAGTGTGAATAACTAAACTAAAATAAATAAAACAAAGAAACAACATTTTCCTGCGGTTTAGAGGTGATTGTTTAGAAGAAAAGTTGTGTAATCTAATTTTTAAAAGTGAAAAAGTCTGGGCTATATAACAAGTCAGAAGTCTTAAACTTGACAAAAAACCAAAGAGTAAATAAAGGAATTAAGTGTGAATAACTAAATAAAATAAAACAAACAACATTTTTTTTTATTTTTTATTATTTATCTTGTGACCATCTTGTGACTATTTTAACAAAAGCATCAATAATATAATAATTGTAATAATAATAATAATAATAATTATATATATATATATATATAGGTCAGTGGCCCTTGGCTTGGTATTATTGGCAGAATTCGGCCCTCGGCGAAAACTAATTGAGGAACCCTGCTGTACGGTTTCATTAATTAAGAAATGCTAAAGATTTATTAAAATAGCGTTCGTTCTAATGTTAAAACATTACTTTGTTTAATTATTTTAAATCTTTGGTTCGGTCTCTCCACCCGTGTTAGGGGTTGGTCGTAGGCGTGGTTTGGTCGCTGCTCTCCCGGCCTCATTCTGAGTTTGACAGGGCAGAGTGAGGACGAACTGCCGGATCAGGGCGAGATGCTCGGGGGCTTTTTCTTTTGTTTTAACTTTTCTGTCGTGACAAACGTTAGCTAACTTACCTAAATTGTAACGATAGACTACCACGGAGATTTTGACAACTGCTGTACACTGTTGTTTTAACGAATGAACCCCTGATGTTCATTTATTTTTAGATGACGACTCTTTTTTACTTTTTGCGATAACTTTTAAACTGTATTGTCACAAGATTTTGACGTGTATGATCTTATTTAACGGTCTGATATTTTTTATTTCACAACACGGTAAGATAAGACAGCATTTTTTTTATTTTCTAATGTTAACGAACGTGCTTGATGCTTTTTGTTATAGATGAACGAACACTCAACTCTTCTTCTTTTTATTTAACTTTGTCAAACTAACTATAATTGTAATGATAGAAAAACTATCGTATCTAATGCTTTTTGCTTTATTTTCTAACTTTGTCAAACTCTACCTTTTGCCTAAAATTGTTTTAATTACACTAGCACGTCTTGACTTGTAGGGAAAACAGTCATTGCTCGTTTTACGCGTATATTTGATGTGAAACCACTTTAGTAAAAACTTCCCTTTAACACGATTTCACCATTTAAAGTTTAAAAGCACATAACAATGGCCCACACACAAAAACAGTCATAAATTCCTTAAACACACTGGAGTGGATAACCAGATCGCCATTTAGATGGGTGGGGGATGTACAACAGGTGTCCAAACAGATGTCCAGTTATGGCAGAAGGGAGGGAGGGGTTGGGGGCTGGGGGTGAGGTATTTTTATGAGGGGCAATAAATCAATTTTTTTTGCGACAAGGTGCCCTACGATCTCTCTATTGTAAACTATGCATATTCACCCAAATAAATACAATTTGTCTAGTATTTTGTCCATGGGTGTTCTTGCTTAATAATAAATGTTCATCTTTTGATTATTGCTGTTGCCTATAGTAATTCTGTGTGTGATTTTTAATTTCCAGCCCATTTTAAGCCAGCAATATAATAATTTTTAAACAATATATTAAACAACCCAGCATGGTGGGTAAAAATGTTTAACCCAACCAGCTGGGTCAAAATAACCCAGCATGTGTTCTGTCCAATATTTGTTTTTAACCCAGTATTTTTAGAGTGTACGTTTATTAGCAAAATGAATAAGAAAGCTTCGAGACATGGCAAACTTGATGTAAAATAAAATTAAAAAATGCAGTTTAAATAAATAAAAATCAGCAAACACTGTGGAACCAAATAAGAAATGAATGTTTAAAAAACTTCCAATATCACCTTAGATAAATGGCATAAGTCATCAGGCTTTTCAAAAATCCAAAGTATTTTTAAAACAGGCGCTTTTACATGTCGTTTTGAAACTCTTCTGCCATCGTCTTGTCTGTCTCACCCCACTCTTCTTGTCAGCTTCTCCTCACGTGTTAAATGAAATCTGATCTGTGATGCGACTGTCGTTCGGCATGCTGCATTGAGCAGCCGCGTTCAGATTTAATTGTAGTGTCTGTTGTCACGAATCCGGTCTATGAACTTCCGTTCACTCACCACCAGAGGTCACTCGCTCACCACATTGACTCTTGCACTACACTAACTGTTGCACATCACCCCGGACTACAATTCCCATCATCCATTGCACTGATGACACACAGCTGATTGCACTGATCACACAGCTGAATCCCATCACACGCCTTACTTAAGCCGTGGACTTCCTCAGTCAGAATTGTTCTAGCGTTTAGCACTCTCCTAGTGTTAGCTGCCTTACCGAGCCATTCCGTGTTTCTGTTTAGTTTCTAGTATTGTTCTGTGTTTATCACTCACCTAGTGATAGCTGCTTTACTAGTTTCTAGTTTCCAGTTCTAGTTAGTCTAGTCATTTTGTGTTGCCTTGTTTCCTGATTCCTGCCTGTGTATCTTGGATTAACCCTTGTCTCGCCATTCGGACTCGTTTGGACTATTGCTCATGTTATTGGACTACCCCTCTTCTAAAGCCCTCTGGATATTGTTCGCCAATCAAAGACCCATGCACGCTTGTCCTAGGATTACTCTTTGTCTTGCCTGTGTTATACCTGTTTGCTGATGTTTTGACCCTGCCTGTGTTTTTGACCACGTCTTGGAATAAAGCTTGCAAATGGATCTTCACGTCTCGTTCACCCTGTTACAGAATACTCGGCCACAAAAGGATCCAGCAGCTTTTCAAATGGACACTGGCCAGGTATGGACACAGCAAAACTGCTGTTAGAGCTCAAGCAGGACACTCGATCACTCGAGAGCTATATTCAAGAGTATTTAGAGATCGCTAATTATTCTGATTTGCCTGACTGTGTACTCATAGATTTTTTTGTGAGGGCATTAACCAGCCACTCAAATCGCGATTAATCCTTCGAAGGTCTCCGTTCGTCTCTAATTGATTTTATGGACTATGCTTTATTGACTGTTGGTTCAGTGTTCACTGTGGGCGTTGCGGAGGAATGCGACACTGCACTCACTCATGTAATGGCAGCCGCACTAGAGCACGCTCACAAAATGGCAGCGACAGCTGAGCCCATTCACAAAATGGCGGCCACAGCAACACCCTATCATGTCATTGCTGCCAGTCATGAGTCAAGTCAATTCACAGTCGATCTACATGAGCCAAGTCAAGTCAAAGTTGATCTTAAAGAGCCAAGTCAAATCACAGTTGATCTTCATGGGTCCAGTCAAGTCACAGTTGATCGTCATGGGTCCAGTCAAGTCACAGTGGATCATCTTGAGTCAAGTCACGTCTTAGCGGATCTTCCAGAGTCAAGTCACTTCTCAGCAGATCTTCCAGAATCTCGTCACGTCTCAGCGGATCTTCCAGAGTCTCGTCACGTCTCAGCGGATCTTCCAGAGTCACGTCACGACACCGCTGATCGTCCAGAGTCACGTCACGACACCGCTGATCATCCAGAGTCACGTCACGACACAGCTGATCGTCCAGAGTCACGTCACGACACCGCTGATCGTCCAGAGTCACGTCACGACACCGCTGATCGTCCAGAGTCACGTCACAGCTGATCGTCCAGAATCACGTCATGTCACAGCTGATCGTCCAGAATCACGTCACGTCACAGCTGATCGTCCAGAGTCACGTCACGTAACAGCTGATCATCCAGAGTCTTGTCACGTCCTGTCTGCCACACCCAGATATTCAAGGTCAGTCCTTCGGTATCCTAGTCTGGTATCCAGTGTGAGGGATGCACCGCTGGTGTCTGCACGCGCAGCTGGTATCCCCAAACCCACTCACTTTAGCCCTCCTTTTCCTGAACTGATTCCCCTGTCTAAAGCGCTTCCCATGATGGGGATCGCTTTTTGGTGTGTTTGGGCTGCGTACACCACCACAGAAGCCCTCTGGATCTCAAGCCCTCTGGATATTGTTCGCCGATCAAAGACCCACGCTTGCCCTAGGATTACTCTTTGTCTTGCCTGTGTTATACCTGTTTGCTGATGTTTTGACCCTGCCTGTGTTTTTGACCACGTCTTGGAATAAAGCTTGCAAATGGATCTTCACGTCTCGTTCGCCCTGTTACATCTGTTCTCTAACTGAACTAAATGATTTTTATTACTATAAAAAATCAAAATGACGGTGGGGACGGTGCCGCGGTGGGCTAGTGACATAATCGGTGATGCGGCTTCAACACCACCTTCAACTTCAAAACCCTCAACATCGTTTATTGCAACAACCCTACTGTAAGTGGATACAAAAACATTCTGGACAAAACAAAACAAACCAAACTATACAACATGAAGTTCAGCAAGCAATGCACATTTCCCACTATAAAACCTCTGATAATAATAAAGAAACAATAAAGCAACTTATGGTGAGATGAAGAACACAGATGTTCCTCAACGAAGGTTTGAGAAAGCACAACACTCTTAGCTAACAATTACCCCTTACTCACACTTCCCACTCCTCTTTTCTCTGACCTATAGAAACTTCACTGATAATCAGGGTGAGAATTACACCGTGACCATCGGGGGGGGTCAGAGCACTGGGGGGAGGGGTATATTTTATGTTTTAAATAGGGCTGTCAAGTGATTATTTAAAAAAATAATTAATGTGCCAATTAATTAATCAAATTAATCTCAAATTACTGAGATTAATTAATTAACATGCACATCATGTTCCGATTAAAGAAAAAGTTATTATTAAAAGATAATAGTTATCATTGTGTTCATTTAGAAAAAAATACTGAATAGACTTTACAGAAAAGTAGCTGAAATATAAGTAGCTTTAGAAAGAAATATTTTAATTCAACATACAAAAATACAAATAAATAGAGAAATATTAAATTATTTAAAAAAAGAAATGATACTCTAAATATACAACTAAAAGCGCCAGAAGGTGGTGGCATCCCTGTCTTAAGTCATTCAATCATTCATTCAGTTGATTCGTTCAAACGGCTGATTCATTCAGAAACGAATGAAGTGACTGCCTTTACGAATTGGTTCACTGAATCATTGATTCACTCGATTCGTTTAAAAACGTGGATTCATTAATGAAACACCGCTGTGTGTTGATCAAAGATGCACAACAGTTCTACTGGGCTTTATTTTCATTAGTGAAATTACTGACAATGTGCCTGAAATGTAATTAATCACACCTTTACCTCTATCTTCATTTTTAGGTAAAAACAACTATTATGTAACCTATTTTTGTATTTCTACCAGCCAATGATGATTCTGAAAGAAAACAAGCAGTGCTTGTTATAATAACACATGCAGCTGTACGTGCATCTGACGGACAGAACCGCTGTATTGCTGTTAATGGTTATTTTAGCAAATAGTTTGCTCCGTAAATTCAGTTCAACAGCATTCATTTGAAGAGGTAAACTTGATCACTTGACTGAATCTACACATGAATTTTAGGTGTCCTTGCTCCATCCAAGCAATAAATGCATGTCTTTGAATTAGCGCTATAGCGTATTCTTCAACCGCTCAGGTAATGTCAATATGACCCATTTCAGGGGTTGCCAAAATTATATTTTAAAATCAGCCAGGGCTATAGAAATGCATATTAATATTTACAAGTAAATCTCCATATTATGCGTAGGCTAGCCTTCTTTCTATCTGACCCCCCCCTACATCTAGTTTTGACGTCCAACAGGGGGGGATCAAGCCTTCTTTAGGACCCCCCCCCGATACACATGTTGAGGCCTATTGTGGACAGCTGACTCACAAAGACATTCATGTTATTCATATTCTCTGTGGTGGTCAGTTCACAGCAGTGACAGACATTAACTTTTTTACTAAGCACTAAACAGCATTGACAAAATTGTGTCTAAAATGTAACTCACAGTGTTAACTTATTGTTTATTTAACTGTTGTATAAAATAAATATCACACTGAAATCATGCTGATTTTTGGGGAAAAAAAATGTTTCTCTGCTTCTGTAATATTGTGATGCAACTATCATATGATATAAATATAAGATAAATATAAAAACTCATCAGGCCAAAAATGCCCCTGTATCTCAACCCAACGTCAGCTTGAGTTTAATAATAATAATGGCGATATCATCATAGACAATATAAATCGCACATGCCTATTGTCACGAATCCGGTCTGTGGCCTTCCGCCCGATCGCCACCAGAGGTCACTCACTCACCACATGGACTCTTGCACTACACTACTGTTGAATGTCACCTAAGACTACATTTCCCATAAATGCTGACGTCACACACACAGCTGCTGCACTGATCACGCTCACACCTGAGAATCATTACAATTAAAGCTTACTTAAACTGGGACTTCCTCTTGCTCGCTGCCGAGTATTGTTTAGCCATAGCTACTCTACAGAGCGTTCCTAGTTGTCAGTTTGCCTTGTTAGTTTTCCCGTGTTTGATTCCTGCCCGTGTTTTCTGGATTTACCCTTAGCCTAGCCCTTTGGACTCATTTGGTATTGCTCGTATACCTGGATTATCTCTCTGCCTAGCCCTTGTTGTATTGTTTGCTGATCGTCAAGTGCCCTAGGACCACTCTTCTGTCTTGCCCTCTAAACCTGTTTGCCAATGTTTGACCCATGCTTGTTTCCGACCATAGTTAAAGCCTTCAAATGGATCCCCTGACTCACATGTCGTAACAGAAATCGGCCAAACAAGGATCCAGCGGTTTTTCATGTGGATATGGCCAGATGGACACTGCACGAATGTTATAACCTCAAGCAGGGCTTGCGATCACTTGAGGATTATATACAAAATAGATTGCCCATTTTTCCGATCTGCCGGACTTTGTCATGACTTCTTTTTGAGGGCATTAATCAGCCGCTCAAACACGTTTATCCGTGAGGGTCCCCGTTCATCTCTCACAGTTTAGACTATGCTTTGTTGACGGTTGGTTCAGCGTTCACTGTGGGTTCGATGAGGAACGCGACACCGCGCCGGTGACTGAGATGGCGGATGCACCAGAACGTACTCACAAAATGGCGGACACAACAACGCACCGTCACTCTCAGTTTATGTTAAAGAGCCAAGTGAAGTCACACTGATGTTAAGGAGCCAATCAAGTCCCAGCTGATGTTATAAAGCCAAGTCAAATCACAGCTGATGTTAAAGAGCCAAGTAATCACAGCCATTGTTAAAGAACCAAGTCAAGTCACAGCCGTTGTTAAAGGACCAAGTCAAGCCACAGCTGATCGTCAAGAGTCAAGCCAAGCCACAGTTGATTGTCATGAATCAGACCAAGTCACTGTTGATCGTCATGAATCAACCACAACTGATCAGCCAGAGTCACACCACGTCTCAGCTCATCAGCCAGAGTCACACCACGTCTCAGCTCATCAGCCAGAGTCACACTGTCTCAGCTCATCAGCCAGAGTCACACACGTCTCAGCTCACAGCAGTCACGCTACGTCTCAGCTCATCAGCCAGATCACGCTACGTCTCAGCTCTTGCCAGAGTCTCTTCACGTCTCAGCTCTTCAGCCAGAGTCTCTTACGTCTCAGCTCTTCAGCCAGAGTCTCTTCACGTCTCAGCTCTTCAGCCAGAGTCTCTTCACGTCTCAGCTCTTCAGCCAGAGTCTCTTCACGTCTCAGCTCTTCAGCCAGAGCCTCTTCACGTCTCCGCTGAACTGCCAAGTCTATCACACCCAGAGATTTAAGTCAGTCCTTTACTCCCTGTCTGGTGTCCACTGAGGGATGCACCGCTGGTGTCTGCACGCGCAGCTGGTATCCCCAAATCCACTCACGTTACCCTCCTTCCCTGAACTTATTCCTCTGTTGAAGCGCTTCCCATATAGGGATCGCTTTATGTTGCATTTGGGCTGCGTACACCACCACAAATGCCCGAGGTGGCGACGTCCACTGTGATGTCTCCAGAGGTAGCGGCTGATGCTGCAGAACCTCAGGGGGAGTGACACTCGCTGCTGTGCCCGCTGAAGCAATGGCACTCACTGCAGTTTCTTCAGAGGTGGTGGCATATGCTGCAGAACCTCTGAAGCGGCGGTGCTCGTTTCATCTCCTTGTATGGTGTGGCGCCCAAGAACGTACTCTAACCTGTCATGTTGCGGTCAAGGAGACTGTTATGAACACTATCTATCTCCTGGTGTTAACTGTAGAATCCAGAGGTGGCGGCGTCTGCAGCAGAACCTCCAGAGGTGTCAGTGGTGCCCTCCTGTGAATCCTTGCTCTGCCCTGTCACGGCTATGGAGGCCGTCTGTGATTCCTTGTCCTGCCCAGTCACAGCTATGGAGGCCGTCTGCGAATCCTTGTCCTGCCCTGTTATGGCTATGGAGGCCGTCTGTGAACCCTTGTCCTGCCCTGTCATGGCCACAGAGGTCGCCTTTGAACATATGCTCTGCTCTGAACCAGCCAATGTGTCCGATTCCGAGCTGCCTGTCTCTGTCAAGGAATAACCCTGAACTGTCTACATGAACTCAGAAACTGTGAATGCACCGCCAGTGTTGTCTGTCTCTGCTCTCTCTGTGTTGTCTGTCTCTGTTCCCCCCAGATCTCAGACTCTGCCATGGTTTCCTTCCTGGTCTGCTTTCCTGCGGTGGTCTTCTGCTTCAGTCTGGTGGTCTACTGCCCCGCCATGGTGGTCTTCTGCTCGGGTCTGGTGGTCTTCCGCTCCGCCGTGGTGGTCTTCTACTCCGGTCTGGTGGCTTCCTGCTCCGCCTTGGTGGGCTCCAGTCCCGTCTGCTCCACCCTGGTGGGCTCCGGTCCCGTCTGCTCCGCCCTGGTGGGCTCCAGTCCCGTCTGCTCCACCCTGGTGGGCTCCGGTCCCGTCCGCTCCGCCCAGGTGGGCTCCAGTTCCATCGTCTCTGCCCTGGCTTCCCGCTCTGCCTCAGTCTCCAGTCTCTCCATTTGCACATGGACCTAGCCCGCCGTCCCTCCCCCTGTTCCACCTCCGCTCCACCTCCCTCCTTGATCGTATTGGAGCGTCTGGAAGCCGCTCTTTGGGGGGGGGCTCTGTCACGAATCCGGTCTGTGGCCTTTCGCCCAATCGCCACCAGAGGTCACTCACTCACCACATGGACTCTTGCACTACACTACTGTTGAATGTCACCTAAGACTACATTTCCCATAATACACTGCACTGACGTCACACACACAGCTGCTCGCACTGATCACGCTCACACCTGAGAATCATCTCACAATTACACAGCTTACTTAAACCTGGGACTTCCTCTTGCTCGGCTGCCGAGTATTGTTTAGCCATAGCTACTCTACAGAGCGTTCCTAGTTGTCAGTTTGCCTTGTTAGTTTTCCCGTGTTTGATTCCTGCCCGTGTTTTCTGGATTTACCCTTAGCCTAGTCCTTTGGACTCTGTTTGGATTATTGCTCGTATACCTGGATTATCTCTCTGCCTAGCCCTTATTGGATATTGTTTGCTGATCGTCGACCCACGCTTGCCCTAGGACCACTCTTCTGTCTTGCCCTCTATATACCTGTTTGCCAATGTTTGACCCATGCTTGTTTCCGACCACTCATGTTAATAAAGCCTTGCAAATGGATCCCCATGACTCACGTGTCGTAACACCTATGCAAATAAAGAACCTAAAACTGAACCCACATTTACCCATTTTCTTTTCCTTCTCTATTTCTTTCACATGCAAAGACAGTACATAATACGCTGTCGTAAATGCCATGAATCATCAAGTGCACAAGCAAATCTACAAAGAAAGAATAATACAAATTGTATAAATGTAATTAGATTGCTTTAATTTGGTAAAGTATTTAAATATGTCTAAGTCAAAGCGTCAACTAAAATTTAAGACCTCTCATAAGTAAACATAGAACTTTTACTTCTAAAAGTAAACTGATCGATTTTTACTTAACTGATCGATGATCAGTTAAGCTTCACAGACCATATTGCTACAACGGCCCGGTCCTGCAGATTTGTCTTATACAACATTAGGAAGATTAGGCCCTTCCTGTCAGAGCAAGCCGCACAACTCCTTGTCCAAGCTCTTGTTCTCTCCAGACTGGACTATTGTAATGCTCTCTTGGCGGGCCTTCCCGCATGTACTATCAAGCCTCTGCAACTGATCCAGAATGCAGCAGCCAGAGTGGTCTTTAATGAGCCGAAAAAAGCTCACGTTACCCCTCTCTTCATCAGGTTACACTGGCTACCAATAGCCGCTCGCATCAAATTCAAGGTACTGATGTTTGCCTACAAGACCACAACTGGCACTGCACCAATATACCTAAACTTGCTAGTTCAAACTTATGCGCCCTCCAGAAGCTTGCGTTCTGCAAGTGAACGACGCCTTGTGGTGCCATCCCAAAGAGGTACCAAATCACTCTCACAGACCTTTTCCTGGACTGTGCCCAGCTGGTGGAATGACCTCCCGATCTCAATTCGAACAGCTTCTATTGTTCTCCTCATTTGTACGTCGCTTTGGATAAAAGCGTCTGCTAAATGATTAAATGTAAATGTAAATGTACTTTTTTATTTTGATGACCTTCAATTTTAAAAAATCAAATTTAATACTTTTTAAGGATCTGCAGGAACCCTGTCAGTTTGACATTAAATTCCGTATGCTCTTTAACAAGCCAAAGTATTCTAATATAGATAGTACTTTGTGTAAGCTGTTTAAAGTCCTATAAAAATGTTAACTGTATATAAAAATGTTCCTGAAGGAAAAAACACATGCATTCACAAGTAAAGTCACTCCATGAATTACATTGTAATTTATTCTATTTTAACTGTTTATGTGTGTGTTTTCTCTTTTTCCCACTCATCTATTTTTTTTATACATGATTGCATTTCTTACCCAGCAACTTGTCTTCTGTCTCTTTGGATAACATGAATTCCTGGTGATCTGTTAGTTTGCTCTTCTTCTCTCTCTTCTTTTTCCTTTACCTCTCTGTATCTGTCTGGCTGGGTACAGGACAGAATCTGCCTTGGAACTGTGACGTCCACCTGAGCCCAGCGAAGACAGAGAACACATCAATGAATGTGGCACTTGCAAGAGTGAACAATGACAAATTAGCAATTATAAGTTAAAAGACAGCTTTTCTGGATAAAATGTACTACATAAATATGTTACAAGAAGCAACAACCTCAAACTGACTGACATGTACCTTTCATTTTAAATGCAAACAGGTCAACTGAATGCAGAAAAGTTGAGAGTAAAACACTGTGACCACAAAATGCCATCCTACATACTGATGTATTTTTAGTACATTGTTTCAGGAGGACAATGCTGTTGAAATACTCAAAGTAAAGAGTGGTGTGTGGCCAACCTTTCCCTGATGCTCATAGTCTTCTGAATCGACTCCCCTCTGACAGAATTCAAACTTCTCAGTTTCCTCTAGAGAAAAACACAAAATTATGATGTCTATTCCATTTAAACATCTGATGATGAATTAATAATGAATAATTTAACAAATATACAATCCAATAATCTGATATGACTTAAAATAATAATAACAAATAATTATATATATATTTATTTAGTCAATTAGCAGACGCTTTTGTCCAAAGCGACTTACAAATGAGGGCAATAGAAGCAATCAAAACCAAAAAAAGGCCACAAACTCTCCTCCTCATGCTGATTAGACACACGAAATTTTTACTCAATTGAGAACCTCTTAAAGAGAAATGGATTTTCAATGTTTTAACTCTTTTCTTACAACCACTTTCTATTTTGTGATGCTCTTACGAGATTAAAGTCGAAATATTACGAGATTAAAGTCGAAATATTACGAGATTAAAGTCGAAATATTGATTGTTCCTCATAAAGTCAGAAAGTTCTACGAGAATAAATGCTCGAAATATTACGAGAATAAAGTCGAAATATTACGAGAATAAAGTCGAAATATTACGAGAATAAAGTCGAAATATTACGAGAATAAAGTCGAAATGTTTCGAGATAAAGTCGAAATGTTTTAAGAATAAAGATTATAGTTATAATATTTTGAGAGAGGCTATTCTACATTTATTGCGCATCAAATGGCCCGGGGGAGCACCAGGAGATATATTCCAAAATTCAAAATATTCAAGATTCAAATGTAGTTTTATAGAAATACAAAAAAGGCTATACAATAAATGAGTCAATCATCTTTCTGATTACAATAACGAACGACGAGACATTATTTTCATTATATTAGGCTCTTTTTTTTTCATTTATGATGTTCCTTCACTTTTATATCTTTTGCTATAAATGCAAATAAAGAGCAAAAACACATTTATAATTTGTATTTCGTTCAAAACCAAAAAAAGAGCAACAACATGCAAATGACAGAATGAAAGCTGAGCTGTGTAAAAGCAACAAAGCACAAAATTGTTGCGATTACTGGTTTGCTGGCGCGCTACACGGCGTTTTAATGAATGGAAGACGTTAAATAATGTCCTCATTTACAGTATTATACCATGAATAAAACAGTTTGTGAATAGTCACTTAACGTTTACAGCAGAAAAGACAACAATATAACTTATGTTAAAAAATTTGAGTCCAAAACTTTAGAACGTTTATTGCTGTTTAACCTTTAACTGGCTATGTGAAATGAAATGTTGGATGGACACCACAGACGTTTTTGCGGAGTAGGTGGTGGAATTTTCACAATAATTTAATGAATTGATTCACATAAATACAGCGATCTGTCACGCCACATTAAAGAGCTTGAAAATCACAATATTGTAAGACACATAATTTGTTTCGCTATAAAATTGATTTTGAAAGGTGAGACTTTGTTTTATATTAAAAGCACCAAAAGTACAAAGCTATTGCTATTGGGTGGCTGGCGCACTACAAATAACGAATGCAATGGAAGACATGAAATATTATTTCCAAGCATACTGTCCCCGCGTGTATGACATATAGTATGATTTCTGCTAATAATCCCACATATATTTGTAGTGTATTTAAAAAGGGTTAAATAAGAGAGCTACAGCGCCCCCCAAAGGAATGTCGATTGAGTGTGTGAGCTGATGTTTAGATAAACAGTTGTTCCTGTTAGTCTGTTAATAAATACAATTCTTGATATTAAGCTGTTTGAGTCCTTAAAATTGACTCTTCCTCATCCAGTAAGAAATGCGGCCGCTCGGGCAATCAATTCCGGTGGCCTGGCAACTTCTCCCTGTGCTCTCAGCGGGGCATTTATGCGCAATATAGGCTATACTCTCAAAATATTATAAGTTTAATTTCTACAATTAAAATTCTCGAAACATTTCGACTTTATTCTCGAAACATTTCGACTTTATTCTCGTAATATTACGACTTTATTCTCGTAATATTACGACTTTAATCTCGTAATCTTGGATTTTAATTTTTTTTTAATGTGGCACTAAAACGCCGTCGTAGAATATAGAAAAAAATAAATCTAGTTTTTTCTTTCTTTTTCTTTAAAAAAAACAAAAAAAAAAAAAAACTAGATTTCTTTTTTCTATATTCTATCTACTTGTTTTCTATAAAAAAAATACCTTGCTACGTGTACTGCCTTAGGCTAACCAAGACTTGTCATAGCACTTGCATGTTGTTGCTCTTTTGTTGGTTTTGATTGCTTCTATTGCCCTCATTCGTAAGTCGCTTTGGACAAAAGCGTCTGCTAAATGACTAAATAAATATATATATATATATATATATATATATATATATATAATAAAAAAATGAAAAATAAAAAATACAAAATAAATTACTTGTATTACATACAAGAAGTATCTTATTCTCACAGGGGCTGCATTTATTTGATCAAAGACATAGTAAAAACAGCAATATTATGAAATATTTTTACAATATAAAATATATTAAAAATAACTGTTTTAATATATTTTAACCATCTCTCTCTCTTCATTTAGGGGTCACACCTGGCTCCTTTGTGGTCAAAAGTGACTGAAGATTTGAAATACAACTTTTTTTGTATTTTCAGTAAAATCAGTGTAATAGGTTTTTGTTCAATAATAAAAAAAAATCTTTTTTCTTTTGTATTTTGAGAGAATTTTATGGTACCAAGTAATATTTATGCAATAAGTATGATCATTTTCCCTATTGAATTTTTTTTTTCTTACTTTTTCAATCAAAGTATTTCATGTTAAAATAAAGACCAGGGGCCAGTTGCATAAAAGGTTTAGACTAGTCTTAAAAGTTAGTCATCTATTTTTATTTTTTCTTTAAGAATGGTCATAATTTTTTTATTTAGTTACAAAAAAAAACAAAGATTAGTCTAAGTTGAATCCAAAAAGTAAGACTGATTACCCCTTGGCTAACTGCTAGTTGGTTAGATTAGTTTTTAAGACACTGTTTTAACATAAAGGCTAAGTTTATGCAACTGGCTCCAGGCCTTTAAAATCAAATTTTTGAATGCAGATTAGTGCCATCTGGTGGGAGTAATAAAAGGAAAACACATGTAATGTCATTTAGATTCCTATATAGCTAGCTATACATTGTTTTTTTAGACGGAAATACTTATTTTTATTAAGTTGTGGATTTGGATATATATTTAGACATTCTCAAAGACTACTTTTTGTCAAGGTTTTGATTTGTTTTCTTTTGTGTCAGGTTTGGCATTATTATAATTATTTTTTTTTTTTTTGTCAGTGTCAGGTTTTCCATTTATTTTACCACAGTCAAACCTGAACACAGAGAATTACATTTTGTTAAACATAACATCAGAATTCAATAAAAAGGTAAAAAAACAAACAAAAAAAATTATTAGGAATGCTTTATCAGAGCTTAATCAGTATTCTGTATCAATTTTATCATAATGTTACAGCCACAGTAGTTCATCTGTGTGTGTGTGTGTACAATAGTGTGGTGTGTTGTGTGTTTGTTTGTTTGTGATGTGAGGAAGATAGTTTGAGTGGCTAAAGACTCTCAAAGGATCACAGCTGGAGAATTGCAGAAAATAGTTGAGTCTTGGGGTCAGAAAGCCTTATAATAGGGCCATGGTTGGATCTTCCAACAGAACAATGATCCAAAATCAACACAAAAATGGGTCACTAAGCACAAAACGAAGGTTCTGCCATGGCCATCCCAGTCCTCTGACCTGAACCCTATAGAAAACTGAAGAGGAGAGAGTATCAACATGGAGCTGGGAATCTGAAGGATCTGGAGAGATTCTGTATGAAGGAATGGTCTCTGATCTCTTGTCAGGTGTTCTGCAAACTCATCAGGCATTATAGGAGAGACTCATAGGTGCTAAATTGGCAAAAGGAGGTTAAAGTATTAAATAAAAGGGATTTCCCTTAATGAGATTTCAATTTCCTTTCATTTTACTTCAATGAAAGTTTAGGGTTTTGTGTTTTTGTTTTTTGAATAAAAGATCAAAATGATTAACACTGCAGATTTATTTTCACAGGTTTCTTTATTCATATCTACCAAGGGTGCCAATAATTTTGATATTTAAAGACTGGAAACACAACATTAATCTGAAGTTAAACCTGCCTCCTGGTAGGTTTAATTTAAGCCTCAATTTAGTCCTGAAGTAGCTCTAGTCTTTTAATTCTGGACTAGACTAAGTCTAAGACTATTTAAAACCATGACAGAGAAAGCAGATTTCTGTTAATCTGGTTTAAAGGGACATTTTAGTCTAGGACTAGGCTTAATCTCTGTCAGGGAAACTGCCCCTTGATGTTTTAGAGTGTAGCCCCTTCATTGCTGTCCATTTTTATTGCATTGTGGCAGAATTATTCATTCTATTTGAACCTTGGCAAAAACGTGCAAAGACCATTTGCAAAAACCTGCTTTGTATTACAGTCACATCAGTTCATATACAGGTGCATCTCAATAAATTAGAATGTCGTGGAAAAGTTCATTTATTTCAGTAATTCAACTCAAATTGTGAAACTCGTGTATTAAATAAATTCAATGCACACAGACTGAAGTAGTTTAAGTCTTTGGTTCTTTTAATTGTGATGATTTAGGCTCACATTTAACAAAAACCCACCAATTCACTATCTCAACAAATTAGAATACTTCATAAGACCAATAAAAAAAAACATTTTTAGTGAATTGTTGGCCTTCTGGAAAGTATGTTAATTTACTGTATACTATGTACTCAATACTTGGTAGGGGCTCCTTTTGCTTTAATTACTGCCTCAATTCGGCGTGGCATGGAGGTGATCAGTTTGTGGCACTGCTGAGGTGGTATGGAAGCCCAGGTTTCTTTGACAGTGGCCTTCAGCTCATCTGCATTGTTGGGTCTGGTGTCTCTCATCTTCCTCTTGACAATACCCCATAGATTCTCTATGGGGTTCAGGTCAGGCGAGTTTGCTGGCCAATCAAGCACAGTAACACCATGGTCATTGAACCAGCTTTTGGTACCTTTGGCAGTGTGGGCAGGTGCCAAGTCCTGCTGGAAAATGAAATCAGCATCTCAGCATAAAGCTTGTCAGCAGAAGGAAGCATGAAGTGCTCTAAAATTTCCTGGTAGATGGCTGCGTTGACTGTGGACTTCAGAAAACACAGTGGACCAACACCAGCAGATGACATGGCAGCCCAAATCATCACTGACTGTGGAAACTTCACACTGGACTTCAAGCAACATGGATTCTGTGCCTCTCCACTCTTCCTCCAGACTCTGGGCCCTTGATTTCCAAATGAAATGCAAAATTTACTTTCATCTGAAAAGAGGACTTTGGACCACTGAGCAACAGTCCAGGTCTTTTTCTCCACAGCCCAGGTAAGATGCTTCTGACATTGTCTCTGGTTCAGAAGTGGCTTGGTAGCCCTTTTCCTGAAGACGTCTGAGCGTGGTGACTCTTGATAATAATAATAATAATAATAAGTTTAATTTGTATAGCGCCTTTCCCAAGCACAAGGGCACTTCACAATGACAAAACAATATAAACAGTCAGTAAATACATAGATGGACAGTAGACATTTGCCACGTCCAGGACAAGCGATTGCAGTTGCAAACCATAGTAATAATACAGATAGTCAAGTACAGCAAACAATCAGGTACAGCATTAAACCGTAACGGTTTAAGAAGAAACAGGTAATGACCGATAATATTGGTTAAACAGATACGTTTTGAGTTTGGACTTAAATTCGTGTAGTGTGGTTATTGAACGGAGACACAAGGGTAATGAGTTCCAAACTTTAGGAGCCATAACAGAGAAAGATCTCCCTCCCATAGATGAAAGGCGAGATCTAGGAACACAAAGAAGTTCCCCTCCAGATGATCGAAGTAAACGAGGAGGAGTATATGGAGAAAGTAAGGTCAGAGAGATAAGTAGGTGCAAGACCGTGAAGTGACTTAAAAGTAAGCAGAAGAATTTTATAAATGATACGAGAGGACACGGGTAGCCAGTGGAGGTTAAAAAGAATAGGAGTGATATGAGCAGACCGTTTGGTGTACGTTAACATTCTTGCAGCAGCGTTTTGAATATATTGCAAATGGGAGATGGAGCGTGCTGATAATCCAGAAAAAAGAGCGTTACAGTAATCAAGGCGAGATGTGATAAATGCATGTACTAGTGATTCAGCGTCTTTTGGGCTCATGAAGGAACGGAGTTTGGCAATACGTCGAAGTTGAAAGAATGCAGCTTTGGAGACTTTGCTAATATAAGCGTCTAGATTTAGTGAAGAGTCAAGAATGATACCTAAGTTTTTGACGGTGGCAGTTGGAAAAATTGATGTAGCTTCGAGGTCAATTTTAGGGGGGTCAGTTATGTTTTTTGTTACAGTTGGGGGACCGACAAGTAAAACTTCTGTTTTTGTCAAGTTCAAACTGAGAGAGTTGGAGTTAAGCCAGGTTTTTAACTCGTTGACACATGTCAATAGAGTAGCAGTCTGGTGAATAGAGTCAGGTCGGCAAGAAGTATATATCTGAATATCGTCGGCATAGCAGTGATACTGAAAACCACGGCGACGAATAATTTGTCCAAGGGGCATAATATAAATGATAAATAATAATGGCCCAAGAACTGAGCCCTGTGGCACACCCTGTTTAAGAGGGACAGTGGGAGATTTGTAGTTATGCATGGTGATGTAATATTGTCTGTCCGTCAAATAGGAGGAAAACCAGGCTAACGCATCTCCCGAAATTCCAATCTCTGAGAGGCGCATGAGTAGTAGATTATGAGACACAGTGTCAAAAGCTGAGCTAAGGTCGAGTAATAAGAGTATGGAAAGATTGCCCGAGTCACCAGAAAGAAGGAGGTCATTTGTAACCCTTACTAAAGCAGTTTCAGTACTGTGTTGCGAGCGGAAACCTGACTGAAATATATCATAGTGTTGGTTGTGAGCTAGAAATGACTGCAACTGAGTGGCAACAACCTTTTCCATGATTTTAGAGACAAATGGTAGGTTAGAGATTGGACGATAATTAGCATAGTCAGCTGGGTCCAGAGTTGGCTTTTTAAGAATAGGAGTGATAGCAGCAGTTTTGAGTGAAACTGGAACAGTAGAAGAAATAAGAGACATGTTTACAAGATGCACTGACTCCAGCTTCAGTCCACTCCTTGTGAAGCTCTCCCAAGTGTTTGAATCAGCTTTGCTTGACTGTATTATCAGCTTGCGGTCATCCCTGTTGCTTGCACCTTTTCCTACCCAAATTCTTCCTTCCGTCAACTTTGCATTTAATATCTTTGATACAGCCCTGTAAACAGCCTTCAATGACCTCTGTGCTTACCCTCTTTGTGGAGGGTGTCAATTTCGTCTTCTGGATATTGTCAAGTCAGCAGTCTTCCCCATTATTGTGGTTTCAAAGAACAAGAGATACCCAGAATTTTACTGTATGGATGGTCATTTATTGAAACTCAAATGTAAATATTCTAATATTTTGAGTACTGATTTTTGACTTTCTGAGCTTAAGCTCTAATCATCAAAATTAAAACAAAAAAAAACGTTTGAAATGTTTTACTTTACATGTAATTAGAGGTCGACCGATTCATCGGTTTTGCCGATTAATCGGCACGATAGTTGATTTGCAGAACAATCGGTTATCGGCAAAAATCCATGCCGATAGTTTTCGGTGTTTTTTTTTTTTTTTTTTTTCTTCGTGTTGCGTCTGTTGCTGGAGTGGTTGAGAATGGTCTGCTATCTTATCAGTATGAGAGCGGCCTCTAGAGGCGGAAATCATGACACACATGTTGTTTGTTTTGGCTGTGACACTGCGCGCTGCACAGAGCGGGAAACTCAAACGCGCATTTAAATGCAGCTGACAGAAAATCCTGCCGCAGAACAGAGCGCCATTCACATAGTTTCCCATTAAATAACATTATAGCCTATTTGTCCCAAATCATTGTTAATGTCATAATGACTTCGCCCTAGGCTATAAATTATGTATTGTGCATTTTTCAGCAAAACGTTTGTCTTTCCGTAGCTCTAATCAGTCTGTTGCTTCATATAGAAGCTGTAATACAGATCGCGCTTTCTCTTTCCGTTTGCTCTGTTATTTAAACACCGAACTTCAAACTCATTTATGACACATAATTCATTCTTGAAGCAAACTTATGTCCGTTTGTGATTAAATAAACAGTTTTAGACCGCTGCTTAAATTGAACGTGACGCGTCTGGTGTGTGTGTGTGTGTGTGATACCAGTGACTTCTCCAAGAGCAGCGCTGTGCTTTTGCACAGTGTGTCACTCACTTGCATATTTGTTTATATTTTAATTAGATATCATGCAGTGTTCTAAAATAGCAGCAAATAAAGAGTGCACATACAATATCAATAACCTGTCATGTAATTTTAATATGGCCTTTTGTAGGTATTTCAAATGGCCATCTTTAAGCATGACTGTTGAAATGAAATGGTAATCTTAATATCCATTTGTAACATTAACGAAAGCTGTAGAATATTGTTCCTTGTTAGAGTGTGTTCATTTCATTTCAACATTTACTAATAGGCTTCATTTTTAAATTTTAAAGTTTCTTCTTTAACATTTGTAAACTAGAAATAACTTTAATATATATTGCAATATAGTAATAAATATTAATACTAAATTTGTATTCATTTATAAAGTACAGTTCAGTACTGTTCTGTTTTTTTTTTAAATAGTAAAGCTCTATTTAGTTTTCATTCAGTATCTATTTTAAAAACTATCGGTTGATTAACGGTTCGGCCAGTTGGTCCAACCTAGCTATCGGTATCGGTAAAATCCACTACGGTCGACCTTACATGTAATGAATCTAAAATATATGAAAGTTTCACTTTTTGAAATAAGTTACAAGAAAAAATGAACTTTTTCACGACATTCAAATTTATTGAGATGCACCTGTACATGTGTCTGTGGGGTGGGTCGGTGGTGTGTGCCAATTTTGCACTCTTGATATTTTAGAGTGTCACCCCTTCATTGATGTGTGCTTTTGTTTTGCGTCATGGCTGATTTGTAGTTTGAACGACCAAAAGAGTCTTTGAGTTTTTCTCTTTTTTTGTATTTCCCATTCATTTCTTATGTCGGCCATTTTTGACCGGGAATGAGCCAAGTGTGAATTTTTTAATGACCCTTTAACATATCCAAATCATATCCATGATTTTTTTTTTTCGCATAATGCAACAAAAGTCAAGAAGTGTCATCTCATTCTGATGAAGCAAAAAAAGGTAATAAAAAAAAAAAAGTATAAATTTCCATTTTTTTCCATCATTTCTGAGTGAAGAGGCCCAGAGGGATTTAAAATGTAAATTAAGTCATCATAAAGTCCTCATCTGATAGTGTCAATGCAGTCAAATTCATAATAATACTTAATATTTTGTGTCTTTTAAACACCAAGTAAGCAAGGCAAGAAGCTTTTATGTGAAAAAGGTTGTTTGCACCAATAAGGATTAAGATTAAATCTAGATTAAATCAAGGTTTATCTAATAATTCTGTTGCACGAAACATTTAACCTTGTTTAAAAATAAGCAGGTTTACATTAAACCATCATTTTGGTCTTGGATTTAGTTTATATTTAAAATAGATTCAACTTTTATATATTTAACTTTAATCCTGTTGCTCCATAACTTTAAATCTCAATCTCAACTTTAAATTTACAGGTGAGGAGGTTTAAATGAAATAAAGTGCACCAACAATTACAATATTTTGCTGCTTGAATAAAAGCAGATATGAGATATTGTCAAAAGCATCAAATATTGGCAATATAAAGAGTATTTGGCATTTCCAATTAACGTAGGCCTGTTACATTATTATTATTAGGTCACTTTTATTATTAAATTAATATTACAATTAATTTGCCCCACAATAATTTCATAGTGCATCACCGCATAACTGACGCACTTTGAGGATAATAAAAGATTAGGCTTTTAGCTCATTGAAAATGTTTTTAAAAAGGTCTTTCAAAACAATGAATTTATTATACAATGAATTATAAGCCTATAATTACAACCCGAATTCTGGAAATGTTGGGACGTTTTTTAAATTTGAATAAAATAAAAACTAAAAGAATTTCAAATCACATGAGCCAATATTTTATTCACAATAGAACATGTTTAAACTGAGAAATTTTACAATTTTATGCACAAAATGAGCTCATTTCAAATTTGATGCCTGCTACAGCTCTCAAAATAGTTGGGACGGGGGCATGTTTACCATGGTGTAGTATCTCCTCTTCTTTTCAGAACAATTTGAAGATGTCTGGGCATCGAGGTTATGAGTTTCTTGAGTTTTGGTGTCGGAATTTGGTCCCATTCTTGCCTGATATAGGTTTCCAGCTGCTGAAGAGTTCGTGGTCGTCTTTGATGTATTTTTCATGTAATGATACGACAAATGTTCTCTATAGGTGAAAGATCTGGGCCTGTATTCACAAAACATGATCTACCATGCTAAGAGTTCTGCCTAAATAGCAGTGAATGGTTTTTAGCTAAAACGGTTTTCTCTTAAAACCTATTCACAAAGCTGCTGAGACAAACTTTTACTAAGGAATAGAGAGAAGTCTTAAAGGAACACTCCACTATTTTTGAAAATAGGCTCATTTTCCAACTCCCCAAGAGTTAAACAGTTGAATTTTACCATTTTCGAATCCTATTTGATCCGGGTGGCGGTAGCATGCTTTAACTATGCACACTTAGTAGATCATTGAATCTGATAGACCGTTAGATCTGGGTCGCTCAAAAATGACCAAAGAGTTTCGATATTTATTCATTTAAAACTTGACTCTTCTGAAGTTACATTGTACTAGACCACGGAAAATGAAAAGTTGCGATTTTCTAGGCCGATATGGCTAGAAACTATACTCTCATTCCAGCGTAATAAAAGTTTTTAGCTAAAAGTGACATACGACCAAGTTTGGTTAAAACCTACTCAGAATCACAAAGCTTGAGACAAACTTTGCATTAAGGAATAGAGAGAAGTTAAAGGAAACTGCACCACATTTTTGAAAATAGCAGGAACACACACACACACACTGTGAACACACACCCCAACTCCCCAGTGAAGGAATTTCCCATTTTGCGGCGCCCGGGGAATTGGGGGTTCGAGTGCCTTCTCAAAGGGCACCTCGTCATGGTATTGAGGGTGGAGAGAGGTAGCATTACTCCCCCGCACAGCTTACATATTCCTGCCGGCCCATATTCGAATACTGATTAGACCGTTACATCTCGCTCAAAAGTCCGACTATGTAACATTAGGCCACGACTTCCCCTGCTTAGCATAGATCGCATAGGTAACTATATGATATAACTTGACTCTTTGAAGTGCTTAATATATAATCTGCTGCACCCATGTACGGCAGCAAAGTTAATTGATGTATTACGGAATGAGAAAAGTCGATATTCTAGGAACCAATATGGAACTAGAAACTATACTCTCATTTTCCGTCAGTCTTAGTACAGCGTAAGTAACTACAAGAGAACTTTGTGACAAGTTTTAAATGACATACGACAAAATATAAACCTGTCATTTTTACTCAGATGCTACGGTCTATTGTCATTCTGATTATCTAATCTATGCTAAGCTGCGCTAAAACAGTGAAGTTCTGATCCTCGAAGTGTAAAACTCATGAACTGTTTAACTCTGGGGAGTTGGAAAATGAGCCTATTTTCACCTGAGTGTTCCTTTAAGCTAAGAGAGGGCGGGGTTGACCTCGTTGCTATGGATGAGTCAGCATGCAGCCATTTCTGCTGCGGCGCCACAGGGTGGTTCGCCTTGCTCAAGGGCACCTCAGTCATGGTATTGAGGGTGGAGAGAGTCACTGTACATTCACTCCCTCCACCTACAATTCCGTTCAAAAACGGACTCTCTAACCATTAGGCCACGACATCCCCCTGCTTAGCATAGATCATAGGTAACTAGTTATGATATAGCTGGGGACTATGGAGCGGGCTCAGCTGACCAGCAGAATGTTCATTGAGAATGAGAGTTTTCACGAAATATCACAACTTTTCATTTTCCGTCAGAAGTATCGCACGATGTACAGATGAGTCAAGTTTTAAATAGGAAAAATATACGAACTCTGTTTGGTCATTTGCTAATCAGATTCAGTTCATATGCTAAGTGCGCTAAAAGTGAAGGATTCGAGTTTACTCTTGGGGAGTTGGAAAAAGCCTATTTTCAAAAAAGTGGAGTGTTCCTTTAAGCTAAGATAAGGGCGCGGTTGCACCTCGTTGCTATGGTTGTTGCTTACTTGCACACGGATTTATAGGAGAGGGGAGGGGCTCGTCAGAGATTTAATAGAAATATTGACCACAATATATGTTGCGTATTTAAATAAAGTTTTTTTTTTTTTTTTTTTTATTAATTGCCACATTCAAACAAAGATTTTAAAATGCAGGATAAGTGTCAGTAATTAAACAAGTATATGTTCAGCTTATTGTCAGCATCGCATGTATGCTTCTCAAAAACAATTAGCGGATATGCATTTAAACAGCCTTTTAATTAACAGAGTAGAATAATCATGGCTGATAGTAATACATGCAAATGTAAAAAAAAAAAAAAAAAACTGGATGCAAGAGCAGCTGTTACTTCTTGCCCAACTGGTTAATGAAAACAAGCATATAATCAAAGGAAAATTTGGAGTTGGGGTAACCTCCAAAACCAAAAGTGATACCTTTTTAAAAGGTCATTATCATCAAATGTTTCTAAAATGTTTACGTTCAGAGGCAGATTGTCGGCAACAGCCATTTTAGGATAGTTTGTGGCCTGGTCTTAGTGACTTAGGAGTCCTCTTCACTACTCATAACCTTTTATAGGTTTAGGAGCTAGTTTTAGGATTTAGGATTTAGGAGCTAGCACTAAAACACTTTGTGAAATACTCTTAGAGCAAAAATTTAGGAGTCCTAAATTTAGGATTGACACACCCATTATTTTTAAGATTTTCTCCTAAATCGGCGAGTTATGAGCTACTTTTAGCATTAAGATGTTTTGTGAATACGGGCCCTGGACTGCAGGCAGGCCAATTCAGCACCCGGACTCTTCTACTACGAAGCCATGCTGTTGTAATAGCTGCGGTATGTGGTTTTGCATTGTCCTGCTGAAATACACAAGGCCTTCCCTGAAATAGACGTCGTCTGGAGGGGAGCAGATGTTGCTCTAAAACCTTTATATACCTTTCAGCATTCATAGTGCCATCCAAAACATGGAAGCTATCCATACCCTATGCACTATTTCAGCAGGCAACTATTTTTACAGCTACATTATTATTCCAAGCCACAATTAATCACAACAATGTATATACAATTACAAATGATTAAGCATATAAATCGTCAGTTTGTTGTTTTACACACATACACACAGACATTATTTCATACACGACATAGTGAGATGCATAAGAAATCTTTAGACGCTCCCATAACAACAAAATACAATACTTTATTTCTGATAAGAAGTGTGCGCTGCAAATGCGAGCATTTTTGACGATCGTTTCTGTCCAGTCCGCTCGTTTTATCTCGTTTCACCACAGCTGTCGTCATTTTTTTTGTCTGGCAGTGGCATCAGGTATGCCTTAAAATTTCAAATTGGAGCCTCTACAACATCGATTCGGGCACCCAACATCACAACAAGATTATATTTTAAGCTCCTTATGTAGCCGAATCTGTGCTGGTTTGAATGGGCCGCCTCCAGTTTTCACTTTGTTTTGCCTCCGGCTAGCGCTGTGACGTAACTGTGACGTCGGCCCTAAAAGGGTCTATAGCTAATCATGTTACAGACCTGATGTCAATTAACTTAATTAGTTGCTAGATGTTCTCCCAGCTGAATCTTTTCAAAATGGCTTGCTTTTTCAGCCCTTTGTTGCCCCCGTGCCAACTTTTTTGAGACCTGTAGCAGGCATCAAATTTGAAATGAGCTCATTTAATGGATAAAAGTGTAAAATTTCTCCGTTTAAACATTTGTTATCTTCTCCTATGTTTTATTGTGAATAAAATATTGGCTCATGTGATTTGAAAGTCTTTTAGTTTTCATTTTATTCAAATTTAAAAAATGTCCCAACATTTCCGGAATTCGGGTTGTAAAATTATTAACATTGCAGTTATCAACGAAAATTAAGAGCAGCTTTATTTCAAGCAAAACAACCTGTTTAATACGAAATACATTTCTTCAAAAAAAATTTTCATTATGTTCGGGCCTCAAGATAAATATTAAGGGAGTAAATTAAAATGGTTATATACCGTTATCAGCATATGAAGTAGATTCATCTCTCGTCGTCTCTGAGAGAATATGTGCCGTTAATGCAGCGTGTCGAAAGCTCCATCAGTTTTTACTTTCATTTCTGGTGAATTGACTGAGATTAAGACGTTCACCTGCATAGGTTTGCACGTTGCTTGTGTGATATCCATTGGCTCACCTACATGGTTTAAAACATAAATATTTACAATATTGCGATGTACTTATTTTTATGTTTTTACATATCACCTGTCTTTCGGTTTCAGTTGAAATTACGTAAACACAGAATAACACTGCACATTTCAAGGCACTTCACTTTAAAATTGTTGCTGTTCAATTAAAATGACGAATCCATCATGATGGAGAAAATTAATCATAGATGGAGACTTTTAATTGTAGATTAGAAATCTAATCCCTGATTTGTTAATCTGTTTAAAATTAAGTGTAACATAACTCGATGTAACATAAAACCTACATCATCAAATCCTTGATTAGCTCTAAACTTTGCTTGATTCGATCCTTATTGGTGCAACCCACACATAGATTTTTTTTGTAACAATGTAAAAGTCTTTGTCACAATTGCTCAATTTAATGCATTCTTGCTGATTGCATTCTTGCTGAAAAGTGTTATTATTATTATTATTTATTTAATCTTACTGACCCCAAACTTTGAACAGGAGTTTACTGTATATTATAAATTGAAAATTACCATTAACATTACATTAACATAACATGGATTTCTTAGTATCCATTTTTTGCTTAATGGGCAAAACCTGATGATGTATTTTATCCAACAAGATTTGAAAATGTTTCAAAGAGACTGTGTGCTTCAATGAAAGCAAGGACATCTGGCTGTTGGTATGTTACAAATTTGCTGCAACACATGATGTCATCTGCCCACAGAGCAGTTTGCAGAGAATGTTTTTATAAATCTTTCAGTAATGCAAAGAAACGTAACGTAACCATCACCAGGGAAATTACTGGAAACAGGAACGTTCAACTTCCTATTGATTTGAACCCCATCATATGAGTGAACAATCTGCAAGACAGAAACAAAACGTAGAATGATGAGAGATGGTACTGTTTTGCTAGTATGCAAATGTTTAAACTTCTCTATTGATAATTCCAGTTCTCATTTCGGGCCCTGTTTCCACCTCAAATACATGGTGTGACCACTTGTGACTGAGTTTTACTTTTACATATATACATTTAGCAAGCACTTTTATTCAAACTTACTTCAAATGAAGGAAGAAAATCAATCCATTACAGAGCCAACAATATTTGTAGTATGTAATGACAGATTTATTAAAGAGTTAAATTAGGAAACAAGCTAGAGCATGCACTGGTTGTCAAGACCTTCCCCTCTTATTTTGTTACACCCTACATTACTTTCATGGGAGGGTCAAGTGGCGCACACAAAATGATACAAAGCCATGTTATGCAGACAAGCAAACAGGAAAGGGGGTGAATGAAAAAGATTAGGAGGACAGCTGAAATTTTGATTGTAATTGCAGTACCAAAACACACAATGCAGGAAAGTTTGAATCCCTTGTTTTGGTGTGCAATTATAATTAGTACAATTACAAGTATAAGTTGAGTGGGCGGTAGGGCTGCACATTATATCAAAATAAAATTGATAACGAGACGTGAATTAATGCATTCTCATTAAATATATGCTTTATTTGTTTCAGAGTGAAGTGTGGTATTTACATGTGTAGTTCATGATACAGTGATTCAGCGCCTGAGAATAGCATGGTTTATTTACTGTGAATCGAGCTGTTCTGAGATGCTGATATCATGGCAGGGCTCAACAGTTTCTTTCCCTCAGCTGTCAGACTACTGAACTCCAATCTCAGGCGCTAAACACTACATCCAAGATGGACCACCTAATGGTTAAAAAAAAAAAAAAAAAAATGGCACTGTTCAATAACCTGTCTGCACTCCTCATTCACAATGTTCTTATTATTCCCTCTGTTATTTTGCACATTTCTCTGATATTTTGCACATTCCCTTGCACATTCCTACCTCCGGATGCCGTTAAGGTCATTGGCCATATATAAACATATGCTATTTACATACCTCACTGTATAATGCACCTTCTGTTTGAGCTAGTCTCTCCCCCTCTACCTCATAACTTGCACTATATGTCATAAAGCTTAATGTATATACACATTTCATATTATTTATATACTTTGTTATTTGCACTTCTGGTTAGATGCTAACTGCATTTCATTGGCTCTGTACTTATACTCTGCACAGTGATAATAAAGTTGAATCTAATCTAAGCTAAACAGTGAGGACCAATCAGGCCTCGCAGGCACTGCTACTGCGTCGTCATGAAAGTTTGTCATTTGAATGTCATTTTTAAGTCTTGTTTAAACATTCAATCATTTTAAAACCATTCAAATGCAGTACGATGCGAAGGAGGACTCAATTATGTACTAGTATGTCTTTTTTCTGTGCACACACCCAAAGTCTGCACAAATAGAGCTGCAACAGTGCGAGAACACAAATTGATTTCTCTATTATGTCTTTGTGGGTTTAAATGGATAAATACATACACACGTCAAAATGCCTGTTTTGGCAAGTATCATTGCATACACAGTTGGTTATGTCTTAAACAAAGGAGAAAGAAATAAGATATGCATCAATATAATGGATCTGTGCAAGACAAAGAAAAAAACCTCTCACTGCTCTTGCACCAAAGGCGCTGTAGCCCCTATTGCAATAGTTATCAGTTTTCTTCTTATTATTATTCTTCCTCCCTACTTGGAGTCTATGGCAGCCCTATTTGTCACTGAATACTCTTAGACAACATAGATGATCCAAGTGCAGTTTAATATATGGTCCCCAAAATGGGAAAAAATGCAAAAAGCACAAGGCAATCCAGAATGCAAAACACCAACAAAAACACTCATGACACAGAGTGACAAAATACATAATACTTCAGCAACCAAAGGCTCACAGAACATGGAATATATAGGATAGCTAACTAGGCTAATCGCACACAACTGAAAGCAATGAGGTCTGACAGTCCATGCAAAGAGTGATGGGAACTGGCGTCCAGAACAAACAGATAAAGATCCAGAAAGAGTGCCCTCTGGTGGCTGTCATGGGAACTCCAGCAGATGGCTGTGGCACTATTAAGTAGGAAAATGATGAGATTTGGCACACTTGTAGTGATGGTCATGAATAGTGATCTGAACAAACTCTATAGCACCACCACCAGCCCACAAAAATCACTTTTTAAAAGGTTATAACCTTTGAACCCTTTGTTCTAGAAAAATGAAACTTATTGCACCTAATTACACTCCTAATGCTTATCACATTCAAAAGCTTACATTAACACTCTGCCCATTACAGTAGTGACCATTTTGAAAAGTACAGTATTCCGTTTTTCGCTACTCTTTCAAAATGTCTCTAATTCTTACTAAAATTGGCTCAGGTGATTGGACTAAGCTGCACAAAAATGACTAAACAGAATTTTGACGTCCATCTTTGTTCAAAATTTATGATGTTTTGAAATGAATGATGTTGACCCAAAATTGGTTCAGAGGCTGTATCTCAGAAATATTTGATCAACTGAAACTGAATATTTGCTTATAACTTTTGAACATTTTGTCAATTTGGTGTCTATGGATTTGTTGGGTCATGCCGAATCAGAGGATAACAATTTTACCAGGATGCCGTGATGCCAAACCCCCTCACGAAAGAAGAAAGCCACCATGTTTACAACTGTGACGACGAGCGCTTATCAGGATCCTCATATATGTGAAAAAATTCAAGTTCGCGGCACCCCCCTAAACATGACGCAGCACAAAACAAAAAGTGATCGGTTGCTTTAACTGTCAGTCATATGGCCTCTTGGGCTGACCTTGGCCATTCAAAGCGGCCAAGGTTCCCAGACCTTCTGCCATCAGTCTGAAGGTCTGGCCACGCGAGACTAACCAGGATCAAATGAACTGACTGTCCCCCAATTTGAAATTTCATTAATAATTCATAAATTGCAATATCTTTTGAACAACTTGACATATCGATACAAAAATTGGTAGGGATCATCGACAGCATGTCCTGGAGGTACCTGGGAAGTTTGAAAACAGCCAGCACCACTTAGTGTTGCAGAGATATAAGGATACAGATATAATACAGATAAACAAATGATAAAGCTTGGCTTAATGAATATTAGATCCCTTTTTATGAAAGTGCTTTTTGTAAATAATGATATCACAGATCATAACCTAGATGTGTGCTGTTTGACAGAAACCTGGGAGTCTACCCCACAAGATTACTGTTATAAACATGAGCCGCATCTAGTTGCTAGTATCAAAGATATTAGCAACTTTTACTCTCTACTTCACTACATTTTTGAAAGAGTATCTGTACTCTTTACTCAACTACATTTGAAATGAGTGTTGCAGTTACACATTACATGGCACCTAGCTTTTCTGCAGCAATTTATTTCTGCAACAAAAGATGTGATATAGTACTTTCAGTGCCCTGTAGTTAGCGATATCTTGTGCGTTTTACCCTTACTTTTACCCTTACTCACCCAAACTTGTCAACAAGGCTACTTTGAGGCCGAAACCAGCACGTGAATGTGAGCTCCTTAGCAAGTAGTTATCGTTAATTTTTATTTATTTATTTCACAGGTGTTTTATATGACTGCAGGTGTTCAGTTTTATTTTGGCAATGAGGCCGAAACCAGCACATCCAGTGCAAGCTCTCCTCACAAATAAGACTTTGACGTTAATTTTTATTTATTTATTGCAATTTTGAGTTCTCTGTGCCTTGTTCAGTTTTATTTTGGTTTTAGAAAATAAACGTGATTGCTCTCCTCACAAATAAGCTCTTTCTTGTTTGTGTTACAGTTTGTAGTTCTCTGTGCCTTGTCTTGGACTTCCATGTCACTTCCTGTCTCCCGTGGTGTTTGTAGTCAGTTTGTATCTTATCTTGTTCAGCTTGTTAGCGTCCTGTATTAGTGCTGTCAATCGATTAAAAAATTGAATCGCGTTAATCACAGTCCTGTTTTAAAAAAACATAACCTTTCACACTTCCGACTGTGATTAATCATGATTAATCACAAATTTAAAATATTAGGATTTACCTGTAAATGTGTTGAAATAAAGAAATGCATGACAAACTAGTTTAAAAAAACATACCTTTCACACTTCCGCCAGGTTGAGACATATCTTATTATTCTTTTGTTTTTATTCAGCCATTATCAGTCTTTATACTGGCAATAAAACATTTACCAAACCACATCACTTCAATCCCAGTATACATTTACCCAACTATTATCAAAAGTATTTCTAAATAAATACAACAAAACATTTCTTGCGACCTTACGTGAAGTATTATGACAAAATGCATTATGAAGAAGAATTGGACCTGTTCTGGTGCATTAGAGCTAACATTAGCATCATAAGACAATTTATGAGATTAATAGTACACTTTTACTCAGAACTCACTTCAAACCGCCATCGAGTGTTTATAATAACTTCCTTTTGCGATCACATGTAGAATTTGGTTGTTTACTGTTGTTAAAATATGCTTTTTATAGCCTTTTATATCGCTGCAAAAATGAGCATTTCAGATGTAAGTTACATATTCATCTCAAGAAAATCACATAGAAACCATATCCTATCGTAATTGTGTGTTTATTATTTTATATAATCTATAGTGGCTGTTGTCATGTTTATTTATGCTGTGTTGTATGCTCTGGCTGAAACGCACGTTGTTTGTGATGTTACAAGCGCCTCTCCGTTCTGAAGTTGCCAGGTATACATTCCAAGTATGATACACATTAGTAAAAGGATCTATTTTCATTTTTATTTGTCTATATACACTTTGGGCGGCCGCGGTAGATTATAAAAGTAGCCCGAAAAACCGCAACCCACAGCTCTGTAATTTTTCCCGCGACTGTATTTTCAAAATAGCCCACGGCCACTTGTGCCTGTGTGTGTGTGCCACAGCCGCTACCCTGGCAACACTGGTTCACTCTACGCTCATCACACACTGACAGATAACCTTCCGCGCTGCGACGACGGGAAGAAGTTGGGGTCAAACCTTATCAAACGATTAATTTGCGTAAAAAAAATATTAACGCGTACATTTTTTTAGATTAATCACATGCGTTAACGCGTTAAAGTTGACACCCCTAATATACTGTATATATATATAGCCCTAGTGTTTCTTTAGTTCTTTGTGAGTTGTTGAATGTAATGGTTGTCTGTTTGCCTGCCATTCTGTTCTTTGTTCCCTTTGGTTTTTGGCTTATTGTTTGTTCTAGTTTTTCCATGAAATGCCTACACATAGATCCTTGCATCTGCCTGTTTTCCCCAGCTTTTCCACAACGTTACAGTTTTTGACTGGCATGTCCCTTTGACTAGTGCATCTTTGAGCTTATATTTAGTATAAGTAAAATGCTTAAAGTGCATATTGCAGGTTAATTTTTTTTTCCAAATGAATATATAGCCTTGTATAAAATACCATATGAAACGTTAATGCAGGATTTAACATGTTTTTACAAGACATTAGGGCAACAATTTAGTAGAAAAAGTGACAGTTTCCTTGACTGTTCTCGAAAACCGCTTTTTTTAACATCGTGTCATATTACGTCACAAAAGGGAGTCGTTTGCCACGCTCTGCTTTTGCTCAGTGCAGAGTAGGTTGGTATTCAGTTAGAGCGGTTGTGAATCAGTGTGTTTTCGGAAGTTTTTGTATTTCAATTTATCATCGTCATGGTAAATTATTGTGTTTGTGGAGGTTGCACAAACTCCAGCCTTTCAGGACATCGAGTCCACGGGTTTCCAAACCAGAAAAAGGATGGTGCTGTCTTCCGGGCCTGGGTGCGTTTTGTGCAGGTGAAGAGACGGGACTTCACTTCTGCATCTGCTTCGAAAAACGCGGTGGTGTGTAGCGAACACTTTACACCGGAGGATTATCATCCCAGTGATATGATGCAGTTTGATGCAGTTCAACATGGGATGCCGAAGCAAGAAGCGAGTGAGACTCAGAGCTGGCGCGGTTCCTTCGGTGCACACAGCACCTTCTTCGGGTCCCGCCAGCGGGAAACATGTTCACGGATCCGTCAGAGATGCAGCTCGACGAAAACGTGAACTGTGCACCGTAAGTCTTGTTTTTTTTTTTTTTTCATTTGCTAACTACCAAATCAGTGAACATAATGCTTTCAATAATGAGAAGCAACCTGATGTGTATAAGTTTTTTTGTGAACCAAAACGTTACCAAATGAGAAGGCATAACTGGTAATCTCAGTTTGCAAATATTATAACCATCAAGTTTTGTTACAGCTTAGTGACTTTGTTTGCACAGCTAATTCGTAATTTATTGTCATGTGGTGTGTTTATAAGGCTTTGGAAAACATTGCAAGGAATGAAGGGGGGGATGCATCTACAGCCAGTGCTGCAGTGCTTGCTGACCCAGAGCAAGAGGCTTTCTCTCCACTGGCCCCTCAATCATCTTTGCTTCACTTTGGCTCACAGTGTAACCTCAGACCTTCACAGCATTCATCAGGTATAACATCTGTTTACATAATGTCCTAGGGCAAATAATTAGTCAAATCTTTCTGTATGATGCAGGCAGGTACAACTCCACTACTATCTTTGACCTTTGACACATAATTGAATGAACACATTTAGATTTTGTGACAGTAATTGTTTAGTATTGCAGTAGGTTGAACAGGGGTACCCAAGCAGTGAAATATGCTGTTGCACAATTATATAAAGGTGGACCTATTTTATTCTAGCTGTCCAGGCACAGCCCAAGATGGTCAGTCTGGGGACTCAGACAGAAAGGTTTGAGAAGCAAACATCAACTCCACTGCCCAGTCCTGTGCACAGCGATGATGAATCATCCTCTGTTTTCATGGACAAACCTGGTGATGTGTCATGGATCCCAGAGGAGGAAATGAGAAGTGACTTATCTGATGAGGAACCACTGCAGGAATCTCACCCCAACCTCAAGTAAGACTTAGTGTTTTAGGTTTAGATTATGTGTATGACCAAATTGTGTCAAGTCAAAAAAAATGTTTTTCTTATTTTCAGTGCTGCTGACAAGTTCATTGTGTGCCGAAGCCAGCTGATGTCTCTATTTACAATTTGCCCGGCCTGTTGTGAGGAAACCCAAGGAAAGATTGAGAAGCAGGAGGGAACTTTTGTAAAAATAAAGCAAGTAAGAGGCTATTTGTGATTTCTGGTAGAAAAATTAAATTGTACCACAACTTGTATTTTTTGTTTTAATTATATACTTTGTTGTTTTTATGATATACCCTTCACATACACATCTCTCATCGTGCAGGCTGGCAGAACAGGCAGGCAGGGGTCTGTGCAGCATGTTGCATGGCTATCGGCGTTTTTGTCAGCATAGCGCTTGCACGTTTTCATCAACATAGAGATCATGGTTCCGAATAATGATATCTTCGATGCTAAACACACCGTCCATCGTGTAGCCAGCGGGGTACGTTCCGTCAGGGCAGTCAGGTCCCCAGAACCCGAGCTTCTCGTCGAGAAGATGGTGCATCCATGATTTTTCAGTTTTGAGGAGCAATGCAGAGAGAGTCTCTCAAGTATTACACGATACGAGACAAGAGAGCAGGCAGGGAGGGAAAAAAAAGGGCGAGGATGGGGAGCGAGAAAATGCGACCGCCTCCGTTGAGAGCCAAAAGAGTCTATAGAAAACAAGTCAAAACTGTATGATATAATATAGTTTAATGTATTCGTTTTTATGCTTAAACGTCTCAATTAAACTGTTTTTTACATTCATAGGTCAGATTCTCCTGGCCATTGTGCAAAATATGGCACATACTCTTTGATTGAGGACAGAATCAACAAGGTTTTAGATATTCAACTTGTCCAGGTAAGTTAATGTTATCAAACACACATATCGCCTGTCTAATGTTACACAGTGACATGAACAAATGTTTTTTTTACAGAGCTCAGAGGTCCCAAGTAGCTCCTGGTGTGAGCTAGAGGGTCTAAAGCGCAGCATAAGGTTTCTGACTGAGCAAAATATGCAAGTGTCAGCCCTTATCACAGACAGAAATCGGCAGGTAAAGACATGCGCACAAAATAAATCTTGCTGCTGACTATTTTTACAACTACAATCAAATGTTCTTGTAATCAATGTGTTGTGTCCCACGTTTCAGGTTGCCAAGTGGGTGCGGGAGGAGTTGTGTCCAAAAGGAACAAGCCATTTCTTTGACATCTGGCATATTGGCAAAAGTATGCATCTTGATGAAGGTAGTTTTGTTTAGGTTGCCTATAATTACATTTTCCTTTTTAACGTTTCGTGTTTCTGTTCTAAAACAGGTCTAGGAAAAGCTTTGGATGCTGCTGCAAAGGAGAGGGAGTGTGAAGATATCAAAAAGTTTTCACCCCCTGGCTCTCAACCTCTACAGCCCTGAATGTCAGCGGAGACCATGTCAACTAGATGAGCCCTGGAGACAGATCGCCTGTATATATAATATATATAGGAGAGTATATATAAATATAGGTAAGAATAAGATATATATAGGAGAGTATATATAAATATAGGTAAGAATAAGAAAAAATAAGTAAAAAATAAAATAAAATAAAATAAAATGAGTAAAATGTGCAATGAAATAAAATGTGCAATACAGTCTACTGTGGATTTAATAAATATTAATATAAACAGGGATGTGCAAGAGGAATGTGCAAACAGGTTGTACCGGGTATGTACACATAGCAGCAATGCGGATGATGGAGAATAATGGGTGTTTTTTACAGTTTATTAAATTGAGTCCTGTAGATGTTATGAGACTGAGTTTAGGAGCCTGATGGCCTGAGGGTAGAAGCTCCTCCTCAGTCTCTCAGTTTTTGCCATCATGCTCCTGAAGCGCTTGCCAGATGGCAGCAGAGTGAAAAGACGGTTACCGGGGTGATTTGAGTCCTTGATTATTTTTGCAGCTCTGCTTTTGCAGCGTTTGAGGTAGATGTCCTGCAGAGAGGGGAGTGCAGACCCTGAGATGCGCTCAGCTAAGCGCACGACTCTCTGCAGAGCTTTGCAGTCCTGATTTGTGGCGTTACTATACCACACTGAGATGCACTGAGTCAATACACTTTCTATGGCCCCTGAATAGAAAGTTTTCAGGATTGCTGGTGAGACCCTGAATTTCTTCAGCTGTCGCAGATGGTACAGTCTTTGCCTGGCTTTCTTGACCTGTGTTTGAATGTGTGCAGTCCAAGTCAGGTCCTCGGAGATGTTTACACCGAGGTACTTGAAGCTGCTCACCCTCTCCACAGGGGTCCCGCTGATCATAAGAGGAGTGTAGGGCCGCTGCTGTCTCTTCCTGAAGTCTACAATCAGCTCTTTAGTTTTGCTCACGTTCAGAGAGTGACAGTTGTCCTGGCACCATGATGTAAGTCTCTCTACCTCACCCAAGTATGCGGTCTCATCATTGTTGGAAATGAGGCCCAGAACCACAGTATCATCAGCAAATTTAACAATAGAAGTGGAGCTGTGAGAGGACACGCAGTCGTGTGTGTAGAGAGAGTAGAGCAGGGGACTCAGAACGCAGCCCTGCGGGGCTCCTGGTGTTGGAGTTGGAGGTGAACTGGCCCATTTTCACCACTTGTGGTCTGCCGGTGAGGAAGTCTTGAATCCAGTCACAGAGTGAAGTGTTTAGGCCGAGGTCTGAGAGTTCGACAGCTAGCTTGGTGGGGACTATAGTATTGAAAGCTGAGCTATAGTCAATGAATAGCAGTCTGACATAGTTGCCATTTTTGCTGTCAATATGTGTGAGGGAGGAGTGCAGTACCTGAGAGATGGCATCATCAGTAGACCTATTTGGGTGAAGAGGGTCCAAGGTAGCAGGGATGGAGGAGCATATGTGTTTCTTTAAAAGTCTCTCAAAAACCTTCATGACTGTTGATGTGAGGGCAACTGGACGATAGTCATTCAGGCAAGAGGGTTTACTGTTCTTAGGCACAGGGATGATGACAGATTTCTTAAATGAGGTGGGAATCACAGAGGTAGCAAGGGACTCATTAAAGATGGAAGTAAACAAACCAGCAAGCTGATCGGCGCAGGACCTTAGAACGCGGCCAGTAATCCCATCAGGTCCGGCGGCTTTCCTGATGTTTACTCTCCTTAATTCTCTCCGAACCTCATCCTCCGACACGGTGATAACATGATCAACATCGCTGCTCTGTCTGCTGCTTCCTGGCGCGCTGATCGGCAGAGTCGCGCCGCCGTTGCATTCGAAGCGGCCGTAGAAGGTGTTTAGCTCTTCGGCCAGCAATGGATCTGCTCTCACCTCGGCGGAGGGGTTATTTCCAGAGGAACAGATGGTCTTCAGTCCCTGCCACATGCGTCGAGTCATTGAGCTGAAAATGTGACTCAATTCTCTCTCTGTATCGGAGTTTAGCAGCTCTAACTGCCCGTCGGAGAGCATAACATGATGCTTTGTACTCGCTCATGTTTCCTGACAAAAGACCGGCGTTGCATGCGGCAGTGCGTTGGTTAACCGCAGCAACCGTGTTGCAGTCTGAAATTAAACCACACCATGCTGGTTTCATCTGGCCAGAGGAGAACTGGCCCCCTGACTGAACATGGTTTCTGCCAAGGGTTTTTTTCTCCATTTCGGTCACAGATGGAGTTTTGGTTCCTTGCCACTGTTGCCTTTGGCTTGCTTAGCTGGGGACACAATTTCTGGCAATGTTGTCGACTTGATTGCACAGATACCATTTGAACTTAACTGAGCTGGATGATAACATCATCAGTGATGAAATGACTTTAACTGAAAAAAAATTGAGTGTTTACTACCATCCTCTTGCATTATCGACACTGTTTGGGGAAGTCGTGGCCTAATGGTTAGAGAGTCGGACTCGGGGAGTGAATGTCCAGGCTCTCTCCACCCTCAATACCACGACTGAGGTGCCCTTGAGCAAGGCACCGAACCCCCAACTGCTCCCCGGGCGCCGCAGCATAAATGGCTGCCTACTGCTCCTCACGGTGTGTGTGCACTTTGGATGGGATAAATGCAGAGCACAAATTCCAAGTATGGGTCACCATACTTGGCCGTATGTCACGTCACTTTCACTTTTTTCACTTTCACTGTTTTCCTGTTTAATACTGTAAAGCATGACACACTCTGTATTGTATAAAGCACTATATAAATAAAGGTGATGTCTTTTTTTTAGCACTTTGTGAACATGGCTCAAGAACCAGGAAACTTGTACTATCTGTTTTAAGCCCACACTTGGAAGAATGTTAAAAGTAAGATTGCTGTATTGTTCATTGATAACTGTACTTTATCAGGGTGGTTGATTGACTTTAGTGTGTAATGTTGCTGTTTGAGCATAAACAATATCTGCAAAGTTATGTCACTGAAAGTTCAATGCAAACAGAGATATTGTCTTTTAAAATTATTACAGTTTAATGCCTACAAAAACGGCTCGTAGGGACTACAACGAGCTACTTCCCGGGTTGGTGACATCACAAACCCTGCATTTACATAAACCCTGCCCCCGGGAACATGCAACAAAGGGGGCGAGGCCATGTTGCACTGCTTTAGCGAAGTCAAGTCAAGTCTCCTAGCGACAATACAGATTGTGTCAGCAGCTTTACAGTATTAAATTAGTGTGTCAATAATGTAAACACTCAATATTCAGTTAAAGGTAGTTCATCATTGAATTCATTGATGTCATCATCCACCTCAGTTAAGGTATCTGTGCAATCAAGTCGGCGATATCACTGGAAATTAAGTGTCCCCAATTAAGCAAGCCAGAGGTGGAACCACTCCATGACACCCGGCTCAGTCGGGGGGCCAGTTCCGGGTTAATATGGTCGTACTTCCTGGTTCTATTAAGAACTCTAGCTGCTGCATTTTGGACCAGCTGAAGTTTGTTTATTAAGCTACAGAAAAACCACCCAATAAAGCATTACAATAATCTAACCTTGAGGTCATGAACGCATGAATTAATGTTTCTGCATTTGACATTAAAGCACAGGTCGTAATTTAGATATATTTTTGAGATGGAAAAATGCAGGTGACTTGACTTGGCTTGACTTGTTCTAGGTTATTACACGCAGAGGTTTTAGGTCTGATAATTAACACCTGTTTTTTTTTCAGAATTTAGCAGTAAGAAATTACTCGTCATCCAGTTTTTTACATTGACTATGCATTCAGTTAGCTTTTCAAATTGATTTGTTTCGCCGGGCCATGAAGAAATATAGAGCTGAGTATCATCAGCATAACACCGTGAAAGCTAACACCATGTTTCCTGATGATATCTCCCAAAGGTAACATGTAAAGTGTGAAAAGTAACGAATATAGTACTGAGCCTACTCAATACTTCACTTGTGATCGATATGATACCTTTTTATTCACTGCTACGAATTGATGACAGCCAGATAAGTACGATTTGAACCATTCCAATGCACTTGCAACAATGCCAACAAAATTTTCTAGTCTATACAAAATAATGTTGTGGTCGATAGTGTCAAACGCAGCGCTAAGATCCAGTAGCACTAATAGAGAGATACAACTACGATCAGATGATAAGAGCAGGTCATTTGTAACTCTAATGAGCAGTCTCAGTATTATGACTTGAAATCTTCACAGATACCATTTTTCTCTAAGAAGGAACATAATTGAGGATACTACCTTTTCTAGTATCTTTGACAGATACTAGGTAGATTTGAGATCGGTCTGTAATTAACTAGTTCTTTGGGGTCAAGTTGTGTTTTGTTTTTAATGAGAGGCTTAATAACAACCAGTTTGAAGGTTTTGGGGACATATCCTAATGACGAATTAATAATAGTGTGCTATCTTTTTCCCCCTGCTCCATTTTTCACTAGTTCATCAAACAACAGTGGTAAGTCGGAATCATTCAACAATCACGGTGAGTAATGGCTTCTTCTCCTGCTATTGTTATTTGCACCGCTTGCCACATGTACAGTTTATCTCTCTCTGTTGGCGACAAGGGATTCACATGTGATAAATGCAGGTAAATTGTTAGGCTGACAGAGAAGATTTTAGAACTAGAGACATGCATCCAAACTTTAATTGAGGATAGTAAGAATGTGAGGGCCTTAGATACGGCTTTGGATGTGACTAGCTCAGGAACTCCTGTACATTGTTCGGTTTCGGTTGCAAAGCCCCTGCAGCAGGGCGACTGGGTGACTGTGAGGCAGCATAGTCACAGGTCAAAACACCGCTTTTTCCATTCCAATCAAAATTTCAAACAGGTTCTCCCCACTCAGTGACGCCCTCACTGAGAAACCTGATGAAAATGCTCTAGTTATTGGCGATTCTATTGTACGGAACATGAAAATAGAGACACCAGGCACCATAGTCCAATGTTTACCAGGAGCCAGAGCGTCTGACATCTTGGCAAATTTAAAAGTGCTGTCTAATGATAAATGTAAATTCAGTAAGATTGTTTTCAATGTCGGCATGAATGATATTCGACTTCGCCAGTCAGAGATCACTAAAAATAATGTTAAAGAGGTGTGTGAACTTGCAAGTACGATGTCAGACACTGTAATATGCTCTGGTCCCCTCCCTGCTTACATGGCGACGAGATACTTAGCAGACTGATGTCACTCAATGGCTGGATGTCTAAGTGGTGCCCGCAGAATAACATAGGTTTCATAGACAACTGGACGAGTTTTTGGGGCAGACCTGACCTGATGAAAAGAGATGGTCTTCATCCCTCCAGGCGTGGTGCCGCTCTTCTCTCTAGAAATATGGCACATAGTCTTAAAGCTTGTACTTGACTAACTAGGGCCCAGGTCAGGAAGCAGACAGACTGGCTAAACCGACCGTCTGCTAGCCGTCTCATATCACAAAATTCACTTCAGCACAAAGAGACCCGAACCAGAAAATACAAAAAACGTCCAAACCAATTTAAGAGTAACAATTTAATTGATGTTCAACAACAAAAAATGAGAAAGCTTGTCTTATTGAATATCAGGTCCCTTTATACGAAAGCGCTTTTTGTAAATGATATGATCACTGATCATAACCTAGGTGTGCTCTGTTTGACAGAAATCTGGCTAAAACCAAATTACATTATTTTAAACGAGTCTACCCCCCAAAATTACTGTTATAAACATGAGACGCGTCCAAAAGGTAAAGGGGGAGGTGTTGCTACAATTTATAGCAATATTTTCAGTATTTCTCAGAGGACAGGCTTCAAATATAACTTGTTTGAAGTAATGGTGCATCATATAACATTATCCAGAGAAACAAGTGTTAATGATAAATCCCCTGTGATGTTTGTACTGGCTACTGTATAAAGGCCACCAGAGCACCATACAGACTATATTAAAGAATTTGCTGATTTTCTATCTTAGTGCTAGCTGCAGATAAAGTCTTAATTGTTGGTGATTTCAATATCCATGTTGATAATAAAAAAATGTATTGGGATCAGCATTTATAGACATTCTGAACTCTATTGGGGTTAGACAACACGTGTCAGGAACTACTCATTGACGAAATCATATTCTAGATTTAATATTGTCATATGGAATTGATGTTAATGATGTTGAAATTCTGCAGCAAAGCAATGATATCTCAGATCATTATCTAGCCTTGTGTAAACTCCATATAGCTAAAACTGTAAATTCTACTCCTTGTTACAAGTATGGTAGAACCATCACTTCTACCACAAAAGACTGCTTTTTAAGCAATCTTCAAGATTTATCTCAATTCCTCAGCATATCCATTAGCTCAAAAAAACTTGAAAAGCTTCTGTTTGATGTAAGAGAAACTATTGACTCTCTCTTTTCTAACATTTTAGATCTTTTACAGATACCATTAGCTCCTTTACGCTCAAGGAAGATTAAGGAAAACAGTCCGACACCGTGTGCCCTAAAGAGATCAACCTGGAAAATGGAATGCATCTGGAGGAAAATAAAACTAGAGGTATTTCGTATTGCATGGCAGGAACGTACCCTATCCTACAGAAAAGCATTAAAAACGGCAAGATCTGATTACTTTTCGTCTCCTTTAGAAGTAAACAAACATAACCCCAGGTATTTATTTAATACAGTGGCTAAATTAACGAAAAATAAAGCATCGACAGGCGTTGACATTTCCCAACAGCACAGCAGTAATGACTTTATGAACTACTTTACTTCCAAGATCAACACTATTAAAGATAAAATTGTAACCATGCAGCCATCAGCTACAGTACCACAACAGATAGTGTGCTTTAGAAGAGGAAGAGTTATTGCCCCAAAAAGTTTCAAAATCAATGTTTTAAAACAGCGGCTCTTAATCCTGTTCCTCGCGTCTCTCTGTCATTCAGATCATCAGCGTCAACTCCATCAAATAACTGTGTTCCAATTATACACTTTATGTGTATAGACGAACAGATATTTTTCACATAGCTACGAGAAGCATTAAACATGGTTGAACACTTCTGACTGTTACAAAAATGCTACAACGCAATCATGTATTCTGCTGTATTACAGCTTTAATCAGGATAAAAACATATATTAGAAGCTAACATAAGCAGTAGCATTTACAAATAACAGTGTATCAAAGTATGAGACAACAACAAACAAAGAAACATACCATTCTGAAACGTCCTGTAAGAGCCGTGTTTGCACAGGTTCTGTGTGATCCTCTTCACTAACATTCTCTGCGTCTCAATAAGGCTCAAATTGATAAGTAATATTGACGATGCCATTGTTTACAATACAACCGGAGCACATGCCACTGAGGTGAGGGGCGTGACGTTTCTGCACGCGCACTAGGCGGTTTAGCGAATCACAACACACTGGGCCAGCTAACCAATCTGAGCCCACTGCATATTTCTGAGGAAGGGGCTTCATAAAACCAGGAAATCATCAGAGCGTTTAAAGGAGAAGGGACAGAACAGTGTAGAATAGAGGTAAATTATGTGAAAAATAATGTGTTTTTTTTTTTTAATTAAGCATTAACATGTTAGACTGCACCAATGCCACAATAAACAGGAAGTGAGGGAGATGGGCAACAGACCACTACACCTGCTGCCTTGCCTTGACTATACAGATCCCTTAACAATTACTAAAGCATTGACCCTCGCATACTCTAAAACACACTTCTTCGGCTAGCATCCATTATAAATCCGCAGCACATAAATTTTGATGACTACACAAATACAGTGGGTACGGAAAGTATTCAGACCCCCTTAAATTTTTCACTCTTTGTTATATTGCAGCCATTTGCTAAAATCAATTAAGTTCATTTTTTTTTCCTCAATAATGTACACACAGCACCCCATATTGACAGAAAAACACAGAATTGTTGACATTTTTGCAGATTTATTAAAAAAGAAAAACTGAAATATCACATGGTCCTAAGTATTCAGACCCTTTGCTGTGACACTCATATATTTAACTCAGGTGCTGTCCATTTCTTCTGATCATCCTTGAGATGGTTCTACACCTTCATTTGAGTCCAGCTGTGTTTGATTATACTGATTGGACTTGATTAGGAAAGCCAAACACCTGTCTATATAAGACCTTACAGCTCACAGTGCATGTCAGAGCAAATGAGAATCATGAGGTCAAAGGAACTGCCTGAAGAGCTCAGAGACAGAATTGAAAAATGAACTTAATTGATTTTAGCAAATGGCTGCAATATAACAAAGAGTGAAAAATTTAAGGGGGTCTGAATACTTTCCGTACCCACTGTATATTGAAATGTGTTAATGCAAACCATATTGGTGCAATAGTGATCAGTGTGCCAAGAGCGTGCACACAGTTTCTTTGTGGATCAATAATAACGGACTCAGTATTGCTTAATGTGCAGTAACTGCACTATGTTGTTACAGTACAACTCCTGTACATAACAGCAATCATCTTTACCTTGACTAGACTCGACATAGAGTTTTATCCAACTGAGTGATGTAGTTTGTGTATCATATGCTCATGCAGCAGTTGGGTATTTTGAGCCTCCATTTAGCCTGTATTTCATGCAGTGTGATGAGAATTGGCTTAGGCTGTTCTGAAACAATCACAGAATACGAGAGAAGTAGTGCTTTGAAGCCAAATACATGCTGAAAGTCACTATTCTCTCTCTATTTTATGCTATTGTAACTGCAATGTAAATGGATTTTGATAAATTGCAAGATGGATTTTGTTGATACTGATTTCATTTAATTGGTATAACATCCCTTAAATGTATAGTGCTAATTAGTGCAATTAAAAGTAATTAAAAATTAAATAAGCAATTAAAAGATGTTCAACATCATGTAACTTTCCCATTTATATTCTAGAGTACTGTGGGGATTTAATGCTCTATTTAACATCACAACTCACAAACAATTGGAGCACTAGGATTCAGATACACAACTGATTACATTTTGACATCACTACCAGGGAATTACCTGATTTTTTGTGAACACTGTTTACTTGTGTTGCTGTGTTACTGGTTTGCATTTACACCAGGGACAACAGGTTAATTCAATAAGCTTATTTTTTGGGAGCTATCAGCGTATAAGTGTGCATGTAAACATACTTAATGATTCATTGAATACAAACAATTGCCAAGAAACCCACAGGAATTCCTTGGTTTAAATGGACAATCAACACTTATCAATCATTTAGCTTTTACTCATGACTATAATACACTAAAACATAATACATTATGACGATACTGAATACATTTCTGTTACAGTCTGGATAGCAGAAAATCTGTATGTATTGCTACAATTGTAGCACAGTAGTTCTGCATGAAATCTAGTGTTGAATTAAGAGTTTTACCTCGTGACATAAGTTTTCTGGTTTCTGTATAGTCTGGTCTTCAGAAAATGGGGCCGAGGATCTCTGGGTGGTGGTCTGGTAGGGAGGCTGGAGAGGAATGGCAGGCCAGAGCGGTTCTGTCTTAGTGCTTACTGTGTCTTCTACAGTTTCCACTTGAGGAAGGACAGCAGCCAACACTACTTACATTAGGAAAAGTTGCATAGTGTTAGCTCAACATCCCTATATGTGTTTTTTGAAAACCGAGAGGCGCTGTTTGTGTGTGCAGTTTAGGTGTGAGCTAGGGTGCATCTAAAACCCAAAAATTAGAAAAGTTTTGAAATATGTTTCAGCCCAAAATTTCATATTTTAAACTGTATATTTATCATTAGCATTTGCAATTAAGTAAAAAAAAAAAAAAAAAAAATCAGCATTATTTTGTTCTAGCAACATCACCAAACCTATAATACAGCTAGAAGTATATGACTTATTACATTCTTTGAGAGTAAAACATCAAAAATTCATTGTAATTTCATACTGTACAACAGTGAAAGTCACATGACATGTAGCCATACTCGTAATTTGTGCTCTGCACTTAACCTATCCAAGTGCACACACAGCAGTGAGTAGTGAACACACACTGTGGACACACACCCGGAGAACAAGTCGGGTTACAAGTCTGAGGGTGGGTTGCACCAATAAGGATTACGCTTAAAGGGGTCATATGATGCGATTTCAAGTTTTCCTTTCTCTTTGGAGTGTTACAAGCTGTTCGTGCATAGATAAGATCCCTAAAGTTGCAAAGACTAAAGTCTCAAACCCAAAGAGACATTCTTTATAAAAGTTAAGACTTGTCCACGCCCTCCTAAAACGGCTCATTTAAACACGCCCCCACATGTCTACGTCACTGTGTGGGAAGATTTGCATAACACCGCCCAAATGTATACGCAAAGAAAGAGGGCGTAATTTTTATTCTCGGTGTAGTATTGTTGTCGCTGCCGCCATGTCCTGGAGATGCTGTTTTTCGTTGTGAAAGCGAAAGTACTTTGTTTGGGCTTCCAAAAGAGGACACAACTAGAAATCAATGGTTAAGTTGTATTTACAACACTGTTCCAGAACAGTTCAACCCAAATATTAGAGTGTGTGCAGCGCATTTTATGGAGGACTATTTCCTGAACCTGGGAGAGTAGCCTACAATGCCAGCTGTGCACAAAGGCTGTTTCTATAAAGTGGGGCAATTCCAACTTTGCAAGGACAGTCTGGCGCTTCTGACTCACAGCCTGTAAGTTTTCATATTTAAAGAATTTGCCACTGACTATTCAAATGCGAGTTTTGAGCAGTGTAGAGTAGCGCTTGTTGTTTGGCATTTCTCCGATCACAAATGCAGACATGGTAATGTTTACGTGTCGCACATAAAAAGACAGTATAAGTCATTATAATCAGTAATTATGTCCCCACTGGGTGCAACAAATGCCTCGTATATAATGGGTTTTATTGTTTTTGTCTCGTCGCGCCAGGACACGGCATCACAATACGGTAAGGGGCGTAACATTAACATTAGGGAATTACCTGATTTTTTGTGAACACTGTTTACTTGTGTTGCTGTGTTACTGGTTTGCATTTACACAGGGAAAACAGGTTAATTCAATAAGCTTATTTTTTGGGAGCTATCAGCGTATAAGTGTGCATGTAAACATACTTAATGATTCATTGAATACAAACAATTGCCAAGAAACCCACAGGAATTCCTTGGTTTAAATGGACAATCAACACTTATCAATCATTTAGCTTTTACTCATGACTATAATACACTAAAACATAATACATTATGACGATACTGAATACATTTCTGTTACAGTCTGGATAGCAGAAAATCTGTATGTATTGCTACAATTGTAGCACAGTAGACGCCAGGACACGGCATCACAATACGGTAAGGGGCGTAACATTTCCGTTACACGCTTGAGGTATTCGGCCAATCACAACACACTGGATAGCTGACCAATCAGAGCACGCCTTGCTTCTCAGAACGATGAGCTTTGTAAAAATCGACGCGTTTCAGAAAGGCGGAGCATAGAGGAGCAACAATAATGTACAGTATGTGGAAAATAATGTGTTTTTTTAACCTTAAACCACATAAACACATTGCATTACACCAAATACACAAAATAATGTTCTTTTTAGCAACGTCATATGACCCCTTTAAATCTTGATTAAAGCAAGATTTATCCAATAATTCTGTTGCACCAAACTTTAAACCTTGTTTAAAAATAAGCAGGCTTACATTTAAACCATCAGTTTGATCCTGGATTTAATTTATATTTAAGATAGATTAACTTTAATTCTGTTGCTCCATAACTTTAAACTCAGATTAGGGATTAATTTTAAATTTACAGGTGAGGTTTAAATAAAATAAAGTGCACCTATAGTTACAATATGTGGCTGATTGAACAAAGAAACAGTGGGTGTGTCACCAGATTTCAAAGAGGTGTTTTGCAAAAAAAAATCAAAATCAAATTAAATTAAATTAAAGCGCATTGAGTCGGCAGAGTGTGAGGGTTGTGGCAGCCTGTGGTAAGCTTGCCCCTGCTATCACGTCCGGGATGTGGATCTGTCACTAATCTTGGTGCATCTCGGCGTACGACAAAGAAAACCAGACAGGAATATATTGTATAGCATTTAACGGCAGCGGTGATGAGGTGTGCGCCAGTGATCGCTGCACGCCTCTCATTTCTCACGTCCGCTCCACGCTTAACTGCTGAACGGCGATCAAACGGACAGGGATCTACCTCCGCTGTCACAAGCGGAGGTAGTCACTCCGCGAATCATGCCAGTTGTTTTCTCTTATGTCAGTTGTTTTGTCATAAGCTATACTCCATTATTTGATATTATAAATAGGCTATATTGCCTAAATGTTTAATTGCTTGCTTGATCAGCTGTTTAATTAATGGTCTCTTTATGTAGCAGTTTATAGAAGTTAATTTCCTTTATCGACAACAGCAACTTATTTCAGAGAGAGAGTTTAGTAGTCAGTAAAAAAGGATAAGGAATATTAACAATGTTGCTGTTTAATTACAATGGCGAATCCATCATGGCAGAGAAAATTAATCGTAGATGGAGGTTTTAAATCACAGTTTAGAATTCTAATCACCGATTTGCTAATCTGCACTGAAAAAGAGCATATGCCTTGTTGTTACTATAAAGAACATTTTATACTTGATCTGACTTAATTTAATTTTATGTCTTGTCATTGAGCCAAAGTAGATTATTTAGTTAATTGGAAGTAAAACTAAGTTTTGTTGGTGTAATTTAAAATATTTGCTTCACATCAAATCAAGAATTTTGCGTTCTGTGAAAACCATGTGACCACTGACATCATCGAGATTCGATTTGAGAATTTTCTGATCGACGGCCATCTTGTTTTACCACATTAAGACCACAGCTGACACACAATTCCATAATATTGTTGAGTAACTATACAAATAAGTTAGAGTTTGTTACTACAGTTGATATATATATGTATATGATGATTTTGTCTAAGTTAACTGCTTAACGGGTGTGTTTTGTAACATGTAGATGTGGCGGCATGTACACATCCGCGCATCTTTCACTGGGCAGATTGCATAAAGTTATTGACACAGAGTGATCAAAGTAGGGCATGCATCAATGAAAAATAAAGAGCTTGATATTTTAAAAGCGATATTAAGTGCGAAACTGAACTGAAATCTCTAAACGGCTCTCTGTGCTCACACTCCTGAAGTGCGCATGGAGTCCCACTCGTCAGTATTGTCATTTGAATCGTCAAATATACACAAAATATGTCGAAAATGTCCATCTTTACAAGTATTAACATAACACAGTCAGTTATGTAAACTTTTGGGAGAAAATTAGATGTGAATCAATATATTGGATCCATGCATTCAGTTTTAAAAGTTAAAACATCTTCCCTGCTGTCCCTGAAGTTAATCAAACAGCAAAAGAAAAAATCCATGTATGTTTAATTCATAACATAAATATATATATATTTTTTTTTACATTTAGTCAGTTTATTCAGTAGTATTTCTCATTACGGTTAAGCCAATTTGTATATTTGTTCTGCTGTATTTACTGGTCCTGTTGCTTGCTCGAATTGTTCATTTTTATTACTGTTTGCTTGTCTATGCTTTTATTTTCCTTTAATCCAGATGGTGATGGTCTTTTTTAAGTGGGTATACGGAAATCCTTGACCTTTCCTAGTGGGTATACGGCGTATACCTGCGTATCACGTAGACTACACCACTGGTGACAGTTAAGACGTTTGTTGCAATGCACTTAAAGAAATCCCTTACCTCAGGGAATTTTTTCCCCTCAGGGATACCCTTAAGTCAAATTACTTAAAGACTTTCATGCAACCAGGCCCTGGTCTACTTTTTCAGGTTTGGCTTCAGTATATTGCATAAATGCATAAAATGACTAATAGGCCATATACATAATACTGTAAATATTCAATAACTTGTGTCCATCAGAGTTTTAGCCATTGCTATAATATTAGAAACACACAATTTCCTAGAATATCATTATATGCTTTAACATTAAGATTTTTACTCATAGAAATTACTAAAGTAGTCAAACCTGTTCATTAGAAGGGGGCGACCCAATACTTTTGGCAATAAAGTGTATGTGACCCTGGACCACAAAACCAGTCATAAGAGTCAATTTTTTTAAATTGATATTTATACATTAAATAAGCTTTCCATTGATGTATGGTTTGTTAGGATAGGAAAATATTTGGCTGAGATACAACTATTTGAAAATCTGGAATCTGAGGGTGCAAAAAATCTAAATATTGAGAAAATCGCCTTTAAAGTTGTCCAAATGAAGTTCTTAGCAATGCATATTAAGTTTTGATATATTTACAGTAAGAAGTTTACAAAATATCTTCATGGAACATGATATTTACTTAATATCCTAATGATTTTTGGCATAAAAGAAAAATCGATAACTTTGACCCATACAATGTATTGTTGGCTATTGCTACAAATATACCCATGTTACTTATGACTGGTTTTGTGGGGGCGTATTACAAAAATATCCTAACTTTAAAATCTTATCTTATCTGTTTGGTAACCATGGTAATTTCAGTTAGGACCACATTTAGGACAAAAGCTACTACAGAACAGCATTTCCTAAGTGTGTTATCCTATCTTAACTACAGATAGAAAGGGGGTATTACAGAAACCTCCTAACTTGACAAAAAATACTAAAAACTGTCTTAACTTTAGGACAACCCCACAGCTGTCCTAACTTCAAAATTATTTATGATATTACAGTTAGCACAGGTACTGCAACCAGCATTACAGAGACCAACAAAAGCATCACGGAGCATTACTGGTTGTAGTGCAAGTGACTAATGCCTTACGTTTTTTTTTTTTTTTTTTTGCAAAAGGCGATTTTCAAAGTGAAGTAGCTTTTGTTTACCTCATCAGCAGCTCAAGCAGTGTTGGTTGCTTGGTAACAGACCTGAGAGTGGATTGTCGAACTTGATAATGCCATTTAAGATTTCCTAACTAGAGATAAGATACGATTTTGTAAGATAGGATAAGAATACCAAATTAAGTTAAGATTTGCTTCTGTAATACAAATTTGTAAAAAATCCTAATTTAACACATAATATCTTAAGTTAAGACCGATAAGAAACTTTCTGTAATACGCCCCCAGGGTCACATATACATAATAAATATACACAGCACACACACATATTATGTAAACAAAAACTTTTATTTTGGATGCGATTAATCGCAATCGTTTTGACAGCACTACTAAATATAAAAAAGCAGTAACCAGTAATACTGACTTCTCCATTGTTGTAGGCAGTCGTTATACAAGTAGGATGGTTGGTCGGTAAAAAAAAAGGAGGGCAAGGGCAAATTAAATTGTAATTATTATGGCAGTGCATCAATATTCAGTGTCATCAGTTTGCCAAAAAGACACAGAACGTTTTATACACCGATTACACGTGGTAGGGAGCAGGTTAAAATTTTCTAAAACATTAGAAAATATTTCAGATCCCACAGATACAAATCTATAGAGAATGAGAATGTGACGTAACGCCACACTTGCAGGATAGCGCTGCCTTTCCGCTATTGAGTTTAGGGCAGTATTTGATTTTTTTGTCGTGATTGTGAAAAATGTCACCATTGTACAGTATGTCATTCATGCTGCATCGAGAATTGCAATAGTAACTCATATCATCGTTCTGAGAGAAAACTGGATAAAACAGTATGTTTTTTCACCTTTTTTCTGTGTAAAAACACCAAAGGAAGCAGGTCGCGGAGAAGACGCAGAATAGTAAATCTGTTAGTGTCTGATTAAACCTACTGCCTTTCACTTAATAAAAGAATCACATTTCTGTGTGTTTTTTGAAAGATTTGATTTTGTTGGTTTGATTATTAACGTTACTTTCTTTGCTAGTATGACTCACTAGACTTGTGAATTAGCAGATCTTGAACAGGGGACTTTCTAAAATGCTTAAAGTGGCTTAATGTACCAAGCCAGTTATAAAGACAAATTTGTAAAGCATACTATGTGCAGATACTCAGCTCAAAATGTGAACGCAACGCGTTTATTTACGTTAAGCATTTTCCTCTCATAAGAACACGCTTAATGCACCGAGACAGTGATAATAAAAGACCACATTCTGTACACACCTTTCTAGTAGAGGTTGACCGATTCATCGGTTTTGCCGATTAATCGGCACCGATAGTTGATTTGCAGAACAATCGGTTATCGGCAAAAATCCATGCCGATAGTTTTCGGTGTTTTTTTTTGTTTTTTTTCTTCGTGTTTCTGTTGCTGGAGTGGTTGAGAATGGTCTGCTATCATTATACAGTATGAGAGCGGCCTCTAGAGGCTCACTGACAGCACATGTTGTTTGTTTTGGCATGTGACACTGCGCGCTGCACAGAGCGGGAAACTTCAAACGCGCATTTAAATGCAGCTGACAGAAAATCCTGCCGCAGAACAGAGCGCCATTCACATAGTTTCCCATTAAATAACATTATAGCCTATTTGTCCCAAATCATTGTTAATGTACATAATGACTTCGCCCTAGGCTATAAATTATGTATTGTGCATTTTTCAGCAAAACGTTTGTCTTTCCGTGGCTCTAATACAGTCTGTATGCTTCATATAGAGAGCTGTAATACAGATCGCGCTTTCTCTTTCCGTTTGCTCTGTTATTTAAACACCGAACTTCAAACTCATTTATGACACATAATTCATTCTTGAAGCAAACTTATGTCCGTTTGGTGATTAAATAAACAGTGTTAGACCGCTGCTTAAATTGAACGTGACGCGTCTGGTGTGTGTGTGATACCAGTGACTTCTCCAAGACGCAGCGCTGTGCTTTTGCACAGTGTGTCACTCACTTGCATATTTGTTTATATTTTAATTAGATAATCATGCAGTGTTCTAAAATAGCAGCAAATAAAGAGTGCACATACAATATCAATAACCTGTGCATGTAATTTTAATATGGCCTTTTGTAGGTATTTCAAGATGGCCATCTTTAAGCATGACTGTTGAAATGAAATGGTAATACTTAATAGTCCATTTGTAACATTAACGAAAGCTGTAGAAGTATTGTTCCTTGTTAGAGTGTGTTCATTTCATTTCAACATTTACTAATAGGCTTCATTTTTAAATTTTAAAGTTTCTTCTTTTAACATTTGTAAACTATGAAATAACTTTAATATATATTGCAATATAGTAATAAATATTAATACTAAATTTTTATTAATTTATAAAGTATAGTTCAGTACTGTTACTGTTTTTTTTTTTAAATAGTAAAGCTCTATTTAGTTTTCATTCAGTATCTATTTTAAAAACTATCGGTTGATTAATCGGTATCGGCCAGTGTGGTCCAACCTAGCTATCGGTAAAATCCACTATCGGTCGACCTCTACTTTCTAGTAAATCATAATATGTGCAGAAAAACAGATTAGCCCAAAATATGAACATTAAATATCTTAAATGTCTTAATCCATAAGCGCTTTCTACATTACGGTTTTCTAAAGGGAGGAAAACGCTGTTTAAACATGTCGCGTTAATATTCTGGCTCACCTGCATGTCTTTTAGCATCACAGTCTTAGTACATTAAACCAGCATTTTAAAATTCTATAAAACTGTTAACAAGCTCCTAGGGATTAGATTTTGCTTGTCAATTGTTGACATAAATATAAAAATACAGCGAGTTTGTGACTCGCTGAATGTGACCCACAATCTCTGATTCTCCTCCGTGGCCATGGCAAAATGTATATTTATGACAACAATTATACTTTGTCATTTAAAAGTTTCCAACAAAGAAATGGATCGACTTCTGTCAAGCTTGTTGAACACACTTTTATTTGGATAATTTAATATGAAGGCTGAAGCAGCAGCGAGCTTCCAGCGGGTGACACTGTTTTCACGGTAATCAGATCAACACAGTAAATAAAATACTACAAAATCAAATTATCATGCACTGCGATAAATTAGCTTCTCTTCCCTGCAAACGATACAATGAAGAATGAATAATTGTTTAATTTAAAGGCAAAAACAAAACAAAAGATAAGCAGTTATCCGTATAAAGAATGAGAAGTAACCATGGAAACGGACAGCGTATCCTGCTAATATGGCGGCGCCTTCCCGAAATGCAACGCGGAGTGAAAAGAATGTGACGTAACTCCTCATTCTCTATTACAGATTTGAACAATATGTGTGGATGTTATAATAAATGTATTAATATAGCTGTTGTAATTATTATTATAATTGTCTTACATTTTTATTTTATTTTACAGAACAACAGTAAAATTACAATACTAAGATTTATGAATGCTGATGGAGCTTTTATTTTGGCAGAAACCCCCAGGAAGACCTCAGTGCTTCTTTTTGTTGACAACAGCAAATTTATAAATGATTCTTATTAGAATTTGGGAAGATGTTTGTCACACGTATCACATTGTCACATGCCTTGTAAAAATTAATACAAATGTTACTGAGAAACTGACGAGTTACAGCGCAAATTTTCTTTGGACTTTGAACCCTGGTGCCGTGAGCTCATGCAGCGCTGTCACAATACATGCAATTTGTGCGTGTATTAGAAAACATAACATTCTGCAGTTTATTTACTAATTGTTTAAGGCCATTTCACGATTTCAATCATCATACAGTAACCAGCAACAACAACCCTTCCTCTTCTCATCGAAGACATGCGATGCAGTAGGCCGCCTACTAAACAGTCTCTCTTCTCAATTATTCGGGCTTTTCGCTTATTCAAAAGAGTTTTTTTTGCTATTTTCGGCCAAATAATTTCAGTTGCCGAACATTCAGTGGATCCCTACTTTATGACTTATTTGGATCCTCTAAGTTTTGGTTACATTTACTGTCTGTCACTGGAGGTAAAGAAAGCTTTCAAGTTTCATCATGAAATACACTATATTGCCAAAAGTATTGGGTCGCCCCCTTCTAATGAACAGGTTTGACTACTTTAGTAATTTCTATGAGTACAAATCTTAATGTTAAATCATATAATGATATTCTAGGAAATTGTGTTTGGTGATGAGTTTTTGGCTCAAGGTCTGCATTTACAGTCACACCAGAGGTGTTAAACTGGGATTAGGACTTGGTTTTATGCAGACTAGTCAAGTTCTTCCACACTGACTGAATCAATCATTTTCTTTTTGAACCTTGCCTTATACACAGAGGCATTGTCATGTTAGAATAGAAAAGGGTCCTGTCCAAACTGTTGCTATAATATTAGAAGCACACAATTTCCTAGAATATCATTATATGCTTTAACATTAAGATTTGTACTCATAGAAATTACTAAAGTAGTCAAACCTGTTCATTAGAAGGGGGCGACCCAATACTTTTGGCAATATAGTGTATCTTAATTTGTGTTCTGAAGATAACCAAAGTCTGATGCATTTGATCCGCAAGAAGGCGAGTAAATGATGATGATTTCCCTGAAAAATTAAGCAACAATTATGTTTTTCCAGTGAGTTGGTGTTTTAAAAAAAGCACCAAATATCAGAATTGTTGTAAAATGTATTGAAATCTATAAGGAGTTTACAATTTTGATCTTGCATTCTAATGTATTTTTCAAATCTTTCCAAATGTGAGAGACTGTCCTGCTTTTCTTTTCTCTCTTTTCTGTAGAAATTTGATTTGGTTAAACTTAATTTTTTTTCAGTTGAGAAAAAGTAAGCCGATTACTTGTAACAAGTTGAAGCAATTTGAAAAATCAGGGATGATGTTTCATCAGGGATGAGGAGGAGAAGAATTGTTGAATAAAGTCATTATTTTCATTTTCTTTGTGCACAAAAAGTATTCTTGTAGCTTCGTAAAATAACGGTTGAACCCCTGATGTCACATAGACTACTCTACCGATGTCCTTGCTACATTTTTGGACCTTGATCGTGGTAGGACCCTTGCTGTCTATGGGAGGGTCAGAGAGCTGTTGGATTTCATCAAAAATATCTTAATTTGTGTTCCGAAGATAAACAACGGTCTTACGGGTTTGGAACGACATGAGGGTGAGTAATTAATGACAGGATTTTCATTTTTGGGTGAACTATCCCTTAAATGTAAAGTGTGACCCAACAATAAAGAATCAAAACATTTTCAAACAATATCTAGGGCATGTTGTAGTCCATATTAAAATGTAATAAATTTTGAAAATAAATAGCCTATTAAGTATTTGGCGCTGTGATGAACACCATTGCAAATACAAAAATCTGAATGGCCATTTAAATCATTTCAGAAAGTAGCCAGCTGCATTTTTTACAGGGTTTCCTTGGCAACGGCTGCATTTCTGCTGTTCAGTGTCATCTTCTGTCAGGGAGTGAATTTGCTCTTTCCATCTCCTTCACTCATTCCGCCATGCGCTTCTCATTCATGCTTGTTTACATTAGAGTGCGCGTCTTTGACACAGCGGTGTTTGTGCATTGTGACCAGTTGATGGGAAAAGTATTCTTAAAATGCATTCAAAAAATCTGAATAAATTATAATAAATAATTATTCACAGTATTTTAAGTGCCCACGATAACAATATTGTGCATGTTCATTATTGTGATATATCGCATTACTGAATACCGGCACATGTCTAATTACCTCTAAACTTTGGTTAATTTAATCCTTGTTGGTGCAACCCACCCTGACTCTCTCTAACCATTAAGCCACAACTGCCCACCGCTATTTTGACGGTGCAGAGCATGGTGTCAGGCTGAGTGCTGATTACCTTGATGCAGCCAGATCAGATTTATGCCTCTGCTTCCGGTCTGCATCCACCACCTGCAGAGTGTTCTGATCTGGCTGCATCAAGGTAATCAGCACTAAGCTTCACGACAAAATAGCAGTGGGTGGTGGGAGAGTCGGCTTGTAACCCGAAGGTCATCGGTTCGATTCTCAAATCTTTTAACCCGAAGGTCACTGGTTTGATTCCCAGTACCAGCAGGAAATGTAGGTCGTGTGAATGAACACCCTCAATACCCACAATTGAGGTACCCTTGAACAAAGCACCGAACCCCCAATTGCTCCCAGGCAGAGCAGCAAATGGCTGCCCACTGCTCTGGGTGAGTGATCATGGTGTGTGTGTGTGTGTTCACTATTCATTGTTGTGTGTACCCACTTGGATGTGTTAAATTCAGAGGACACACCACATAGTCACTTAAAGAAAAGTAAATAAATTAAACAAATAAATAAATAAATAATGATCCAACAGTGCCAGAAACTGGTTATTATTATTATTTTTGAACCAGTGACAATTCTGTCAACCCAAGTGTGTATTAGTGTATTAGGCTCAAGGTCATTGCACACTGAGTCTGAAATGTTCATCCGAAATTCTCACGTTAAAAAATAAATACGACCTCACGTTGTGTCAATCACGTTTACACACTGCCTCCGGAAAAAATTCGGATCAGGTTCGATTTTCTGCGTTTTCGCATCCGTAGCATGCATTTGGATAGGAAAGGATGAGGAATACGAAAAAACGCATGTGAAAATTTTGGACTCGGTGTGCAATGACATTCCTGCCCTATATTGTAATTTGTATAATGTATTCCACTGAAGAAAAACAAGGTAGCATCAAGTATAATGTGTAATAAATGAAAACTTGGTTACTGTAATGCCATAATTATGATATGCTAATAGGCACCTTCTTGTTTGGCCATGAACATGTGAGCAGAGTCCCCCAGTCGGATGAGCTCTGTTGACTTGAATTCATTCCCATCCCAGGAATGGAGGGAATGTTCACTGGACTGGAGTGCAGAACTGAAGACAGAAAGAGATACAGAATGAAATTAGGCTTGGCTCTTAGTTTGCTGATGGTGTAGCTATGAGTTCATGTAGTAACATTTCAAAGACTTTAGTTTAGAGATGTCCCAATCAGGTTTTTTGGGCTTGAAGCAGATGTTTGGTGTATTGGTGTGTATGGTGCACACTTCAAGTACAATAAAGATATAAAGTTATTAAAATCAATTCAGTTTATACAGGGGTGTGCAGAGTTTCTCAGGGACAAGGGCTCAAATGTAAAAAACAATACATAAATAAAATAACAATCACTACAGTAATTATTCAACAGTTATTTCTGGACCTCGAATCTGATTGGCTGAGAGGTCTTTCCACCCATGAAATATTCACCCAATATTGCCACAGGAACCATTTTACTGTTTGTATCACTCCACTTGCAGTATTTCTCACAGTGAGTGTCATGGCGGATGCCAAAATCCACTATAATTTTATAAATAATACTGTTTTTGTGTTATGGAATGTAGCTTTAAGAGTTCCAGATCTTACGAAATTTGCCGCTGGCTCTGATGTCTCTATGGTGGTTAAACATGAGATAATTTGTTTTGGGGTAAATGCAACGGACAATATGGTTTCATTAATCTATTATTTGTTCCACTGCTAATAGTTTTGGCTGAGGGCAAAGTCTCATAACTTTATATTTTTATATAATTTTAATGCTGTATCAGAGCGCTGTCTTTGTTCTTTTGACTGAATTGCTTAGCAATTTTCATGATGGCTGTTGTTGTTTATTAAATATTATTATTCAATAGATATTGTCCAATATAAATAATCGCAGTATTTAATAATAGTATTTGGTATTGAGAAGCAGTCTGTGTTTAGTTACACTGACTACGTTTACATGCGCACGAATAATGCGATTATTTCCAATAATCAGAGTAAGGACTTAATCGCATTATGATGTTTACATGTCAAGAGCAAAGCTCCCGTTTACATGCAATTTCCATTATTCTTATTATTCGCTAAGAATTGTGGTTAATTTTTTTTACTGCCATTATTCACATACCCCACTGCACAGCACAAATGATGGACTCAGAAAGAGCAGGTATGTTACTGGCCGCTGTTTTTATTTATTTATGTCTAATGCAAAACACTTTTGTATTGTTGTATTTAGGGCTGGACAATAATTCAATATCAATATGTATCGCGATATCATTTCTTTCAATAACGGTGATGTGATTTTTGAACAAATTTCCGATATTTCGATATACATGTTTCCCATACATTGATTTATTTGTGGCGTTTGACTTCGTTGAATAAACATGAGCACTGCACGCTTCAAAATCAAAACGCGGCGCAGGTGATTTATATGAATGTATCTCTGAAGGGAACCAACTGTCTTCAGAATAGTTTTGATGGCATTTTCATTTTAATAGAAATTTTAATTTATCATTATAGAAATTAATACTTTTATTTAGCAAGGATGCTTTAAATTTATCAAAAGTGATGATAAATACATTTATAATGTTACAAAAGATTTCTATTTCAGATAGATTCTGTTCTTCTGAACTTTCTGTTCATCAAAGAAACCTGAAAAAAATTCTACTCCGCTGTTTTCAACATAAGAATAAATGTTTTTTGAGCAGCAAATCAGAATATTAGAATGATTTCTGAAGGATCATGTGACTGGAGTAATGATGCTAAAAATTCAGCTTTGAAATCACAGGAATAACTTGCATTTTAAAATATTTATTAAAATCAGTTATTTTAAATGGTAAATATTTCAAAGTGTTACTGCTTTTGCTGTATTTTGGATCAAATAAATGTAGGCTTGGTAAGCAGAAGAGAATTCTTTAAAAAACAAAAATCTTACTGTTCAAAAACATTTGACTGGTAGTGTATATGTTAGCCTATAGTTTGAAGTTAAAGATATTAATATTAATAAGATGAGTCTGAGATGTTTATTTGACAGTGATTTCACATTTCTTGTTTGTATGAAATACAAATAAAAGGTGAACATTAATTTGTGTTGTTTTTCCCCCCCCTAAAATATTATATAGTTTTATAGGAAGAGCTCATAGACTTGGCAAATTCATTTTTCATATGTTTGTAGGTACAGACATCTGTTGTGGGCATTCTTGGCAGTTTTTATGAGACTTTTTAAAATAGTGTTCATATCGATATCGGAATTATATCGTATCGACCGAAATTAAGAAATATATTGTGATATAAATTTTGGCCATATTGTTCAGCCCTAGTTGTATTCCACGCTTTTTCGGCACCATAGAAATATGATGGCAATCCGTTTGGCTACGCTGCCATCGCGTTCTACTCGCAGTTTATGGATGAGAGTTAAGGAACAGAGACTGGTGGCAGCGAGTTTTCCCCAGAAATCCGATGCTTTCTTCCCCTCCATCGTTTTTAATCTGCGTATTATTACAGGTGCGTGTCACATCATTCATATATGTCACAAGCGCATGCGCACTTTGGTTGTTTGTCTAAATGACCTAAATTATTTGTAAACACATTATAAATGTTAGAAATGCGTTGCTGAAACATGTTACAAAGACTGTGAACTATGTAGTACTTAATTGTGGAGTTAGACCGTTAAACAGTTTTTCACCATTTTCGTGATCACGATTTTTTTTGGGCGGGGCTAAATCATCACCAAGCACGGCCCCTCCCCCATCACTATAAGAGGCGTGTTCGACTTGAAGCAGCGCTGCAGACCGATCGGTGTGACATCAAAGTACGGTGAGAGCTACAGAGAGCAGACGCTCCTGATGCTTTCGAATCGCTCTCGTGGTACTTTGATGTCATACACTGATCGTTCTGCAGCGCTGCTTCAAGTCGAACACACCTAATAACTAGAGTGCTTTAGCATCAGTGGTTCATGGCTCAATCGCGAGTTACTGTCGTTACCGTTATTTACTACAGCCTAGTTTGCTAGCTAGCAATGCCTTCGTCACGTAAATGCATAATACCTGGTTGCGATCATTTACAAAACAGCTCGGTCTCCTTATTAAATAAGCTGCTAGAGGAAGACAGTTGAGAGAGACGGCAGCTTTCCCGTGAGTGGGCGTGGTTTCAGCGCCGCCAGTGGACACACCCCAGCATTTGAGAGCAGAGATACTGCTTATTTTTTCAAGATTTTGATACCTTAATTTATTTACTTGGCGGTTTTTTTTAGCATTCAAATTTGGCTGGGTGGTTAATAACACATTCTTTCTGTGGTGTGACAAACTCAGAACACACATGGACATATTGACTTTACACAGACTTTAATGACTCTCATATAAAACTTGTTTTATTTAATGACACGCTTATGCATTCAATAATTAAAATTAAAAAAACGTTACATACCTGAAAACTCACAAGAGGTGAAAAAGGTGACATGGTGTAGACGTAAATTTAGAGAGCTCCTCCAAAGTCTCTTTAAATTTATTTCTGACTCTTTTTATAGCGAAAGTTTGCTAAACAATATCTACCAGTGAAATGAAGAAGGCTAAGTCCAAGAAAGGTGATTCACCAACCAGCGCAGGTGAACAAATGGCAGAAAAATCGTCGTCTAATGAATGCGAGGCTTATGGTGATATTCGCACGGCCCCAGATTCAACTGCTATTCTGTCGGCCATGCAAACTATGAATAACAGTATGAACGACAGATTTAACTCCCTGGAAGCGACTCTATCCCAGTTGCAAACAGCACTTTCTGAAACCACCTCACATATCACAGACCTTGAGGGTGTTAATGCTGAGCATGAAAGCCGCATTTCTGATCTCCAGGGCTCTCTTCAGGAAATTTTAGTGACTAATAAGGCCTTGCGTGTTAAACTGGATGATCTAGAGGGACGTTCTCGATGACAGCATATCAAAATTGTCGGCCTACCCGAGAACGTGGAAGCTGGCCGCCCAACTGAGTTTGTGGAAAAACTCATCCCGAACCTCCTGGGAGCCGAGAACATTCCTGGAGGGATTAAAGTTGACCGCGCACATCGTACCGGCCCTTAACCATCAAAAGGAGGGCGTCCACGAATCATGATCGCAAGGATACATCATTATCCGGTCAAAGAGATGATACTAAGGCTCGCACAGCAACATACTCCTTTAAACTACGAGGAAGCGCACGTCTCTATCTTCCCAATTTGAGCCTGCCAAATATTTGTATGAATAGTTCATGTTTTATATCTTTGTTATAAGGGTTTTGTGCTAAACTCACTGTCGTTCAGGTTTACAGAACAGTTATTTTGTTAATAATCATTCTATGTGTATGGAGGCTGCGAGGGAGTCCCTTGTTTTTAAGGTTATTTGATAGACAGGCTTTTCTTTCACTCCTTATGCTGCCCAGCAGCTCCACTGTTTGTATGAGGTTATCTTCTCGGCTTCCTTTGGGGAAGCTGACAAAAGGGGAAGGGTGGGTGGTCTTTTCTTTTTTTTTTTCGTTGTGTGTTTAGTAGGGGTGGCACGGTACACAGATGTCACGGTTCGGTACGTACCTCGGTTCGGGGGGGGGGGGGGTCACGGTTCGATACGATTTCGGTACAACAGGAAAAAAAGAATCTACTATGCTCGGTTTCTTTTCATTTATTTTGAACAGACAGTAGTGCAAATTAAAAAAAAATCCATCTAGATGTGAAAATACTAAATATTATTACATGTTATATATATAAAATCTGTTTTGTTTTCATTGTGAGTGTACACAAATAAAAGCAGACCTTTATACAATGATTATTAATAAGACAATAAGTGTTTAAAGTTCATTCTGCTGGTATAAGGAAACAGTTGAAGTGATTGCGCCGGCGCGCGCGCGCGCACACACACGCACACAAAACGCATCAGTTCCAGCATTGCACTTGACAGTTGGTACAGTCATCAGGGTGCCCGCCTCTGTGCGTTGTTATCTGCTGGTGGTTATAACAGTGTTGCACTGGATTGGGGGTGAAGCCTGTAGTCGTGGTCTCATATGCCTGTTGATACAAATAATGTAACCCCTAAATATGCCTGCATCTCCTTCTCTGTGCAGAGCCATTAGATAAATACATCATGGGTAGTAGGGGGCCCTTATTTAAAGCCTGTAGTGAAAATCAAGTTTTTTTATGTTGTGCACTCCAGGGTGAAAAAGGTGTCCAACCCCCCCCCCGTGTACCCTAGGGGTTCGCGTACCTCACGTCACGATCGATTCTGCGCGATATATTGCTAGTGATACATCCCGTATATGTCTCTATGAAAACAAAAGTGAAAAGGTAAGTGTTTTCTTTCATTCAAGCAGTTGACGCAAAAAAAAAGGTAAATCAATTTTAACACGCTATCACACAAAATAACCACTTCGAGTGTTAAACAGATTAGGGCTGGCTGTCCAGATGATTCAGCTGATTTGCTGCTCAAAAAACATTTATTATTATTCTGTTGAAAAGAGCGTTTTTTTTTTTTTCTTTGTGAAAGAAAGTCAGAAGAACAGCTAACATGTCTTTATCATCACTTGTGTGCCAAAAAGAACAAGCGATATAGTATATAGCTTGGAGTAAGACTGAAGAAGAGTACAAAACATTTTCGCTCTGAAACAAACAAATAAACAAACACACATTTTGAAAGTTATTTCTTCAGGATCTTCTTACAGAAGTAGCCACTTGTTTGTTTAGGCCGTTTACATTGCCTCACCTGAAACGAACCGCTGGGCGGGAGTATTGATATAATTTGAGACGGGAAAAGACATGTCGGTTTCATACGGCTTTAACTGGACGCATTTAAAATAGACATAAGCTCTATACTTCTCATGTATTGAGGCGAATTATTCAGGTTGTTTTATTTATGAAGAAAGGTCCGTTTATTTTATTAATTTTAGAAAAACATTATTTCGTTGTTTTATGACTATACACCCTTTGCAGTTTCACCCTTACTGTACAATCAAAACTAGTATAGTTCTTTTCGCGGTCATAAAGAAAATACGAGACACACCGGTGCGGGCTTCAATAGGCCTCAGAGACAGAGTGTCCAAGCCATTAGGGGGAAAAGCGCCAGGTTGACACAGATGACTTCCGAACGAGACCCCCCCCCCCCCCCTCCTCCAGATCTACACGTCAGTGAATGAATTTCAAGGTGAAAACGGCGTCGCTTGACAAGTTTGCACCCCTATGTTGTTTATTTGTCTATGTGGTGTTTTTAATATGCTTTTAGACAAACCATGTGCCAATCCATTGAACAACACCATTGCTGAGTATTTTCTCCTTAAAACTGTAGTTTCCCAAAGGCTGACCCAGAAAAGCGGTTTGAAACAGCCTTCGGTTTGCTACGTCACAAAATTCAACAACCAGTCACGTCAAGGGATAGATTCCTATCACTAGCATGCAAAATATACCAATACCAACACAAAAACAAAAATAAATTAGAGCAAAAAACCCATGAAGCCGTGGCTTAATGTGATAACCCACGGCAATAGTGTAAAAGTAGCCCACAGTCAGACCCACCTCTCCCGCATCGGTGTCTGCACTTTACTCACGTATGCGCGAACTGGAATCACAAACGGCTGCATTCAGTCTTAACGGCATTTTAGGACACAACATCATCAAGCAAGTAACTTTAATGAATGTTACAGTATTCACTGTAGTTGTCCGCTAGTAAAAACATGGATAATGACTGATAAAACTGTGTCTGCCATTGTTTCGCGTTTACTACAGTTCAGTGGATCAGGAGGCGCTGACTGGTGTGACTGAGTGGAGGCGGGGCTAATTTGCATATTAATAGATCCGCGTATAGTAAATGAGGCAAGGGTGTAGAGTTACATTAAAGCTATTTTAATGCATGAGAAAATTATTTTCACAAGAAAAAACATTTAAATGTCATTTTGATGATCAAAGATTAGTTTTAAGGGATAAAATATTTGACTACAGGGGGACTTTAAAGGTGGCAATGTCATTCTTGCCAGTTGGAACATCTGTGGATTAAACAATCAGATTAAGAGAGCTAAAGTTTTTTCTTATTTGATGTCTATTGCTGCTGACATGTTATTTTTGCAAGAGACAAATATAAAAGGCATTCTGAACCAAGGCGACTGAGATGCAGTTGGATCTCTCAGGTGTTCCAGTCTTCTTTTTCATCCAGGGCCAGAGGAGAAGCTACTTTGGTTTGTAAATCAGTCCCTTTCAAGCACATGTCTATGATCAGCGATCCTAATGGCCGTTATGTAATTGTATCGGGCCTGCTTTCCTCAATTCATGTCACATTGCTGGATGTGTACGGACCTCATTTTGATGACCCCACTTTTTTTTCGCAAAGTTTTTAATCGTTTACCAACCACTCTAAACTCACACCTTATAATAGGCGGCAGAGATGGAAACTCGAGTCTGCGACTTGGACTCGAGTCGCACTTAAGTCGCATAAATAAAGACTTGGGACTTGACTTGGACTCGTGAACAGCTGACTCGAGACTTGACTTGGACTCGTGACTCGCAAAAAACGCAAGTCATTTGGTATAGGAGTTTATATGAATGTATCTCTGAGGGAAACGGTCTTAAAAAAAAGTTTAGATGGTATTTCTTTTCATCTTGCCTCCGTATAATGCATATTAGTGTTCATAACCGCAACACTGCTTTCTTTACAGCGGAAACCAAGGAAACCATGTTTAATTGATGTTCAAGCGCCACCCGCTGGCAGAGAGTGAATCTGCATTAATTCAGCCTGTGAGGTTTTGTTTCGTACAGATGGTTTATGTAGAATAGTTTCACAAAACTAAAGTCAGACCATTTTGTTTTTGCTTCAAATTTCGAAATTATACAATCCAATTTAGATTAAAAACTCCATGCTGGATGTACGGGTACATCTCAGAAAATTAGAATATGGTGAAAAAGTTCATTTTTTCTAGTAACTTATTTCAAAAACTGAAACATTCAAATATTTTAGATTCATTACATGTAAAGTAAAACACTTCAAAAGTTGTTTTGTTTTAATTTTGATGATTAGAGCTTACAGCTAATGAAAGTCAAAAATCAGTATCTCAAAATATTTACATTTGAGTTTCAATAAATAACCATCCATACAGTATAAATTCTGGGTATCTCTTGTTCTTTGAAACCACAATAATGGGGTGTACATGAGATGATTACATGAGATGTACCTGTATGCAGCCTCTTTGTTTGGATTGTGTTGTGTTTAAAATACAGTGGTTGCCTCTCATTTTAAATTGAAAAAGAAATTAGTTTGTTTATATGAGATTTATTTCATTTGTGCAATTAATTTTTGATTAATTGGGGTTGTTTTAAATTTTGTTTTGTTGTTTGACATTTCAATTTTACAAAGAAATGCGCTGCATTTTATCTGACAATTAATAAATGGACACCTTTTCATTTCTAATTTGTCTTAAATTTTGTTCAAGTTTTTTTGTTGTTGTTGTTGAGAAAATCATATCGTGAAATCAGTATTTCAAAACTGATTTAGCCTCAATAACTAGCTGAAAGAACTGTTGCTAAATACTTGAACGTACTTGGAGACTTGAGAACTTAGACTTGAGACGTGACTTGGACCTCAGAGACTTGTGAACATGTCTGATAGGCGGTGATTTCAACTTAGTTTTAACCCTGTTCTAGACAGATTTCCATCACGCTCTGACATATCCTTGCCCAATTCCACTGACGTTCTTAATGATCTTATTAATTCTTTTGACCTTGTTGATATGGAGATTAAAATATTCAATGGACAAACAGTACACTTTTTTCTCGCAAGTGCATAAATCATACTCCAGGATCAATTTCTTTTTAGTTGATTCTAAAATTATTCCCTGTGTTAAATCAATGAAACATCATAGAATCATTTCTGATCATTTAGGTCTACAAAATTTTCAGCACTACTACTGGGATTGCCAATTGTAGAGCCTTAACTTACTGGTATGACCCACTCCCCGGTAGTTTCTCAGATGATCTTCCTTCATGGCTTGTGATTGAACGGGGTTCTTCAAACTCGTCTCTCTCCTAGTTGCTATTTGCAGCCCCAGAGACATCTAAAGCTGCAGTAGGATCCCACTTCATGATTAATAATTCTCTTAGGATATGGTGTCAGGTCAGCAAGACATTTAAACTGCCAAATACCTCTTTTGTTTGCTATAATCAATCGTCAATTTTTGACCAAGGCGATGTGGTTATCTGCAAAATTGAATCTAACTGAAGTTTTTTTTTTTTCTTTCTTTTTCTTTCCCTTCTTGTTTGTGTAGTTGTGTTTTGTCCTGTCTTCTGATTGCACTGTTAATGTGTACGAAAATTAAAAAAATACTACAATAAATATAATATACAAAAAAAGTGACATGTTTCGTAATATAAAACTTGTTGGAGGGTCTTGCCCCACCCCAAATTTTCAAATGTTCACATTTGTGGTATAAATGTCACAAATGTTTTAATTCACATTAGCATGAGCATACTATCAACAAACACCATCTTTTCACTGCAGAGGAAACAGAAGCTGCATCTGAAGTGGCATTAGAGGAATTTAAACAGACTGTTTGATGAAGCTGAGGTGCCATAAATGCATTTACACCACAAAATTTCAAATTCATAAATAATTTAATTAATATATTAAATAGTTTTTTGAATATACAAGTTAAAAATGTTGGGAAAAATGCAATACATTTAAATATGAAACCAAACAATCAGTAGGCGGCGGCAAATTACTAGGGATGTAAAAAAATAAACTTATCTCTTAAACTCATCCTTTCCTTACTTTCTCTCTTTCTGCAACGTGTGAATGCTTGTGTTCATGTGTTAGATTAGTTTACATGTCTTAGATTTATTAAATAAAGTTATTTATATTGAAAAGAGATGTATCTTGTGTTTTGTGCTCACAAGTTAATGTCTTAATCTGCCGATTTTGTTACTGTGCTATTTAATAGTGTTTTCACTATATTTTGGATTTTAATAGCCAGTGCAGAGTTGATGTTATACGGCTTGTTCGGTGAATCGCTGCCGAATCAGCCTGATCAGCCGTGAAACAGTGAGTCTGTTCAAATTCCCTATAAAATCATAAATTATTCCTTTTGAGCTAAATTGACCTATTTCCCTTTAAATTATATATTAATATTACATTTACGTTACATGGGTCTTGGAAGAGGTTAAATTAGTTTATTTTGCTTTGGCTACAGTAGGTAATGCTAGTGGTGACAACAACCATGCATGTCACTTCTGCAGGCTTTTCACACTTAAAACAATAATTTGGTATTCCTCTTGTAACATTGTCCTCTTTTATGCTAAGAAATAAGTCACCTGGCAGTTCTCTCCCAAGTGTTTGAACACTTAACAATAAACATGAAACACACAACACTATCATACATTTATTTATTTAACACACATACTTATTACATTTCAAATTTGCACCTAACAAACCTGTACATACTAAATTGTCTATTTTGTATATTGTGTTTGTGCTTTTTTTGCACATTGTCTATTTTGTATATTTGTATATTATTATTTTTAGTATCTGTGTCTTGTCACTGTCATACTGTGGAGCTTCTGTCACCAAAACAAATTCCTTGTATGTGCAAACATTCCTGGCAATAAAGCTAATTCTTATATATATATATATATAAACTGCGTTAAAATTATTTAATGCAGTTAACGCAGGGGCGGGGCGGGGCGGGGCCTAGGGTTGACCACCCCACTCATAACTGCTAATTCTGTCTCTTTTTTCTTGACAAGAAGTGCATTTATTCAGTCGCAGAACGTCTTTACGAGCACATCAAACAGGAGACGTTTCAGACGTGCGCTTCAACTTCACTTCAGCGTCAGGCGCGAGTCAAATGAGCGCGGAAACTGTACTGTGCTCGCAGTGCATGCTCTTCAACACATGCACAAAGGTGCCGGCGCGTACATAGCCTGTATCATTTCATATCAAATCGCGAAAGAAACTACGAGCATGCAATGTCGTGATCAGTTAAGTCATGAAGTTACCAAAAAGGCGATTAAAGCTGCCATAAAACTGTGCATGCATGTAATGTTATATATAATTTACATTAAGAACATGTCTCTGAAACGGTTTTCAAAACTGTCCTGAAGCATCCTAGCACTCTCTCCCTCATCTAACACACTCGATTAAACTCATCAGCTCATTAGAAGAGACTGAAATGGGTCCGACCTGAAATGGGTCAGAACAGGTAGAGTTGAGAGAAAATACGATGCGAGTCAGACCCGCGTCATGTTCGGTAGCGGCAGCTCTTAAAGAAATAGAAGCCAAAATAACCTAATAACCAGCAGCTGTGATGTCTGTTCATCAAGAACAAAAGAAAAAAGAGGAAATCAATAACTTTTATAGTTTTAAGGATTCATCTGTATTTAGTTTAGAATTTAGTGTTAGATAACTACAGGTAGATATGACACAGGGGCGTTTCCTCTGAGGAGGCAAGGGAGGCAGTGTCTCAAAAAATTGGATGAGAAAATAATCGATATTACAAAGATAAAATCGCAAATATTACTAAATATGGCATTAAAAGTCTACAAGTCACTCGTTTTTATAAAGTAACGCTGTCAAACAGCGACACCCGCAGGTAAAGTTACAGCGGAGGCTTGCCTCCCTTCGGTCTATTGACTTAAAACAGAGACCATAAAGCGTGCGGTGACTTTTCTGGATGCTCATTGAGATGAATGGGGGAAAGTCACGTGAGAGGAGGCAATGCCTCCTGTCGTGCTATAATTGGATATGATGGTTATGATTGGATTTGACTGGTTCATGCGATAAATTAACTCTTGTTTCGTACTCTTGTTTTCGTGCGAGCTCTCAGTCTGAATGAGGAAAATGATGGTGCTATTGACTAATTATAAAGTAAGTAAACAACTCTCCTGCTTAGATATACTGCTTGTGTCAGATCAAAATAAAACTTGAAATGGTCTGAAAACGTGATGACTGCATCAGTTTTGAGTGAGCATTCAGCTTCGTATCTGTGACAGTGTTTACAGAGCTTTTATGACAATGACCAGAAAATAAGTTGACTATTAAAAAAGAACAGCTGAACATCAGTTCACAAAATAAAAAATATTGGTAACCATTTTACAATAAGGTGTCATTTAATCTAACATGAACAATGAACATTACAGTATTTATTAAGTTTACATTAGTTTACAAATAGTCGTTCAAGTTCATTTGTTTGCATACATGTTAACAAACACAAAGATTTTAATACGCAAATTACAGTGCGTTAGGCATTCTTAGTTATGTTCTAAATAGTAATATGTTCTAATGAAACTTAGTAAACTGTTTCCATTGTTAAACTGCCTAATTTGAATAAATTAAAAATTCAAACACAAATGTTAATTAGATTTAAAATTAGAATTATACTTGTTTATGCTATTTATTATGTGACAACATAAGTGTAACAGACGACAATTAAGTGCCCTCCACTTAACCCTTATGTGAGAAAAGGTGTCTTGAAAATAAATTGTTTATCCTTTTGATCTTTCACTCGTCAAGAAGTGAAAAGGCATATTAAACGTTTCATTCAATTATTTAGAAATTCATCTCTGTATATTCCCATTCATATTACATTTTTAGCAACCTGAAGGAGCATATTGTCCAGCCATACTTTCTGTTCCACAGGATTATATATGAGGAACACAAAGGTCAAATTCCCTTAATCATCCATCACAATGAGAAAAACCAAGAATATATTTCTGATGTGCAGCAAAAGATAATCGAGCTTCACAAATTAGTGAAGTGGTTTTAAGAAAAGAGCTAGAGCAGTGAAAATTCCCATTTCCACCATCAGGGCAATAATTAAGAATTTCCAATCAACAGAAAATGTTACGAAACTGTCTGGAAGAGGACGTGTGCTATATCGTCCTAATGCACGGTGAGAAGGAGAGTTTGAGTGGCTAAAGACTCTCCAAGGAACACAGCTGGAGAATTGCAGAAAATAGTTGAGTCTCGGGGCAGAAAACCAAAAAAAATAAATTGGTCAAACAGCACCTACATCAGCACATGTTGTTTGGGAGGGTTTCAAGAAAAATTCTCCTACTCATCCAAAATAATCTCCAGCATATTCAGATATCAGACACGACTGGAACTTCAAATGGGACTGGCTTCTATGGTCAGATGAAACTAAAAAAATGAGCTTTTTAGCAGCAAACACTCAGATGTGTTTGGTGCACACGGGATAAAAAGTACCCCATGTGTACAATGAAATAACTGCTGTATTTTTTATGTTGTGCCTATATTTCTCTGGAGGTCCTGGACATTGGTTTAGACACATGGCATCATGTTCTATCCAATACCAACAGATAAAAAAATCAATAAGTGACTGCTCTGTTAGAAATCTTATAATGGGCCATGTTGGATCTTCCAACCGTACAATAATCCAAATACAAAACCTCAAAAACAACACAAAAATGGGTCACTGGGCACAAAACCAAGCTTCTGCTATGGCCATTCCTGTCCTCTGACCTGAACCCTGTAAAAGCAAATAGTGAGGTGAACTGAAGAGAAGAAGGTACTAACATGGACTGTGAATCTGAAGATCTGGAGAGATTCTGTATGAAGAAATGGTCTCTGATCTCTTATCAGGTGTTCTCCAAACTCTTCCAGGCATTATAGGAGAAAACTCAGAGCTGTTACCCTGGGGAAAGGACTTGCAATAATTGGGTGCCAATAATTGTGGCCAACATGAACTAGAGAAAGCATTTATTTCATCATGAGATTTTCTCCCCCACTTTCATTGTTTTACTTCAATGATAGGTTGGAATTTGTGAATTTTTTAATGAAAGATAAAAAGGATAAACAATGCAGATTTTTTTCACAGCCGCCTTTGCTCATATTTACCAAGGGTGCCAATATTATTGGAGGACACTGTAATATATAAAACTGCCTCCTCATTTTAAAACACCACCGCACACCACTGATATGACATTTATTATAATGGGTTTATGTGAAGATTTTTTAAGTTCACTTGAATTAGAAGTTATTTTTAAAGTCTAATAAATGTTAAAATTGATAGCTCTTAATTATAATGTAAAGTTGAATGGCTATAGTCAATGGTAGTCAATTAGGGGGAAAACTTTTTTTAGGGAAATCAGTATGAATTGGTATCAGTGATACTGGCCTTCAGTCATAAAAATAAAGATGCCATTAAACAAATATTTTTTTATGTTGTTTATGTTTTATGCTGTCTTTATGTTGTTTGTACATTAATTTGAAGATTGAATGTGAAATTATTGCAATATAAAAGTGTTGTATAACACTTATAAAAATATAAAACACATGTGTTCCTGTGGCTCAGTGGTAGAGCATTGCGTTAGCAGCGCAAAGGTTGTGGGTTCAATTCCCAGGGAACACACATACTGATAAAAAAAATGTATAACCATTACAGTCAGGTCCATAAATAAATTGGGACATCGACACAATTCTAACATTTTTTGGCTCTATACACCACCACTATGGTTTCAAATGAAACGAACAAGATGTGCTTTAACTGCAGACTGTCAGCTTTAATTTGAGGGTATTTACATCCAAATCAGGTGAACGGTGTAGAATTACAACAGATTGCATATGTGCCTCCCACTTGTTAAGGGACCAAAAGTAATGGACAGAATAATAATCATAAATCAAACTTTCACTTTTTTAATACTTGGTTGCAAATCCTTTGCAGTCAATTACAGCCTGAAGTCTGGAACGCATAGACTCACCAGACGCTGGGTTTCATCCCTGTGATGCTCTGCCAGGCCTCTACTGCAACCGTCTTCAGTCCTGCTTGTTCTTGGGCATTTTCCCTTCATTTTGTCTTCAGCAAGTGAAATGCAGCTCAATCGGATTCAGGTCAGGTGATTGACTTGGCCATTGCATAACAGTCCACTTCTTCCCTTCAAAACTCTTTGGTTGCTTTTGCAGTATGCTTTGGGTCATGGTCCATCTGCACTGTGAAGCGCCGTCCAATGAGTTCTGAAGCATTTGGCTGAATATGAGCAGATAATATTGCCCGAAACACTTCAGAATTCATCCTGCTGCTTTTGTCAGTAGTCACATCATCAATAAATACAAGAGAACTAGTTCCACTGCAGCCATACATGCCCCACGCTACCACCACCATGCTTCACTGATGAGGTGGTATCTTAGGATCATGAGCAGTTCCTTTCCTTCTCCATACTCTTCTCTTCCCATCACTCTGGTACAAGTTGATCTTGGTCTCATCTGTCCATAGGATGTGTGGTTCCAGAACTGTGAAGGCAAGGAACTGCTCATGATCCTAAGCATAACCCCTCATCAGTGAAGCATGGTGGTGGTAGCGTGGCATGTATGGCTGCCAGTGGAACTGTTTCTCTTGTATTTATTGATGATGTGACTACTGACAAAAGCAGCAGGATGAATTCTGAAGTGTTTTCGGGCAATATTATCTGCTTATATTCAGCCAAATGCTTCAGAACTCATTGGACGGCACTTCACAGTGCAGATGGACAATGACCCAAAGCATACTGCAAAAGCAACCAAAGAGTTTTTGAAGGGAAAGAAGTGGACTGTTATGCAATGGCCAAGTCAATCACCTGACCTGAATCCGATTGAGCATGCATTTCACTTGCTGAAGACAAAACAGGAACTGAAGACGGTTGCAGTAGAGGCCTGGCAGAGCATCACCAGGGATGAAACCCAGCGTCTGGTGATGTCTATGCGTTCCAGACTTCAGGCTGTAATTGACTGCAAAGGATTTGCAACCAAGTATTAAAAAGTGAAAGTTTGATTTATGATTATTATTCTGTCCCATTACTTTTGGTCCCTTAACAAGTGGGAGGCACATATGCAAACTGTTGTAATTCCTACACCGTTCACCTGATTTGGATGTAAATACCCTCAAATTAAAGCTGACAGTCTGCAGTTAAAGCACATCTTGTTCGTTTCATTTGAAATCCATAGTGGTGGTGTATAGAGCCAAAAATGTTAGAATTGTGTCGATGTCCCAATATTTATGGACCTGACTGTATAATGCACTGTAAGTCGCTTTGGATAAAAGTGTCTGCTAAATGCATAAATGTAAATAAAAGTATATTAGGACTTATCTGCACAAAATGCCCCGAATGCATGAACGTGTCTGCGCAGCTCTGAACGAACTCCTTTTGTGGACGCGTTCTTCACGCAACAACGTGCAGAAACATGGCAACTAAACACTAAAAATTAACAGTGTTTTATTATAATAATGTTCTCATTATAATGTTATGTATATGACAGTCCCAGTCATAGTTACTAATATGCTGCATTGTTGTTTGTCCTGCTTGCGATGCACGCTAAAGAGATAATCACCGTAGTACAACACAATAAAGCGCTTTACTGCAGAATAACTCAACCAAATGCATCTTATATGAGAATAAATAATATATACACAATATATATAAACCGGCTGAAATGTTTTGAAATCACTTATACCCTATCTGATCGAAAAAAATCCAGTCTTTCACTCTGCCCGTGTCCAGTTTGAGTCTTGTTAAAGATTGAAATCCCTGCCGCCAAGAGCTCCTCTGTCAGGTCACGGATCATGGAAAGTGAAACTTAAATCTATAGGGGTGGTTTGATTTATTCACACACTTAAAATTTTATTTAAAGCTTCTTTCTTTTCAGATTCTTATTTACAGCATTATCATAATAGGCTGTATATTAACTTATTTGGGAGAAAACGGTAGTTCTATGTGAAATCAGTCATTTGAACACCCCCATATATAGTCAAAATGGCATGATCATAGGGATCACGTGACTCGACGGGTGATGCAGCTTAGTTTTTCGCTCCGCTCACTTCCCCACATATTTTACGATCCTGTCAGTAAAATTTGAACCCACTCTGCATTAGACCCATCATGATACTAAGGCAGACAAAGGAGAACGAAAAGAGAAGATTGAGCAATCGCCAATGAAGAAAAAATTCAGAGATTTCAGCCATCTCCAGTGAAGAACCTGGACAGTGCTATTGCTAGCCGCATTGAACTAGCATTTAAAGAACACCAAAGCACTTTGAATTCGGTTGTGAACGCGGCAGTAAGAGATGCGATGGACTCTGTGCTGATTCCAGCATTGCGCGAACTGCGAGAGCGACCAATACTAGCGTCCAATTACGAGTCTGTTACGAGAGCAAGAGAGAGAGTTTGAGCCATAGATACCAAGACGAACAGACACGGACCGCGTTGATTCTGTTCAGGCAGCGCGCGGGAAGGATAAGAGAACAGTCACGGACTTAAAGGATCAGTTGGAGCGACTCACTGAGAAGATGACAGATATGGAGGACAGGTGCAGACGGAACAATGTTAGATTGGTGGGACTCCCAGAAGGGATGGAGGGTCCAGATGCAGCTGGTTTCCTCCGAGCTAATCTTTCAAAGTGGATTCCTTCCTTGAGGGGCCGTGACATCGAGATTGATCGGGCGCATCGCGTGTATGACGGAGGGAGGGGCTCGATCGGCCGCGCACTCTCATCTTCCATGTACTGAGATGGCATGACAGATCAGATATCCTGAAAGGTGCTCGGCAGGCGTATCGGTGAAGTGCGCAAGAACAATGTCACACTGCTGTTTTTTCCTGACTTTAGTCCGGCTACAGCGATCAGGAGAAAGGCATTTGGTCCAGTTTTGAAGATGACTGCACTTGGTCTCCAGCCCTTCCTCATCTATCCAGCGGTGATTAAGCTACGGCACAAAGGGGAACAGAGAAGCTACGATTCCCCTCAGAAAGCGGAGGATTTTATCAGCTCCATGTCTCAGCAGAAGTCGTATGCCGCAGCTCTGCGGGGGGGGACGACGGGGGGAGCAGCGGCCGCTGTTTCTCCAGTTCGACGGGAGGGGCGTGACGGCCGGGATGGACTTGGCCCTAGCTGCCAGAAGGGGATGATAGCAGGATGAACATGGATGCTTGCTAAACCTATTGTCTGCGTTTTCTTCTCTTATACTGGGATATTGTCCTTATGTATCCGGTACAACGATCTCTTTGCAGGTAAGACTGACACTCCATTTTTCTGTTTTGGAGGGGACTAGTGGAGAGTAGGTTTAATTAAAAAAAAACAATTTTTTTTTGGCTGTGTGAGCCTTTCGGGAGACATGTCTTGCGTTGGAGTGGATCGGTCACGATCTATCACTGTTTTTTGTTGCTCAGTCAGACCTATGTTCTCGGTAATGTGCGGTCTGAGTTGTTCTTTGTTTATGGTTGTCGGTTGTTCACATTTTTATGTTGTTTTTGTTTTTTTACAGCAGACATTTATACTTTTATCTATTTTACATTATTTCTAAAGGGATTTTTCATATAGGAGGTTTGGTATCTAAAATGCACATCAGTGTTTACGTGTTATTTACGGAATGGAAGTGCTTCTGTTTTTTTGCATTTATTGAGTACAATCTTGGGATTATGAATATTCAATGCATACTTTAAATATTTATCACTGAATGTGAATGGTTTAAATTCTGCTGTTAAAAGAACCCGTGTATTAGAATATTTACACCGTAAATATATTCCTGTGCCTTAATACAAGAGACACATTTAAAAACAATCTGACGTGGCACGTTTCCAGAAATAAGCATTACAAATTAATAGCTTTTTCCTGCGCTCAAAATAAAAACTAAGGGGGTGCTTATCCTTGTTAACAGGAAGTTAAATTAACAACTGAACACCTTGGTAGTGATGAGAAGGGTAGATTTGTTTTTATCGATGCAAAATATAATAATAGGTTAGCATTGGTCTCTATTTATGGTCCGAATGAGACAGACAGTGCATTCCTTAACAGATTTCCAAAACGTTACTTGTGGAGATTGATTGCTTAGTGGTGGGTGGTGATTTTAATGCTGTCATAAATCCTGCTTTAGATAAGTCTCAATCTGATAACACAGCCAATCCATCCTCTAAATTATTGAATAAATTTATCACTGAGCTCAACTTAATCGATTTATGGAGAATTCAGAATACTAAAGCTAAGGACTTCACTTTTTTTTCTAATAGACACAAGACTTTCTCTAGGATAGACTACATATTTCTCAGCCCATCTTTAATTTCATCTAATTCCTCTATATCTATATTACCAATTTTATTATCTGATCATTCTGCTATGTTGTGCAGTGTTCCTCTTTTCCGATGTCAAAGCCAAGTCCCCTAGATGGCGCTTTAACATATCATTATTAAAGTAATCAGACTTTTCTTACCTCTCTAAAAGAATATATTAAGGACTTTCTTGAAATTATATTGCCCTCTGATGTGGATCCTCAAATACTGTGGGAAAAAACGCTATACGATGGGTGTTATAACTTTCTACTCTTGCCAAAAGAGAACAACCAGTTTACACAATGAAAATAAAAATCAATCATTACAAAACACAAAACAACTTTCTGGCAACCAGTCTACACACTGTCCTCTTTAAAAGCGAATTATGATTTACTTTCAGACACTCAAAGGGAGTATTTATTTTACATAGGGGGGGCGGAAAATGGATAGGCAAAATATATCCCATCAATATCATTAACAAGCAAGGTTGACAGAATGGTGGACTATGCGCAATTTGTATTGAGCAAATATAGCAGTGGATCCAACAGACAGCAGAGTAGTGCATCGTCTCACTTAACAGACAGAATAAA